>JANRMT010062789.1:9228610-9354828 GCA_026402145.1 Polypterus bichir lapradei | reverse complement strand
AAGTGATTTCTTGATTGAAACAGGTGTGGCAGTAATCAGGCCTGGGGGTGGCTACGGAAATTGAACTCAGGTGTGATACACCACAGTTAGGTTATTTTTTAACAAGGGGGCAATTACTTTTTCACACAGGGCCATGTAGGTTTGGATTTTTTTTCTCCCTAAATAATAAAAACCATCATTTAAAAAACTGCATTTTGTGTTTACTTGTGTTATATTTGACTAATGGTTACATGTGTTTGATGATCAGAAACATTTTGTGTGACAAACATGCAAAAGAATAAGAAATCAGGAAGTTTTTAAAACCCTGTATGTATATATATATATATATATATATATATATATATATATATACTTAACGGATTTAGATCGGGTTTTTTTTTTCTAGAATTTGCTTGAACATTCCGGTTGATTTCGCGACTTCTCATTTCGCTAAGAATCATAGTTCGCTTGCAGGACTGATATGTTCAGACAGATAGAGGCTGCAGGCCGAGGGGAGGGGGATGCGTGACGTCAGGAGTGGGGAGCCCTCCTCACTGTCCTGTTTCACTAATACGCAGGTGGAGCTGGCTTGTTATTAATAGTAATAATAATGGTCCAGCTGTTACTCCTTCTTTTATTGATATAAGCAAAAGTAGCACTTGTAATGTGGTACATCAGGTTCCATTTCTTGCTTTCAGTATTTCAACTGGTGATTCACTATTTAGTTGAATGAATTCTGCTGGATGCACTTTATCGAAGCCCTTGAGAATTCTGAAGTCTTGGATTAGGTCCCCACGCAGCCAACGCTGGTCCATACTAAACAAGTTTAATTGTCTCATCCTGTCACACTAAGACATTTCCTTAAGTCCCATAATGCACCAGGTTGCTTTCCTCTGCACAACTTCAAGTGCTGCTGTGTCTTTATTGTAGCGTGGTGACCAGAACTGCACACAATACTCGAGATGTGGCCTTACTACTGTAGCTAATGCCATAATATGACTGTAATGTCCCTTGATTTATATGCAGCAGCTTTTATAACATAACTTAACATTTTATTTGCCTTTTTAACCACCTCTGCACATTGTTTAGCTTGTGCAAATTATGTATCAACATAAATCCTTAAATCCTTTTTAGGGATTGCATTCTGTAAGACTGCAGTTCTTGTTTTGTGTTTATAATTCTTTTGCCCACATCTAACACTTTCTCCATATGACATTTGAGGACTGCGTGAACACTTGAAAATGAAGATTGTCAAGTCTTTTTGAATTATTTTTTCCACCTCCTCACTATCTGCACCCCCCCCCCCCCAACTTTAGCATCATCTACTAATGTTGTAAATTTTGTGACTTTACCAGAGTGTATGTGATTTTGTATACATTTGAAAAAGTAATGGGCCATGGACAGACCCCTAAAGGCCATGCCACACTACAGGAATTTTCCAGCATTTTTTTTAGTCACAGACTTCATTTACAATGGGAAGATAAAGTTTGTGAAAAATTTTGCGTTTACAGTGGATTCAGAAAGTATAAAGACCCCTTCACTTTCTGCATGATTTATTGTGTTGTAGATTTAATTTTAAGTGGATAAATTTACCATTTTGCCCATCAATCTACATTCAGTAACCAATAATGACAAAGTGAAGAAGTTTTCAGAAAGGTTTACCAATTTATTAAAAATCAGAAGCTGAAATCTCCCATTCATGAAACCACCCAGACCCTTCGTTCAGTGCTTTGTAGAAGCCCCTTTGTCAGCAACTTCAGTTTTGTGTCTTCAAGGTTAAGTCTCTACAAGGTTTGCACACCTGGATTTGGGCAGTTTATCCCATTTTTTTTTTCCTTCCAGATCCTCTCCAGCTTCATGAATTTAGACAGAAAGAATCTTTAAACAGCCATCCTCAGGTAACTCCATAGATGTTCTATGAGGTAAAGTTTGGGCTTTGGCTCAGCCACTCAAGGACACTTGAGACTTGTCCCGAAGCCACTCCATTTTTGTCTTGGCTGTATTCTTCAGGTCATTCGTCGTTCTGAAAGATGAACCATCGCCCCAGTCTGAGTTGTTGTGCACTCTGAAGCAGGTTTTCTTCAAGGACCTCTCTGTATGTAGATGCATTCACCTTCTCAGTTGTGACCAGTCTTCCTGTCTCTTGTGTTGAGAAGCACCTTCATAGCATGATGCTGCCACCACCATGCTTCACTGTAGTGATGGTATTAGGCAGGTGAAGAGCAGTGCCTGGTCTTCGCCAGACATGCTGCTTGGAGTTCTGGCCGTAGAGTTCAGTTATTGCCTCTTTACACCAGAGAATCTTTCTGCTCCTGTTTTTACTATCATTTCAACAGCCATTTGCTTTTTACTTAAGAGTGCCTTCCATCTAGCCCCTCTGTCATAAACACATGATTGATGGAATGCTGCAGAGATACTCGTCCCATCTCATCAAAGCAGTTCTGAAGCTCAGTTAGGGTGACCGTTGGTTCTTGGACAACTCCCAGACCAAGAGCCTTATTGCATGGTTACTCAGTTTGTTGGGATAGCCAACTCTAGTGAAGAGTCCTGATGGTTCCAGACCTCTTCCACTTTACAACTACTGTGTCCTTCTGACAAGTTCTGCCATCTCAGTAGGGGGACTTGTGAAACTTTGTTAGAGTGACCATTGGGTTCTTGGACACCTCTCTGAATGACGTCCTTCCTGTTTAATTTATACACTATTTGGCCAGACGGAGTCCAAATGTCTTCCATTTCACGATTCTTGAGACCACTGTGCTCCTGGGAAGCAGTCAAAGCTTTAGAAATGGTTTGATCCCCTCGTCCAATTTGATCATAGAGGTCTTGGACTTCATGTTTTGGTGTTTGTCCTGACATGCAGCATGAATTGTGTGGACCTTCTCTACACAGGAACACGTGTGCCTTTCTAAACGATGCCCAATCAATTCAGTTTGCCACAGGTGAACTCCAGTCAAGTTCTAAAAACATCTCAAGGACAATTGGAGCAAACAGGAGGCACCCAGACACAATTTGGAAGGCCATGGCAAAGGGTCTGAATACTTCTAGGAACAAGAGTAATCCTTTCTGAAAACAAGTTTTCACTTTGTCATGGGTGTACATACAGTGCTATGGAAAAAGTAATTGCCCCCTTCCTGATTTCTTTGTCACACTTAAATGTTTCAGATCATCAAACATATTTAAATATTAGACAACAATAACCCAATTAAACACAAAATGTAGTTTTTAAGTGATGATTTTATTTATTAAGGAAAAAAACTATCCAAGCCTACATGGCCCTATGCGAAAAAGTAGCTGCCCCCTAAACCTAATAACTGGCTGTGCCACCCTTAGCAGCAACAACTGCAATCGGGCGTTTGCGATAACTGGCAGTCTTTCACATCGCTGTGCAGGAATTTTGGCCCACTCTTCTTTGCAAAATTGTTGTAATTCAGCCACATCGGAGGGTTTCTGAGCATGAACCACTTTTTTAAGGTCATGCCACAGCATCTCAATTGGATTCAAGCCCGGACTTTGCCTAAGCCACTCCAAAACCTTCAGAATTCATGGTTCCATCAATCACAGTGAGTTGTCCAGGTCCTGAAGCAGCAAAGCAGCCCCAGACCATCACACTACCACCACCATGTTTAACTGTTGATATGATGTTTTTCTGAAATGCTGCGTTACTTTTACGTCAGATGTAACGGGACACACACCTTACAAAAAGTTCAACTTTTGTTTTCTCAGTCCACAGAATATTTTCCCAAAAGTCTTGGGGATCATTAAGTTGTTTTTTGGCAAAAGTGAGACAAGCCTTTATGTCCTTTTTTTGTCAGCAGTGGTTTTCGCCTTGGAACTTGGAATATGCATGCCAGTCTCTTTCTTATGGTTGAGTCATGAACACTAACCTTAACTGAGGCAAGTGAGGCCTGCAGTTCTTTAGATGTTGTTCTCGGTTCTTTTGTGACCTCTTGGATGAGTCATCGCTGTGCTCTTGGGGTAATTTTTGTAGGCCGGCCACTCTTGGGAAGGTTCACCACTGTTCCATGTTTTCTCCATTTGTGGATAATGGCTCTCACTGTGGCTCGCTGGGAGTCCCAAAGCTTTGTAACCTTTTCCAGACTGATAGATGTCAATTACTCTTTAGATCGCGGCATGATGGATGTCTTTCTTTTTGGGATCTTTTGGCCTTCTTCGCTTTGTCTGACGGGTTCTATTTAAGGTCTGGCAGTAATCAGGCCTGGGTGTGGATAGTGAGATTGAACTCAGCTTTCCAAAAAATGTGATTAACCGCAGACACTTCATGATTTAACAAAGGGGCAATTACTTTTTCACATAGGGCCATGAAGGTTTGGATAGTTTTTTTCCTTAATAAATAAAATCATCACTTACAACTGTATTTTATTTTTACTTGGGTTATCTTTGTCTAATATTTAAATTTGTTTGATGGTCTGAAACATTTAAGTGTGACAAACATGGAAAAATAAGAAATCGGGAAGGGGCAAATACTTCATCATAGCACTGTAGATGGGCCAGTTGATGGGCAAATGTATCAATTTAATATTAAATCTACAACACAGTGAAGTGTGCATAAAGTGAAGGGGTCTACATATTTTCTAAGTCCACTGTATAAGTGTCTCAACAGTGATTAAATATAAATGTAAAATAAGCTGTGGTCTCCAGGAACGGATGAAAGTTCTCAAGATTTACTTATACCATCTCTAAGGTAATAAAGAACCATCGTCTTTGTGTTGTAGGGAATTGATGAGTGGAATATTGGCAATCTGGATACTCTGTTGGACATGGTGGAGCAGGAGTGTGGCATCGTCATTGAAGGAGTCAACACCCCATATTTGTATTTTGGAATGTGGAAGACGACATTTGCCTGGCACACAGAGGACATGGACTTGTACAGCATTAACTACCTGCACTTCGGAGAGCCCAAGTCCTGGTGAGTTGCTGTTTTTGCGGTTCTACTGAGATGCCATTTACAGATCACAACAAGCAGGTGATGCCAGGTGGCAATTTCTGATTGAAAATTTTGATTTTTTGAATATTGTTTTCTCAAGGTAATGGCGGTGTAATTATGTTTGACATAGCAGTGTGATGATGACAGGACTGTTGATACTTATAGAGATGAATGCATTTTTATTTTTTTATTTTTGCCACTGCATTGTGTTTAAACTAAGGATAATTTAAGGTAAACGTGTTAGGGTTTCTTAGTGAATGTAGATCGGTCCTGTAAAAGTGTGTGTGACTGTGGCCTGCAATAGATGGACGTCATGTTCAGGCCTAGTTCCTGCCGGTGTCCAGTGCTGCCAGAGTTGCAACTATCTGTCCATAACACCATGCAGATTAGAAAATGGATATACTGTATATAATATATACACTGTACCCTCCATAATGTTTAGGACAAAAACACGTTTCTCATTGATTTACCCCTTTGCACCTCAGTTCAAAATTACAAATCAATCGATTCAGACATAATGATTAAAGTGCACATTGCAGGTTTTCATTTAAGGGGATTTGTATACATTTTGGTCACACAGCACTTTTCTGCACAGTCCCACCCATTTCAGGACACCATGTTTGGACACAGCAATGGCAGGTCTGTTAAAGCCGTTGTCATATTTAGAATTTTGTCACATATCCCTCACATGCAATGACTGCTTGAAATCTGCGATTCACAGACATCACCAGGTGCTGAGGGACTTCATACAGCCATCTTCAGCTCCAGCTTGTCCCCTTAAGTTTTCTCTTCAGCATATGGAAGGCCTGCTCAGTTGGATTGAAATTAGGTGACTGGCTTGGCCATTCAGGAATTTTCAATTTTTTATTTAAAAAACTTCTGTGTTGCATCAGCAGTATGTTTGGCTCATCGTCTTGTTATAGGATGAAATACCGTCCAATGAGTTTGGAGGCATCTTTTGGAACTTGAGCAGATCAGATGTTTCCGTACACCTCAGAATTCATTGTGCTGTCAGCAGTTGCATCATCAATGAGGAGATGTGTGCCAGGACCTGTGGCAGCCATACATGCCCAAGACATAACAGCCCCAGCATGTTTAACAGATGAGGTGATCTGATTTGGATCTCGGGCAGTTCCTTGTGGTCTTCACACTTTTCTCTCTCCATCACTCTGATGAGGTTCATCTTTGTCACGTATGTCCACAAGACCTTTTCCTAGAATTCTGCAGGCTCTTTGAAGTCCTTTGTCACAAACTGTCATCTGGCCATCCTGTTTTTGTGGTCTCCATCTTGCAGTGTGTCCTCCTCTGTGTTTCTGTTCATGAAGTCTCCTGCTGATAGTCGTCTCTGACACATCCATATCGGCCCCCTGAAGACTGTTTCTGATCTGTCAGACAGGCTTTTGGGTTTTTTTCTTTACTAAAGTGAGGATTCTTCTGTCATCAGTATTCCCTTTGTGATTACTAAGCCCATTCTTGTTCCTTAATGATATTTCAGACAATTGATTTTGGTCATCCTAAGGTTTTTTGATCTCTCCAATGGTTTTATTCTTGTTCTTAAGCCTCATGGTAGCTTCTTTGTTCTCATGTTGAATGATGGCCACTATAGACTCCAAAGTGTAGAAGCAGGCTGAGGTATCTTATTAAGCCATAAAACCTACCTGAGGAATCGCAAACACAATTGTCTCAAACATTATGGTGCCCTGAAATGGTGGACTGTGTAATAAAAGTGTTGTCATTACTGCATGGTGTGACCGAAATGTGTGCAAAGACCCTTAAATGACAGTCGGCATTGTGCATTTCAATATCATTTGAATTGTTGACTAGATGGGTCACAGAAACGTGGTTCCCATGTTAGGTGGCAGCTTTCATAATTCTGTGGTGTCCTCTCTGGTCAGTGACACAGCTTCAATATGTAATTGCATCTTGACTGGGTTGATGAATCTGTCTGTCACCTATGGTGTTGGTGGTGTTGTCGTATAACTAAATGACAAAAATTCCACATCAGCAGCTGTACCCAAGCTTTTTGTTTTGTTTTTCCTGGTGGGTTGTCCGTTTTCTGCATAGTTCATCCATACTCAAAATAATGAGAGCTCTCTGGACAATTTAAATGCAATTAAAAATTTTGGTGAGAAGTTTGAATTTCACTGGGCAAAGCAAAGTGGGAAGTTCAAAATGTAGACTTGTTTTAGTTCCAGTTTATTTTTTTTGTGCCCACAAGGGGGAGCCATGATCTTAACATTTAGGTCTCAATCAAGTTATTTCATAGCAATAATTAAAATATCTCCTGAAAATTGCCAGAAAATATAATTCTTGTAGGCAGAGAGATTTTCTTTTTGGTAATTTGTTTCTATTGCCAGGTCCTCATGCCTGCAGCCCACTTTTTCATCCATTGCTTCCTAACTTAATGTGCCATTCATCGCCCTGCAAACTATTAAAGCCAATAATGGTGAGCTTCCGTGTTATAGGGTGATGTTTTATGGTGAACAAAGATCGAGATGGTCATCAAATAAATTAGTATGGAAGACCATTGACAAAGCAGTTAAATTATGAAGGGGAAGTGGTGGGAATGTGGAGATTGAGGTGTGAGACTCAAGGCTCCTACACAAGCACTGCAGGGGTCAACTGAGTTATTAGTTAAAAAATAGTTCCTCTAATGGTTAGGGTCCTGCATGTTTATACAGGGTGGCCCATATTTATATTTATGACGTTTCACAGGCTGTAGCATTTAAACTGCTGCACAAAAAGTATCGAAAATGGCATCTCTATGGTGTACCAGGGTGACAGTGGTTGAACGAAACATTCCCGCAAAGCTGGATCGGCCGCGGAATGGCCGGCTTGGTCTACCAATTTGACCCCATCAGACTTTTTCCTGTGGGTTTACCTAAAAGACAAGGTGTATCGGCATAGCTTCCACAATGTGACTGAGGTACATGAAGTTATCACAGAAGATTTTCAGAGGATACCAGTACAGATGTGCCAAGCCGAAGCCACTTGTGTCAACGTTGCCCTTCGTCTTCAGGCGTGTATCGGGATGGCACATAGTTGGACCACGCCATGGAGAACAGGGGATGAAAAAACTTTGAAGGTTCTTAATGTTCATGTTCCATCATGTTACTTGATAATAACATTGGTAGTTTTCTGACAATAACACCTTTTCAATCAGATACTTAAATATGGGTCGCCCTGTAGATGCACTTGCAAGAAAAGTAAATGAACCCTTTGGAATTTCCTCTACTTAAGTATTGATTGCTAACAAAATGTGGTCTGGTCATCATGAAAGTCGCAATTCTAGACAAACACAATCCTGACTGAACTAATAACACACACCATGAAGACAGTCATGTCTTTATCGAGTACATTGAATCATCGTTCACAGTGCCAGTCTGAAAGAAGTCAATGGCCCCTTCATTTTAAAAAAACTTGTAGATCCTCTTTTAGCAGCAGCAGCCTCCTCTAAATGTTTCCTGAAGCCTCTTAGAACAGGGGTCTCCAACACGTCGCTCGTGAGCTAACGGTAGCTCGCAAACCCATTTCCAAGTAGCTTGCCAAAGGGTTAATGAATCCTACATAAATTTGAAAACTTGATTAGTCAAATTAGGGGTGGGCGATCTTTTCAAAAAAATCATATCACGATCCTTCTAACACAAAATCACGATCCACAATCTGAATTACAATCTCTCTTTTCAATGTGGCATACATCCATCCATCCATTATTCAACCCACTATATCCTAACTACAGGGTCACGGGGGGTCTGCTGGAGCCAATCCCAGCCAACACAGGGCGCAAGGCAGGGAACAAATCCTGGGCAGGGCACCAGCCCACCGCAGGACACACACACACACACCAAGCACACACTAGGGACAATTTAGAATCGCCAATGCACCTAACCTGCATGTCTTTGGACTGTGGGAGGAAACCCACGCAGACATGGGGAGAACATGCAAACTCCACGCAGGGAGGACCCAGGAAGCAAACCCAGGTCTCCTAACTGCGAGGCAGCAGCACCATCGTGCCACCCCATGTCACATACACTTATAAAAATATCCGAACTCAAACTCACCAAGACCTAAGTAACACTTTCTTTTAAATATCAAACAAAGTTGAATTTAATTGTTCTCTCATTCGCTAGCTAAGCGGAGTTAAGGAACACAGCCCGAAGCTGGCGAGTGAGTGAGGAAGGCCCTCCCCTCGGCCCACTGTGTGGATCTCGGATTCACGCAAATACATCGGTACCGCAAGCGAACTCTGATACATAGCGAAATGAGAGAAGTCGCAAAATCAACCGGAATATTCAAGCAAATTATAGAAAAAAACCTGATCGAAATCCGTTAAGTATTTCTCCCGTGAAAGCGGACAGGCTTACAGACTGACAGACATTGGATTTCTATATTATATATTACTAAACCTTCAAAATAATGTGCAGTTAAAATCTCAAAAGCATTCTCAGCATTTCTAGAGCTTAGTAGAGCCAGATAACTAGAAGAATCTTCACCAAGCAGCTCTGAAAATGTCTGCTTTGTTTGGGTCTGTGAGTATGACATGAATGTCATGAAGTCAAAGTTCAGAACAAGACTGACGGACGAACATTTAAAAGACTCCATAAGAGTGAACCTCAGTGGCTCCACTTCACCTTACACTTCAGTGCCAGTCACCTGACTAACTAAACAACACATAACACATGCAACTGGACCTGTGAATAAAGTGACACAGTGACATGGAACAAAATGACAAATGAAGAAGTCATATCTGTGGATTTGGAATTGCATTGTTTTGTTTTGACAGCATTCATGTTTTAATTCAATAGTGTGAGATACACGAGAAAATACATACAGACATACAGATTGCACTTGTACAGTAGGTGAACTCAATATTTTTTGTGATGTTTTAATTCAAAATGTGAGTTGTGGACAGCAACATTTTGTAAATGTTCAGGCAAAACAAGCTTACTCAGTTTTTTTGGGTTGAAATAAGCGATGAGAATAAACGATAGAAAACATGATTAGCTCTCGGCCATTTTCATTTTGTAAAAGGAGCTCTCAGGGGAACAAAAGGTTGGAGACCCCTGGATAAGATGATTTGCACAATGTTGAGGATGAATTTTAGACAGTTCATTACTACAAATTTGTTTCACGTCATCAGTATTTCTGCTCTTCAGGTCATGCCACAGCATCTCAGTTGGGTTAAGGTAAGGACACTAATATTAGAATATTTTAGAAATTTAGAACACTTTGGATGACAACAGGCCATTCAATCCAACAAAGACCACCAGTCCAACCCATTGAATTCTTCATGAATGAATCACATCATTGAGTTTTAAAGGTCTCTTAAAGTCGTCCTGTCTACCACATTACTTGGTCTCTTATGTGTCTGGGGTTCTCTGTGTAAAGAACAACTTCCTAATGTTTGTGTGAAATTTACCCTTAACAAGTTTTCAACTGTGTCCTCGTGTTCTTGATGAACTCATTTTAAAATCTCCATCTCAATCCACTGGACTAATTTCCTTCATAATTTTAAACACTTCAGTCAGGTCTCCTTTTAATCTTCTTTAAGGCTCAGCTCTTTGAATCCTTCCTCATAACTCATCCCCTGTAGCCCTGGAATCAGCCTAGTTGCTCTTCTCTGGACATTGTCTTGTGCTGTTATGTCCTTTTTGTAGCCTGGAAGCCCAAGCTGCAGATGAGGCCTCACCAGTGCGTTATAAAGCTTGAGCAGAACCTCCTGTGACTTGTACTGCACACATCAAGGTGCTATATAACCTGACATTCTGTTAGCCTTCTTATTGGCTTCTGAACACTATCTGGAAGCCAATAGCCTAGAGTCCACTATGACTCCTAAATCCTTCTCAGAACAGAGAGAGAGAGAGAGACACGGGTTACATGCACACACTGGTACAGCGCATTGCCGCACTCACCCCACAACAAACCAAATCAGGATCCAGATTAGGACCCGAGTGCTTCCATGCAATGGGTGACACTAGCTCAGATGGAGTGGAACCAGTGTGAGGTTTTTTTTTTTTATGGTGGTTGGAGTGCCACTTCTGCCACCAACCCCCAAGATTTTCCCTGCAGGTTGGAGGGCCTAAATGCAAGGCTGGATGCAAATTAACGTCATACACTGGACGGTGCAATTGCAGGTTAAGGGCCTTGCTCAAGGGCCCAATAAGGTGGACACTCAATTTTCATACCTCACATTATTACTTTCTATTTGTAATACTTTACATTTACTGACATTAAATTTTATTGTCCACAAATCTGTCCAAGCCTGTCTGTCCTCCAAGCCCCTCTGTGATGTTTCAATGGATTTTCAGTTATCTTCCAGTCCACCTAGCTTGGTATCATCTGCAAACTTAACCAACTTGTTATTCATTTTAGTTCCAGCGTTACAGCACCCTGAGCTGCAAAATGGCACTCAAGGTGATGTTTTGTAGTTTTGCTGATACTGATGCTAAGGCTTCACCACAAAGATAATAATAGTAATGTTTAAAGTAGTAGAGGAAGAAGAAGAAGCTAGGGCATTGTGCTAAACTGTACATAACTGTTGCCACTTTGCAACAACATCAAGAATAATACTGAGATGGAAAGACTTGGACATTCACACCAAATGAGAGTAACAGTCACATTTATTTAACAATGAATGATCCACAGCCGTATGTCCTGTTAAAATCATCTTCTTGCTGTTATGGCCACTCATGAAATAACAGCAATATTAATTCCAGGGGGAACATCCTGCAGAAACATACAAATCAAGAGTACAAACTCACAGGATAAATATTACAGCCAATCAATCAATCAATAAATAAAAATCAATTTAACAAGTATATCAGGTGGAAGCATTGAGTTGCCTAATAGCACTGGGTAGAAAAGACCCCCCAGATTTTCTTCTTAGCACACTGTGGTGGAGTGAGCCTGTAGCTAAAAGTGCTCTAAGAAAGTGCCTCCTGGGGGAGATTTTCCATGATGGCATCCTGTTTTCCCACAACAGCTTTCAGAGTATCCAGGGTTTGACTTCTGATGGAGCAGGCTTTCCTGAGAAGTTTGTTCAGCATTGTGCTTCTTTTGTGCTCCAGTTGCTTTCCCCAGGACACCACACTGGTAGAACATTTCCAGCAACTTGCTGCATACATACAAAGACCTGAGTCTCTTCAGCAAGTCCAGTTTGCTCTGGTCCTTCTTGCCCAGTGTCCTAGTATTGTCAGACCAATTCAGTTTGTTGTTCATGTGAACCCCCAGGTACTTGTAGTTCTGCACCACTTCTATGTCCTCCCCCTGAATGGTCTTGGAGGCTTCTTGGTATACCTGAAGTTCATCACTAGTTCTTTTTGTCTTGCTGATATTGAGTTGCAGGTTATTGTCCCTCTTTTCCACAACAGCTTCCAGTGTGTCCAGGATTTACCCTGCATTATGATGGAGCAGGCCTTCCTGATAAGTTTGTTCAGGCCTTGTGTGTCTTTTGAGCTCCGGTTGTTTCCCCAGGTAAAAACACCACTGCAGTGTAGGACACCACACTGGTAGAACATTTCCAGCAGATGGCTACACACATAAAAAAAACAAGTCTCCTTAGCAGGTCCAGTCTGCTCTGGCCCTTCTTGTCCAGCGTCATTGTGTTATCAGACCAGTCCAGTTTTGTTATTTATTTGAACCCCCAGGTACGTATAGTTCACCACCACTTCCATGTCCTCCCTGGGATGGTGACTGGTCTCAGAGACTACTTGGCACGTCGAAAGTCCATCACCAGCCTGTTTGTCTTGCTGAAGTTGAGTTACAGGTTGTTGTCCTTATACCACAAGACAAAGTCCTCCACAGCCTTCCTGTACTGTGACTCATCTCTGTTATTAATGCAGTCTATGATGGACGAGTCATCTGGAAAATTCCTGTAGTTGGCTTGTATTGTGCTGGGCGTCTGCTGTGTAGAAGACTGAATGGGATGGGAGGTAGGGCAGTCCCCTGAGGTGCTCCAGTATCACACACCACCATTTCTGATGCACAGTCCCTCAGCTTCACAAACTGCACTCTGTTGGTCAGGTAGTCCATGATCCAGGATATTGTGGGGGCATCAGGATTCAAAGCCCTGAGCTTTTTCTCCAGTCAGTGAGGCAGAATGGTGTTAAAAGCACTGGAGCAAATCAGGAATGGTATGCTCAGATGTGGGGATGGATATTTGAGGAGGAAACCACAAAACAATGATTATATTTTTATATTATGCACATTAAAGACTCATCAACAACAATTCAAATCAATAATATATTGAACAATGATTATAAAAGTAAAATTGAATAAATCTGACTCAGCAGGTGCATGAATAAAAGGTAACGTAACACTTCCTGTTAGCGGAAATAGCCCAAAAGTTTTGTACCTAATACTTATATGCAAAATTTGGTTGACCTAAGTAATAGTGTACTCAAGTTATTATGTTTACACACATTGGGACATAATTCCAAAAATGGTGTTTTCAGACTTGGGGAGATCTAAAACATCGAGATTCATCAAAATCTTGACATTGAATCTTTGGACAACTACAATACTTTCCCTATACTTCATATATAAGGAAGTAAAAATCAAAGAACTTGATCCTGAATGTTGTGCCTCCTTTGTTCAAGTGATAGTATGTTCAGTGGAGTGTGGAGATGAGACCATCTTCCACACCAGGTGGTCTGAAACCAGGGGTCCGAACTGTTTTAGGACCAACCCCTCCAAGGTCTTCATGATGTATGAAGTAAGGACAACTGGTCTGAAGTACTTGGCTTCACTGAAATGCTGTGTCTTTGGCGCTAGTTCCACACAGGATGTTTTGTACAGCTGGGGAACCTTCTACAAATTCAGGGAAAGGGCGAATAGGAACTACACTAACAACTTCAGGAAAACCAGCAATTTGCATGATTGCAGCATGCTTTAACATGACCTCACGTGGACTGGTTGGGAAATGTATAAATCTGCGTGTTATCTCACGCGTTCTCAGGGTGTTGAAAGTTTGGTACAAAATTTGATAAACAGTTGCTTGTGACATACAACAATTTATTTCTTGTATAGTCCTAAAAGAAAAAAGGAGTGTCTTGGTGGGCTTTTACAGGTTTTTTGACAGCCCGCCAGCCTTGACTCCCTAAGAAGACATACACAAATCATCACTTATTGGAAACCGGGATTTTCCCCATGGCAGAAAAATGTAACGTTACCAACACTTGATTTCAGCTGACAGCACATGGATGGAGCGATCAAGTGATGTACAAGATCTGTTATGAATATCATCCCATCTCTATCTTTTATATCTTTTTACAAATTCATTGCAGTCCAGTATTTCCAAAAAAGCTCTGCCTTCCCCAGAAAGTGCGTGCCATCCTCTGGCAGCCCCTTGAGAGTTAGCCCAGCTCAGGAGGTCTTTTAAATCCCGGTGAAGTTAGGAGTAATTTCCTAAATTAGGAAAACTGATAAAGTGCTGTTACACCTATTCCTAAGAGTAGGACCAGATTTGTATCACCCTGTGAATTTTGAGCCAGTTAATGCTGAGATGCTTGATAAATACGGGCACAGACCATCTTTTATTAGCAGCCAAAGCATAAATCCAGGGAGTTCTGAAGATTTCCCTTATTTTTTCTTTTATTTGGTACCCAAGTTAGATTGAAATAGCGAGCAGTTTTTTCAAGTCACTACTTACCCTAACATCTAACCCACCTCCCTGCACCCAAACCCTAAATTTTACCCTCGCCACACCCCCAGCAAAAATATCCCCTAGGCCTTAAGGTTAATCAGTACCGCAAACCCAAAATTAAAGCCCCAACACTAAGAACTCCCAAAGAATTCAACCTAATACCCCTTGCAGTAACAATAACCCCAATGCTGCTAACCACTAGCACAATTAGAACGGGTCCCCTGTGTTTCCCCAGTTCAAAATAGACACAAACCCTATAGGCACATAAACACATTTCTAAATAATATAGACTGATATCTAACCCCCAAAAACCCATTACAAAAATAAGGAAACTTGGCCAAAATTCTGCCATTCTCTCCAAAAGGTATCCAAATAGATGGCTACTCAAGCACCAGATTCCTTAATGTCAACTCAATATAGAAAAATCAAAACTGAATAAAGAGACATAGGTAATGATGATAATAATAATAATAATAATGATAATTCTTTACATTAATATAACACTTTTCTCACTACTCAAAAGTGCTTTAGTGAGTGGGGAGCCATGTAAAACTACCACTAATGTGTAGCACCCACCTGGATGATGCGATGGCAACCATTTTTGCACCAGTACGCTCACCAAACATGAGCTGTTAGGTGGCGAAGGAATATGAGAGAGAGAGCCAAATAGAGACGGAATGATTAGGCCGTGGTGGTCAGTTTAGGCTGGATATTGAGAGACACCCTACTCTTTACGAATGATGACTAGCAATCTGTAATGACCAAAGAGCGTCAGGACCTTGATTTTACATCTCATCTAAAGGACGGTGTTATTTTTACATCACAGTGTCCCTGTCACTGCACTGGCGCATTGGGATCCACATTCAGACCACAGGCTAAGCACCCCCTGCTCTCCTCACCAACACCTCTTCCAGCAGCAGCCCAAGCTTTTCCTAGAAAGTGTCCCATCCAGATACTGGTGGGGCCTGAACATGCTTAGCTGCAGATGGAAGACCTCTTTTGAAGTGCAGTTGGTATGGTTGATGGTAACAGTCTTATCATTTCAGATAAACAGAACATTACTAAGGAAACAATAGTCAAACTAATTCCAAAATTGTACAGGACAGCGCAAAACTACCTTCCCCGATTGTACAATTTGAGTCCCAATGTTAAACTTTTCAAACAATTTGAACCGGGCAGAAAAAACATGTTTAAGAGAACTCAATAGCTTCATCCAAACCAACTTTTCCTGTATCCCACCAATCCCGCAAACAGACTTCCACACAGAAAGGGACAAGATACAGCAGAAGAAATTCTCGGTCACTGGCCCAGATTTCTAAACCTCCACTAATTTAATAGGCAGAGAAAAAAAAAACTAACAGAAAAGACCTAACTTCCCCATTAAAAAAAAAAAAAAAAAAAAAAAAAAAATCTAGTGAAACAGGCTGAAAATGTAAGGGATCCTCCGTACAAAAAGAAAAATAAGGCCACAAAAAATAGTAGCAATGGTCTGTGCATCTCTCTAGGCACCCATGGAGCTTAAACTTTAGTGATGTGGACAGAGCCCATGGGAACCCTGTCGTTCCCTAAACTTAACCTGTACCCATCCCCAAACCCATACCCTTAAAAAGTCTCATCCACTGGACTAAATTCCTAAACTAACCACCACAACGCAAAAACTTGTGCATTTGTCTGTCCATCTGTCTGTGTGCCACAGTTTCTCGAGGATGGTCGAGAGCTAAAACGGCTGGATGGAAAAATACCAAACTCAAAAATTAAGCGTGTTATTATGAGATGACGATGGGCTGATTAGTTTTTGAACAAAATCGTGCAATAGAAAGAGGCACCTTTAAATAGCGTAATTCTGCAATGAAATATGGATTCTTCTCATCACCTGCTATCGTAATGACCCATTTTATGATCAGAAAGGTCAGCATCAGGGTGGTAAATAATTACTGAAATGTTATAGAATAGTTTGGGTAACTTGGTTCTTAGGGCGCAAATCCGTCTTCTTAGAGAGTCAAGGCTTGGGGGGCTGTTAGTTAAGTAGTCCCCGTTAAAGCTCATTAAGGCACACTTTTGTTTTTATTTTGGGCTGCACAAGAAATACATTTTTATTGTGGGTTTTTCCACTGATTAAAAACCCTACATGTCACTTTTGGAGCAGATGTGCTAATCTCAAATTCAAAAGCGAAGCGCCCACGAATGCCTTCCACACAACATCTTTTTTTTTTTTTTTTTTTCCTGGAGTCCACTCTCTTGAGTTTCCGTCATGGACATCTGCTTGTGTTCTGTTCCTATGACAGATGTGTTATCTAATACCCGTCTGCCTGTAGTTGGAGATCAGTGCTGCTTTCCTCGTTTTTCAATTTTTTCAATTTTTTTTTTGACCAATGAACATGTAACAGCTGTTTATTAATCCATTTTTTCATGCATCATCTACAGCAGTCAAGTGTAAATCAATAGTGGTCTTGGCGTTTGGACAGCAATTTGTAAAAATGACCACAGAGCTCCCTTTTCTCTTACAGTCTTGCTGCTGTGAAAGGTTGTATGGGTGCACTTTATGATTCTGGGCAGTAGATGGCACTGTGGATCAAGGAGTTTTTAGAAATTAAAAAAAGTCAGAAGAAAAAAAAACAAAAAAAACCTTTGACATTGTATAAATTGCCACTGCTGGACTTCAGTTTGAATGAAGGTTTTAAATTACTGACTGTCTGTTTGGACAGCTAACAGCAGATAATTACCTATATCACACGTCGCTGATGTGTGTGCCTTTGTATGCTGTCCACAGAATTAATAGCAGCTCAGGCATGTGATATATAGAGATGGGGGAAAAAAAGCTTTAATGCAGTATGCAACAGTTAAACACACACACACATACTGAGGCCAGAAGATTTCACCACCAGTCATCAGGACAGGAGCAGCCAGCACTCCGACCACTCTGGGCTCGCCATAATCCAATGCTGTTTGTTAGTTTAAAAAAAAAAAAAAAAAAAATACAGTTTTGTGATAAAGATAGGACCCACTAGGGGGCACTATTGAGCTATCCATAAAACCAAAAAAGATCTCCATGGAGGCAAATGACCTAAAAAATGAAAAAGGAGACCCACATATAATAGAAGAAGGCTTTATTTAAAAAGAAAATGTAATATTTATTACAGCAAGAACACAAAAAACAAAAGAAAAGGGAATGTGATGAAACCTGATGCCCCATTGAGTCTTCCCTGCCCCGACTACCACATGAGATGGCATGTCTGCCCTTGCACAGATACAAAAGCTGTCTAAATGTCTTCCACTCAAGCAACACTCCTTCCGCACGCCCACTCTTCCTCCTGCCAGTTGAAACCTTGGTGGTGTGTTGTGGCTGTAAGGGTTTTAAGCCCTGGCCAGCAGCAACTTCTAGGTTCAATTTGGGAATTGGTTCCATTTGTTTCCTGTGTCTTATGCTTGTTGGGATGATATTGAGCCCCTCTGTGACCCTGCTCGGGATAAGGCGGGATTAGGCCATGGGTGGGTCGGGAGGTCTGTGCACAAATGCCTAGAGCACCCTGTAGTGACCACTCTTTTGAGTTTCTGTCATGGGCATCTGCTTATCACCACTGTAGAGAAGCATAGTTGAAACCAATGGCTCAGTGGACCTTTACTTTCTTTCTGTCTTTCAATAAGTTTTTTGTTAAATTATATTTGATTGTACATATTGATTGATTACTTAACAAGAAAGAAAGAGAAAGAAAATGGTAGAGCACCTTCTCTACAGTGGTTAACACTCAAGGCCACTAGAGTTTCTTTCTTTCTTTCTTTCTTTCTTTCTTGTTGCTGAGCCAATGAGGTGTTCCCCTCCTTCTACTGACCAATCAGGCGTCTTCTTTTCAAGGCAAGTCCCTCTTTCGGTCTTTCTATGGACCGATCCCCCCCAGTTCAGCCTTGCTACACTTGCCCCTCCCCACTTGAGCTGCCCTCTTGGTTGTGCATCCTCACTTGAGCCAATGCATTCAGAGTTCAGAGTATAGCCACCTTGGCCACAATGTCAGCTAATAATGAACTCTCCTCCCCTCTAGTGACCAGTCGGGTGTCAAACTTCTTTTTTTGGCAGTCCCACACTCTGTCTCTCCATTTGAGCCTCTCTACACTCACCCCTTCCCATCTGAATTGATCCCAGATAGGTCTTAAAATTTCACAGCCGTTTCATTTTTGTATGCGTGTTTCCACTCTTGGTTTTGTGCACTCATTTGGAACTACTGTAGGTACTTTTAGCAATTGGAACCCATCTGCTGAGTTAGTTGTTCTGTAATCCAAAGGTCCCCAAATTCAAGAGCTGAGGATTCTCAGGGAAGACCAGCAGTATGGCATCACCCTGAAGCAAGTTTCTGAGCAGAGACCCATGTAACTTTCTCATGCATTTTCAAATCACAAGAGGAGCTGCCATAAGAGCTGCGTCGAGTATCTCACTGAGAATTACAACTGTGCCCTGACGGGCTGCTTGTTGGCCTGGACTGACTCTTACTGTGTGTGTTGCTTTTTGTTTGAAAGTCTTCTTTGCAAATGCTTTTTAGTCTTGAAAATGCCTTCCTACCTATTTGGATATCCACATTTAAAAAAACAAAAACAAAACATAATTAATGGACCAGCTAGAAAACTTCTCTGTGGGTCAGATGGAAAAGTAGGAAAAACAAAGTGAGAGAGCGCTCATTAGTGCATCTTACTGTTACATTTCTCATGTAAGTCTCTACCAGTTTTTACCAAGGTACTGATCACTTAAGACGTTTTCATCCTTGAGGGAATTGATGAATGTTGTGTGAGACTCTTAATGATGAGCCAGTGTTTTTTGTCGAATGCAGTCTTACAGTGTGTGATGTGTGCATCTCCGTCCAGCTCCTCGTGTACCTCCTGGCCCCCATAACATAGGAGGACGGTGAATTAGACCTGACTTAGCCAGGCCAGGGTGAAGAGTCATGATGTAGAAAACAACAGGAGTTACTAGGGGTGGAGGAGACAAGGAGAAAAGTATCTATCTGTCTGTCTGTCTGTCTGTCTGATCCTGCCAACTACGCTATCTATCTATCTATCTGTCTGTCTGTCTGTCTGATCCTGCCAACTACGCTATCTATCTATCTATCTATCTATCTATCTATCTATCTATCTATCTATCTATCTATCATATAGTGCCTTTCCTATCTGTTTGTCTGTCTGTCTATCTATAGGGTGGTCCAGATCTAATTATGCAATTTTCATTACGCTATAACTTATTAAGTTTATTACATAGAAAATCACCCGCAAAATCCCGGACCATTGAGAAGTGTGCGAACTGACGACATGAAGAATCGTCTTTGCGCCGAACTGGAATCGTCCCCACATAAATCAAAGTCATCCAGACGATCTGGATCTGCATAAATAGATCTGGACCACCCTGTATTAGGTAAATATAAAGCTGCCATCCCATTTTGTGTATTAGTTGATTACTTAATTGATAATGTGGCTTTCTAAGTGATCCTTTTTTCTTTCTTTCATGGATTTGTATATTTTTATTATATTGTATATTTTCGTCTTGTCACGTCTTTACTTCTTCCTCTCTTAAATCCCCAGCTGCCAGTTTGCCTTGAGGTCTTTGCTTCCCTTTTTCTGTTCTTTATTCATCTTTTTTTTTTTTCTTTTTGCTTTCTTTGACAGAGCCATATTTAGTCATAATTTGACATATCTTTATCTGCCTGCTTAATGGAATCACCACCACATGCAGGGAAATTGCTTGAAATGTTGGATAATCATTTTTACTTTGTTCCCAAAAATATATTTTGAACAGCATTTTAATACACGGCCGATTAGTCTCAACTCTGCAGAGTTTTGCTCATTAAAAGCTGAGAAATATTTTAGGCGACTGATTGACGCCGGGCTGTGCTGAATGAAGATGGAGTGGCTCAGTGGGACGGGTCACTTATACTTCTGCTGGACATTTCAGTCCATTGTAACCAGTGGCCTCCTGCTGGTCAATAAGAGTTCCTGGAGATACACACAAGTCATTCACAGAGGAAGCAGGTTGCTAGATTTATTCGGCTTCTGCTTTAAAAAAAAAATGGCAGAATTTAAAAATAACACTAATTTAAACTGTAAGCATTAAAATGTGTGAGCACATTTCAGATAGAGCGGAATTAGAAGAATTTATATTTGAAGGAGAAGTCGGTCAAACACTGATTGGGAATGAGAATACTGCTGTTTTAAACCAGGAAACAATACCATGTCCCGTTACCCACTCTGCAGTCTGTCACCTCAGGCAGAAGGAACATTGGGGTCTCAGCATCACCCCTGCCTAACCGCAGAATGCACCAATGCAAGTAAGGTATGGACTTGTATCATATTTATAGTAATAAATGAAGATGTCAAAAATGAGGCAAGCGGGAGGTTTCTCTCCACAGTTGTACTTCTTGTCTCTCCGCATACAGGAGAACTGAAACTGGGATTTCTGTGTACATGTTGAGTAGGAAGGGACCACCATTGTTGACGTAAATGTTGATCATTTTTACTGATCACTCTGCTTTACTCAATTTCTAGTCTGAGGGGCCGTCAAGCTTGATGACTGCAGTTGCAGTTCTCATCACCTGAGGATGTCAGATTAAATAGATAGATAGACAAGCAGCTAGATGTGAAAGGCACTATATAATAGATAGATAGATGTGAAAGGCACTATATAATAGATAGATAGATAGATGTGAAAGGCACTATATGATAGATAGATAGATGTGAAAGGCACTATATAATAGATAGATTAGTAGATGTGAAAGGCACTATATAATAGCTGGAAGGCACTATATAATAGATAGATAGATAGATGTGAAAGGTACTATATAACAGATAGAGAGACAGATGTGAAAGGCACTATATAATAGCTGGAAGGCACTATGTAATAGATAGAGAGACAGATGTGAAAGGCACTATATAATAGATGTGAAAGGCCCTATATAATAGAGAGACAGATGTGAAAGGCCCTATATAATAGCTGGAAGGCACTATGTAATAGATAGAGAGACAGATGTGAAAGGCACTATATAATAGATAGAGGGACAGATGTGAAAGGCACTATATAATAGACAGATGTGAAAGGCCCTATATAATAGATAGAGAGATAGATATGAAAGGCATTATATAATAAGTAGATAGATGTGAAAGGCACTATATAGTAGATAGTACTATAGTAGACAGTAGATAGATAGATATGGCACTATGTAATAGATAGAGAGACAGATGTGAAAGGCACTATATAATAGGTAGATGTGAAAGGCCTTATATAATAGATAGACATATGTGAAAGGCACTATATAATAGTTAGAGGTGAAAGGCACTATATACAGTAATAGATAGAGAAACAGATGTGAAAGGCACTATATAATAGATAGATGTGAAAGGCACTATATAATAGACAGATGTGAAAGGCACTATATAATAGCTGAATAGATAGATGTGAAAGGCACTATATAATGGATAGAGAGGTAGATGTGAAAGGCACTGTATAATAGATAGATGTGAAAGGCACTATATAATAGAGAGACAGATGTGAAAGGCACTATATAATAGAGGTGAAAGGCACTATATACAGTAATAGAGAGACAGATATGAAAGGCACTATATAATAGATAGATGTGAAATGCACTGTATAATAGCTGGACAGATAGATGTGAAAGGCACTATATAATAGCTGGATAGATAGATGTGAAAGGCACTATATAATAGATAGAGAGGTAGATGTGAAAGGCACTGTATAATAGATAGATGTAAAAGTCACTATATAATAGAGAGACAGATGTGAAAGGCACTACATAATAGTTAGAGGTGAAAGGCACTATATACAGTAATAGAGAGACAGATATGAAAGGCACTATATAATAGATAGATGTGAAAGGCACTGTATAATAGCTGGACAGATAGATGTGAAAGGCACTATATAATAGCTGGATAAATAGATGTGAAAGGCACTATATAATAGCTGGATAGTTGTGAAAGGCACTATATAGTGGAGACATTGGTTAGATAGATAAATAAACGTGAAAGGCACTATATAATAGAGATAGATAAGTTATAGTTTGAGTGGAAATTGCTGAGGATGTGAGATTACATGACTCTGTGACGTCTCTCCAGTGCAGTTTCTCCCATTGTCTGAATGGCAGTAATATGTTGCCTGGCAGAGCTGGTGCTCTATGAATGCTTTTCAGGTATAGTGAGTTCAGCCACAGTCTCTCAGCTGTTTTACTTTTTTCTTTTTTCCTTTTTTTTTTTTTTTTTTTTTTTTATTTATTTTATTTTTACCGTTTTGAATTGAAGATCTGCCTCTTCCCCTCATTTATTGGTTGAGAGCCTTGTCTTCAGTTCATAAACTCAAAGCCATGGGACTTGAATGTACAGTATTATCCTGTTAATGATGTGCACTGATTTTTCTGGAAGTATCTATCCGTTTTCCACCTAAATAAATAGAAAGTGTCTATTTATCTGTGTGTCTGTCCGTCTGCTATGTCCCTGTCATTCCAACAGATGGCACATCCCAAACATTTATAGTAATAGATTGCATTGCATCCATCCATCCATTATCCAACCTGCTATATCCTAACTACAGGGTCACGTGGGTCTGCTTTAGCCAATCCCAGCCAACACAGGGCGCAAGGCAGGAAGCAAACCCTGGGCAGTGCATTTACCACTTTAATAGAATGGTCATTTGGTTACATTCCGTTTTGGCATGATTAATGCATGGTCTTGAATTGAAATGCAACACACTTGCAGCCGCCACTAAGTAAAATGCAATACATCTGCTTGACCTAGGGACATGAATTAAAATGCAATTTAATAGAAGCCAGCAGCCATACCACCTGCATTTTAGAAGAGGTCATCCACTTGATGCTCTTAGTTCTTATTAATTAATTAGTTCTTGGATGGGAGACCATCAAGGGAAGTACTTGGGTTGCTGCTGAAAGAGGTGTTGGTGAGGCCAGCAAGGGGGTGCTTGGTCTGAATGTGGGTCCCAATGCCCAAGCGATGGGGGCACTGTGCTGTAAAAAGGATGCCTTTTGTCTGATGAGATGTAAAATTGATGTCCTGACTCTCTGTGGTCATTAAAGATCCCTGGGCATTCTTGGTAAAGAGTAGGGGGTATCCTGATGTCCTGGCTAAACTGCCTCCCACAGCCCTAATTATCCCCCGTCTCTAACTGGCTATCTCTCACCACTTTACTGCCTAACAGCTAATGTGTGGTCAGCATACTGGCACCAAAATGGCTGCTGTCGTCTCATCCAGGTGGATGCTACACATTGGTGGTGGTTGAAGTGTCTCTCCACTCACTTGAAGCGCTTTGAGTAGTGAAAACAGTGTTTCAGAAATGTAAAGAAGAATTATTACTAATACGCTTTTGTTTTGCATTTTAAACTGCCATGTGGGCTGTAGTGAAAAGCAATCGAATGTTTGGTTGATATGTTTTTAATTATGACAGGATAGAAATTAAATACACCACGTATGTATTTACAGTACTGTATTTGCAGTGCACCGTAGTCAACTTGTTGGATTGCATTTCGTTTTGCCACAAATAATCTTACATAATTATATGATATTTTAGCTTGTGGATTTTGGTGTCCTTTTCAAAAATATACACTCATGCTAAACCTCCAAATACAATGAAACGGGCATTGTCTAAAATAAAATAGCAGAATTGTATGCACATAAGCAAGTTGCTGTCATTTAACAGAACACACGCCGGAGCTGAAAAACTGTTCTAAAAATGCAGCACTCTGATACGACAGAAATGATGAAGAATTGACAGGTAATCAGGCGGGCGCCATTCTGTTTTACCTCCCGTCTAGAGAAGAGTGAATGAGCTTCAGAGACGAGACAACTCTTAATTATGTTTTATCTTCATATCAACCGCGCCAGAGCTGCAGAAATTCCGTAATCAATCTACAAATCACGCTTTATTTCATATAGCACCTTTGACAGCTTCATAAATAAAACAAGAATCCAGCTGAGCGAGTCACTAAATTCGGAGGCATATGGCTTTCAGTTGTTAGTTCTGCCGAGTCATTATTTGCATGCCCTTGAATACTTTAGATTTCTTACAGTTTGTTTCACCATATGTTGTGGATTCTTTTTTTTTTTTTTTTAAAATACGTCTCTTTCAGGCAGTAAGTAATCAGGTGTGACCAAATGTTGGCAGTTTGAAGTAAGACTGCAATTGGGAGATGAAAGATTATTTTGGATTAGATAACGTTGATGAAGAGCCACCTGCACACAGGTCCTTGTTTAATATCCCACGTATTTCAGTGTTTCGTTCCTGTGGATCTCGCTGCACCTGCTTCTCCTCCTCCTCCTCTCATTCTTCAATATGACTGCACTTCCTGAGCAAACAGACACACTTTACTGGTTTACATGACATTTTTCCAGGCCGGTGATTAGTGCCAACCCAAAGTGCTTGGCAGCACAAGCTCGCTCTGCAAGGCCATAATTTTGAACTGAATTGCACCTTGTGTCGTCAGATGAAGGAAGATAGATAGATAGTGTGGGGGAGGAACAATCTCCTCAGTCTGTCAGTGGAGCAGGACGGTGACAGCAGTCTGTCGCTGAAGCTGGTCCTCTGTCTAGAGATGATCCTGTTCAGTGGATGCAGTGGATTCTCCATGATTGACAGGAGTCTGCTCAGCGCCCGTTGCTCTGCCACGGATGTCAAACTGTCCAGCTCCGTGCCTACAATAGAGCCTGCCTTCCTCACCAGTTTGTCCAGGCGTGAGGTGTCCCTCTTCTTTATGCAGCCTCCTCAGCACACCACCGCGTAGAAGAGGGCACTTGCCACAACCGTCTGATAGAACATCTGCAGCATCTTATTACAGATGTTGAAGGACGCCAGCCTTCTAAGGAAGTATAGTCGGCTCTGTCCTCTCTTGCACAGAGCATCAGTATTGGCAGTCCAGCCCAGTTTATCATCCAGCTGCACTCCCAGGTATTTATAGGTCTGCACCCTCTGCACAGTCACCTCTGATGATCACAGGGTCCATGAGGGGCCTCACCACCAGCTCCTTGGTTTTGCTGTTAAACATTAATGACTTTATTGAATGTACAGTCATATGAAAAAGTAAGTACACTCCGTACAGTGTGTTTTGTTTTTATTTTTTTGTTAACATTTACACTACCAGTTAGAAGTTTTAGAACACCTCAGTTTGTCCAGTTTGTCTTCACATTTAATCTGTTGAAATGCAATGAATGACCTAAAATAGTGAAAATGGTAAGCAGTAAACTGCCAGAGGTTTAAATTTAAAGTTTAGGGCAGCAAAAACTGAACAAAATTAAATTTTAGTATATTACAATGAACAACGAATAGGTTCCAACCTACAGATCTGCTACAGAAATTAAAGTAAATGAAGCCTTGTGTGAAGCAAACAATTTGCACAGGTGTCCCATCTTGTGTTGATTACTTAAAACCCTCCATCAGTCTTAAAGCAGACTGTGTTACTACACCCTCCGAAGTACTACTTGGTCAGTATTCAAGTGATAATGACAAGAAAACGTTAATTAACAAATTAAATAGGTAATAATAACAATTATATAGCACCTTATCACACATTTACGTGAAATTCAAGGTGCTTTTCGCAGATTATCCGACAAAAACAATAAAGATATAGTTACTTGGATATTATCATTAATTAATTTTATTAAAATTTGTAATAAATGTAAGTATACTAAATAGAAAATCAACCTGGCCATTGTTAAACAAAATTGAAACACTAATGTGCTAAGCAAACCTTCTCTCTTATTAGGAACAGGTTTATATTGTTTTCTAATTAAAAGCATTTTACAGAAAGATGGCAACAGAGCATCCAGATCTAATTTACATGTGTATATATAAATATATATTTACAAGCAGTCCCCGGGTTACATACGAGATAGGGACTGTAGGTTTGTACTTAAGTTGAATTTGTATGTAAGTCGGAACAGGTATGTTATTTTAATAAATGCTATTGTTGGCCGACTGTAACCAAGTGCTCTGCTAATGAATGATGGAGTTTCACCTCTCTCTGACCTTTTTATTATTTCTACTTTATTTTCAATGGTGATGGTTTTTCTCTTCTTTACTGTATCACCAGCACTTGCATCAGATTTGTGTTTCAGAGACATTCTTGAAGGGTGAAGACAAAAGGTTAAGATGAGCTCTTCTGCACAGCACTGTACACGCTATCACAGCAGGAAGGCACCCGTCGTCAACACGTCTGATGTACTGAGGAGAGACAACTTCCTGCTATGTGCGTAACAGTACAAGCAGGCTTGCTATTGAGAATGAATGGGGGCAGTTTTGTAGTTTTCACATTTATTTATGGTGGGGACTGGGAGTGTATGCCACCCTTGAACAAGTCAGTCAGTCATTTTCTAACCCGCTTATTGCTGAATAGGGTTGCGGTGGTCTATAGGCGCCTATCGCAGCTAGCGCAGGGTGCAAGGCAGGAACAAACCTAGGACAGGACGCCAGTTCATTGCAGGGCAAACTCACTCACACACAAGCACACACACGCACATATACCAAGCACACACACTAGGACCAGTTTAGAATTGATAATCCACCTAACCTACATGTCTTTGGACCATTGGAGGAAACCAGAGTACCTGGAGAAAAACGTGCACATTAAAGAATTACATTTGTGATGAGTGCTCCATGTTGCCAGCTTAGAAGCCGTCACACTGATGATGTCATTTGGCACGACTTCCTGGGGATGTCACCTGGCAGCCCGTTTATGTGTCTTCAACCTCAAGATAGCGGCACCCATAATGAAAACCAGACAGCACTATGGGAGACATATTTTAACTTTCAACAGCCTTAACAATGCATCTGGTTAAAAAAAAAAGAAAAAAATATGACAACCTTGACCTTTGATACCAAAACAAAGTCTCAATTAATTTTAGAGGCTAAGGAAAAACTAGAAAAATGTGGGAATGCACGTTAAGCATATGAGCGTAATGATTTTGATGAAGTACATAATAAACAAGAATAGTTGTCAGATATTTGAAATATTAACATGTGTGCTTCAGTTTAAATGTTTGAAGTCTTTGTAATCCCCACTGTAGTAGAACTTTTGTCATTTGTCATCCTGTGATAAAGATCCATAGAGAGCTAGATCAAATATCAAAAATAACATCACATTCATAATCACTAACCTTGAAATAGTCTATAACAATACCCCACATGCTTATAGATGAAATTTGTTATTTTTTAACCATTTCAGAGTTTCTGTTAGAGGGCTAGCACCACCAGTAAAGAATCAAATGTCATGACTACGATTGTATTTATAATCACCATCCTCAAAACGGCATAAAAAGACACTCCACAGGGCTATATCACCGATCCCCATTTTTCAAAGAGTAATTTTGACCCCCTCACAACCCATATCCCATTAGGAAGTGAACCCCAGTGGTCGGTTCATGTGGCATGCACAACATCAAGTCCTTCTGATTAGTTTTGCTAACAACACTTACTGGTTTATTATTTATCTCATGGGTGTAATGTTGTGCACAAAATTGGCCCAAAAATCAGGGTTTTTCAGGTCTGCCCCCCATTAATAAATGGGGGACTCCAAAAAGCTCGATGTCTTGTATAACTATACTTCAAGATGTGTTAGACGGTACATCAAATGTGAAGGTTTTCTCATAATGGTGGGTCAAGAGGTTCCCGGACAACAAAAAATCTGAAGTGATTATTCTGATGATCACAATGCCCTCCATGTTCTAGTCATTCTGGCACCCTTCAGCATCCCCTGTCGCTAACTGGCTATCTCTGTCACCCCTTAACCGCCTAATAGCTAATGTGTGGTGAGCATACTGGTGCAAAATGGCTGCCGTCCCATCATCCAGGTTGGTTCTGCACATTAGTTATGGTTGAAGTGGCTCCCCAGTCACTATGTAAAGTGCTTTAAGTAGTAAGGGAAGCACAATATAAATGTAAAGAATTGTTAATAAATGCCAGATCATGACAATTACCATTCTGCTGTTGCTCCAGTCTTCACCTCATCTTTACCTCCCTCCACATTCTCCATTATTAATCCTGCACCCTCATCACGCTGCGTTTTTCTCTCTCCCTCCTCCTGTATTCTCCCCCCTCCATGTTTTCTCACTCTTTATTTACTCCAATACTTCTCTCTGTTGCACCCCTTCCCCACATTCACCTTCATTTCCCCTCTTGCCCTTATCCCTTTGTCACTCTCCATCCCTCTTTGTCCTGTGTTCACCTCTCTCCATCCTCATTTCCCCAAACTTGTATTCAGATCTTCTTCTTTTTCCTCTTCAGCTTTTCCTACTTTTATGCAGGGTCGATGTTTTGCAGGTTTATTTGCAGTTTGGTGTCTAACTTTATTACCCATGACCCTTCACTTCCCTATTCATTTGCTCTTTGCATCTACTCCCACCATACTAACCAGCACCACCACCCCCACCACCCTCCCAACTTAGTTCCCTCGGTCCCTTTACTCCCCTTGCGTCTCTTTCTCTGGGCTGTTACCGCTCTTCATCAGTCACTGCGCAGCATTTCAAAGCTCATTAGAAGGAACAGTGCAGCCTGTGTTCTTCGTTTCATCATTTTGGCTGTTTCATTAGGCAAACTGGAACTAATCCATAAATCACAGTGCAAATCGCAGTGCACTCGCAGGGAAATGCGGAAAAGGATAAATAACTACAAATTAAAATACGTTGTCCTTTGCAAAACAAACCACAAAGCAAAATCGATTTCGCAAACATTTCAAGGCGGCTCGTCAGCATCAGTAATGGACGCGCAGGCGCCCAGATCTATGCAGATTAACGGCAGGCGTGAAGAAAGTGTGTAATTTACGTCTGAAGGAGATCCTTGTCGTGCTTTATGGACTTCTTTTCTTTTTTTTTTTTTCTTCAGTCTGCTGTGTTTATGGTGGTCTATACGGAGAACATTGGTGGGTATATCCTTCAAGAGCCCTTCCTTTTATATTGCTGATTTTGCTTGCCTTGAGTAGTCCACTGTAGTGTTAGAGAGGCAGCACCAATAAATATTCAAATAATAGTAGTGCTAAATAATGGATAGTATACAAGGGAACATGTATAATATCCACTATATTATGTGTATTATATGTATATGTATTATATGTATATGTATATGTATTACATGTATACTATACTACTGTATTATAGTGCCTTCCAAAAGTCTCAAACCCCTTCCCTTTTTTCACGTCTTATGTTGTAGCCTTCTGCCAGAATCATTTCAGTTCAGTTTTTTTCCCTTGTCAGGCTACATTCAATACCCTAGAATGACAAAGCGAAAACAGGACTTTAGGGAATTGTTACAAATTTATTAAAAATGATTACTCTATTGACGCAAGTATTGAGACTCTTTGCTTTGCTCATGTGCATCCTATTCCATTGATCATCACCAAGATGTTTCTGCACCTCGTCTGGAGTCCAGCTTTGGTTAATTCAGCTGACTGGACTGCTTATGAAAGGTACACACCTGGCTGGAAGGTCCCAGAGTTCAGCAAAAACCAAACCATGTGGTTAAAGGAATTGACTGCAGTATTCCGAGCTGGGAATTTACGCATATTTAGTGAAAAATAAGAATACTGAAATCTCCCGTTAACACAAGAATTCAGACCCTTTGCTTGACTCGGGTCCATCTCATTCCATTGATCATCACTGAGATGTTTCCACACCTCATTTGGAGTCCATCTTTGTTCAGTTCATTTGACTGCACTGATTATTAGAAGACACACAAATATCTAGATGGTCCTACAGTTGAGTAGAAACCAGGCCATGAGGTTAAAGGAATTGCCTACATAGCTTAGAGACAGGATTGTATCAAGGCAAAGATCTGGGGAAGCCTACAAAAAATGTCTGCGGCATTGAATGATCAGTAGAAAACAGTGGTCTCCATAATTCCTAAGTGGAAGATGTTTGGAATAGTCATGACTGTTCCAAGAGCAGGCCACCCATCCAGACTAAGCCATCTGTGAAGAAGGGCCATGGTAAGAGAGAGGTGACCAGGAACCTAATAATCACTCTGGCTGAGCGCCAAAGAACCTGTGTGGAGAATGTTCTTGAAGGACAACCACTACAACACTCCACTAATCTGGGCTCTATGAAAGAGTGACCAGGTGACTTGTAAAAGCCCTCCTGAAGTATGTGAAAGGTACATAAAGGACTCTGAGACTGTAAGAACTAAGATTGGACTGTTTGGCTTGAATTCTAATCATCACATCTGAAGGAAACCTCATCAGATGTGCAACACCTTTGCAATGGCAAAGCCTTGGGGTGGCATCATCAGACTCTGGGGTTGGTACTGGGAGACTAGACATGGTCGATGGAAACTAGAATGAGCAAAACAGAGAGACATACTTAATCAAAACCTACTCAAAGTACTCTGGACCACAGGCTGGGCTGAAGATTCACCTTCCAACAGGACAAAAGCAAAGATAACAAAGGAATTTTTTGGTGTCTACGTAGATTATTATTTTCATAATTGTGAATTGTCATTTAAGATTTATTGACTTAAAGAAAGGAGCAGCTTTCTATCAACAACCTTTGTAAACACCTGAACGTTTTAGGAATGCTATTACTGATAAGAACTTTTTATTAAGCAGTTCTTTGGGGAATGTAGTTTGTGGTAGGGGGATTCGAAGCATTCACCAGTCTTCCATGGGACCGGTTTTACAAAGGTGCTTTTCTATAAGTCTATGAGCCATCCCACCCTAGGAAGAAACAAGTAAACCTTTGAAACTGGCCAGCTAGCTTCAGATGAAAGGGAAGTCTGGCTGGAGATGGAATGGGGTCTTGCTACAGCAAAAACTTGCATGGAGTAAGGAGTCTACATATCGTATTGGACTGAGTTGTGCCTGATTAGAAATGGTGGATGAATCAGGAGAAACACTCTGTACCATGACAGACAGTAAGCTGGCTTAGAAGTAGTCTCATTGGGCCAGGTGTGATTCTCAAATGAGATTACATGTTGGGAGACAACCTGTTAAAAAATGTGTAGTGAATAGCTGTGAAATCCTGCACTGCAAAGGCTCCTTCCACAGGGCTTCTTCCCAAAACGCTCACACCTGATTTCTCCAGTCCGTGCATTTTAGACCACTGTTGGGGTTTCAGGGAGAGAGCAAAACAAACTGAACAAAAGAATTAAAGCAAAGAGAAACTAAAAAGCTAGAATCGCCAATTCAGGTGGTCATGGGCACAAGGTAACTGAAGCTAAATAATTAATGTGCATGTTGTACACAGTGATAGTGGATACACACTCTTAGACCTTCACAGCTACTGGGCTCCACATGTTTGAGAAGTGCCTCTGTCTGCCAAGATATCTCTCTGTCATTTTAACTAGTATATCACTATATGACATAACAACAGCAAGTAAAGTTAAGATAAGCATTGTGGTTTACGGACATACAAGATGTTAACACGCTGTGGCTATTTTGTCTTTGAATTTCCATTTAGATAGATAGATAGATAGATACTTTATTAATCCCAAGGGGAAATTCACATACTCCAGCAGCAGCATACTAATAAAGAACAATATTAAATTAAAGAGTGATAACAGATATATAACATATAACAGACAGATAATAATTTTGTGTAATAGTAACGTTTACCCCCTGGGTGGAATTGAAGAGTCGCATAGTGTGGGGTCTCCTCAGTCTGTCAGTGGAGCAGGACGGTGACAGCAGTCTGTCGCTGAAGCTGTTCTTCTGTCTGGAGATGATCCTGTTCAGTGGATGCAGTGGATTCTCCATGATTGACAGGAGCCTGCTCAGCGCCCGTCGCTCTGCCACGGATGTCAAACTGTTCAGCTCTGTGCCTACAAAAGAGCCTGCCTTTCTCACCAGTTTGTCCAGGCGTGAGGCATCCCTCTTCTTTATGCTGCCTCCCCAGCACACCACCGTGTGGAAGAGGGTGCTCGCCACAACTGTCTGATAGAACATCTGCAGCATCTTATTGCAGATGTTGAAGGACGCCAGCCTTCTAATGAAGTATAGTCGGCTTTGTCCTTTCTTACACAGAGCATCAGTATTGGCAGTCCAGTCCAATTTATCATCCAGCTGCACTCCCAGGTATTTATAGGTCTGCACCCTCTGCACAGTCACCTCTGATGATCACGGGGTCCATGAGGGGCCTGGGCCTCCTAAAATCCACCACCAGCTCCTTGGTCTTGCTGGTGTTCAGGTGTAAGTGGTTTGATTCGCACCATTTAACAAAGTCCTTGATTAGGTTCCTATACTCCTCCTCCTCCCCACTCCTGATGCAGCCCATGATAGCAGTGTTGTCTGCAAATGTTTGCACGTGACAGGACTCCGAGTTGTATTGGAAGTCTGATGTATATAGGCTGAGTTTGCAGTTCATATGTTTGTGAATATGGCTGCAAATTCTTTCAAGGCTTACTTCGACTCCTACACTATTATCATAACGCAGAACAACAGAGAGCAGACACAGCACCTGCGGGAACATATCATTCCCGTTTACCATTCCTCCATTGATGCTATCAAATGCCAATGGATAATTTGATGATACACAGAGGTTTTTTTCCTTGCATCAGGTTATATTTATTTTTAAAACATGCAATGTGCCCTCTGCACACACGACACATATTTATATGTCTTAATGTGCTTTTCTAGGAGACTTTACAATTGTAGACAGTTCATCATAAACAGAATGTATGCACAAACTGAGTGGCACTCACACTAAAGAGATCTTCTCCCAAGTGAGTTAGCGGGCTTCTGACTTCTAAACTGCAAGTGGTAGGTTAAGACTAGTGGGTGACTTCCAAACCACAAACACCTCACTTTTCCAGAATCCTTGGTTTAAATCCTAGCTCAGTCACCATCGTGTGGAGAGTGAATGTTCTCTCCAATTCTGTGTGTGCCTTTCTACAGGTTTTATTCATTCATGTTGTACCTCCAAAGCTGAGAGTCAAGTAAAGTGGAGCTCAAATTTGGATCAGCTTGTTTGAGTGTTAAAAGTTTGCCCTATGGTGGTCTTGTGCCCTGTCTATTGTGGTGCTAGGATAGGCACCAAACCAGATAAACAGGCAAGAAAATGGATGGAGAGTTGGTTCTTCAAGTTGATTTTGCCATCATGGTGTCCTCACTTCATGATAGGCGATCACGTGGGACAATCTCTATCTTTCTTCCACCCCACATTTCCTACCACTTTCAGACATTCATTGCTCACAGTAGCTGCAGTCAGACTTATTAATAAGATTTTCTTGGACACATGACAGCAGGCTTAGGCCATTCTTTTAAAGTGCATCTCACTTCCATCTGCCATGTAATCATTTTGAGCAGCGACCGTGTAAAGTTAATCATAGAAAACTCCTTTAAAGGTTTTGTTGTCCGTAGCAGGATCCATGAAAGAAGTCGCTCCTCCTGCTGTGCACACCTTAATCTGAAGTCCATCAGCTTGATTAAAAAGAGAGGCAGGTGTTTCTGGAAGAAATTCCAGTTGTGTAAAGCTAAATTGTGCAGAGATATCTGGAGGTGGACGTGTAGGCCGAGATACTGGAGCGCTGCTCACCTCTGGGCCTTGATGTCTATGCCATTCAAAATCAGCTTCTTAACTTGAGAGCTGAATATTTTCTTCCAAAAAACACAGTTTTCTGAAAAGCACACAAAGCAGTGGTTTCACACAGAGATCAACATAAAGTGTCTGCTGCTGCCGGGCTGTCTTCACGTGGCGGGGACAGCACCGGCAATCACAGTGCATTGCAATCTGGTTTGTACCTCTTATAATTGTAAGCGGCAGTCCTCCCAGGTGAATGTTGGCGTAGGCACGTCAGCTACAGGAGCCTATTCAGCACCACGATCAGCTGATGCTGGTACCTCACGTTCGTGTCGGACAAGTCATAGTCCAATTCAAAGACAATAGGCAAAACGTCATCCACTGAGTATTTTTCTTTGCGCATTCGCTTTGATCTCGCGCCAGATGTCAATGCCTCTTTTGCCATTGTTTGCTTTTTGCTACTCGTGTGCGCAGGAAATCTCAGTCACACCAACAAAGCTAACTTTCCTTCTAGCAAAGAGAGTCCAACTAAAACATAACGGTGGGTTTTGTCATCGTTTAAAGGAGGGCTGTGAAGTCGGTAGATAAATTCTTCGACTCCGACTCCTTAGTTTCTGGGACTTGCGACACCGACTCCTCTGTATTTAATATGCTAATGTATTTTCCATGTTGAGTAAAGGAAGGCAACATACACATCATTTAACCACAGAACTACTGGCTAGGAAGCTGACTCTCTATCTATTGTATTGGCCAGTTTAAACAAAAGACAAGAACCTCAGAGCACACATCAGGCAGTAGCACACACCTCCACCTACATCATTACACTTGCTTACACTCAAATGAACTTGTTAAACACATTATATCTGAAATAAAAATGAAAACACTTTTTGTAATGTACCATAATCCAGATTACAATATGTGAATGTCAGGTTGTATAATAACTCAACTGAACTTCACACTAGTAGTAACACGACTATGCAGTGGGCTTTATTCTTACATCAGATAAGTACTTAATTATGACTATCCATCTATCCATTCATTATCCAACCCGCTATATCCTAACACAGGGTCACGGGGGTCTGCTGGAGCCAATCCCAGCCAACACAGGGCAGGAAACAAACCTCGGGCAGGGTGCCAGCCCACCGCAGTTATTTATGACAATTGTTTGTGAAATGGGACATTTGAACTTGCTGTATTTTTTTTTCATTGCAATTTAAAGTTATTAGCAGTCGGAGTCGGTACATTTTTGCCGTCTCCAACTCCTCGACTTACACTCCACAGCCCTGGTTTAAAGTTGATTATCACCGTCAACCCCTCCTTTTGAACAAAAGTCGACATCCGCCCTGAAAGAGTTAAATGGGTATGGCTTAGATGAAATGTTACATTTACTTTTTTTTTTGTACTGTCTGCTGGTGCAAACCTTGATGAAAGTATGAGGGCTTTAACTGTGTGCCTGGATGAGATGACAGAGAAGATGGCTTGCTGCCCTGACTTTTAATAATTAAGGTGCACATGATCTTTTCTTTGACGTTTGTTGAAGTCCTTTCTGTGAATCCAGAATATAGAACTAATTGCATAAATCTATTTGATTTGTAAAGAAAATTAATCAATATGCACTGTTAAATGATTTTGCAGTAGTAGGCACTTCTGACCATAATTCCAGCAGAGGCATCAGCAGTGGTGCCTGAGTTATTTCTTTTCTGTCACATTTGACACAGCAGCAGTACACTGGATGGTCCTAACATGTGGTAACGACAGCTGCCACATTATTTGAAACTGTAACACACTGCATCCACCAAAGGCCGGCATTGCTGCTGGATGAAAGCATCGGACAACTTGTGCTGGATTTAATATAGAGGTGAGATAAATGGATAATGGGGGCACATGAGGGCTGCTACATACAGACCTGGACAAATGTCCAGGTCTGTATGTACAGAAAAAGAAGAATCCACAATTGTCTTTGAAATCACTTGAAAGTGACAAAAGTAAATGGCACCCATCATTATTTAACACAAATCAGACTTTGCTTTAGAGTTTGAATTCAGCAGACTATTTCAGATAATAACACAAATGGAAATGGGATGGGCAAAAATGATGGGAACCTAAACCTAATATTTAGTTGCACTACCTTTAGAGTTTGCAGTCCCTGCACTCAAGTGATTCCTGAAGCTCTCCATGAGACTTCCGCAAGTCATTTGGCCCATTCGTCCTGAGGAAACTGCTCCAGCTGTGTCAGGTTTGAAGTGGGTCTTCCCCAGACTGCATGTTTCAGTTCTTTTCATAGAGAATAGTCCAATGTTTTGTTCTCAGCCATTCTTGGGTGCTTTTCGCTGTGTGTTTTGGCTCCTTATCCTGTTGGAGGGTCTGTGACCTGCGACTGAGACCGAGTTTTCTGACACTGGGCAGGACGTTTCACTCCAGAATCTCTTGATAGTCTTCTGATTTCATTGTTCTCTGCACAGACTCAAGGACCCCCATGCCTGACTTAGCAGAGCAGCCCCAAAACATCACTGAGCCTCCTCCATGTTTCACAGTAGCTCTGTTGTTCCTTTCTTTGCAAGCTTCATTTTGTTTAAATATGTGGACACAGAGCTGATGTAACTTGTCAAAAAGCTCCAGCATTCTCTCAACTGTCCAAAGGACATTCTCTCAGCGGCATTGTGGCTTGTCAATAAGCATTTTAGTAAGTTTTAGTCTGGCTTTTTGACATTCCATTGAGTCCACTGTCACTCAAAAAGTGACAACTGGTGCGATCAGACACTGGAGAACTTTGACTTTGGAGTTCAGCTTGTATCTCTTTAGAAGTTGTTCTTAGCTTTTTGTCTAGCATTCTCGCTGTCCTTCTTCCCATTCTGGAGTTTCCTCTTGTGGCAACGTCCAGGGGAGGTTGGCTGCAGTCTCATGGAACTTCCACTTCTTCATAATATTTGCAACTGTTGTCACATGAACGTGGAGCTGCTTGGAGATGGTGGTCTTCTAGCCTCTGCCTTTAATGTGCGTGTCTATCATTTTCTTTCTGACCTCCTCAGGAAGTTCTCTCATTTGCTTTCTCTGGTCCATGTTCAGTGTGGGACACACAATGACACTAAACAGCAGAATGACTTTTCTCCATTTAAATCGGTTGAATGACTGATCATACGATTGGAGAAATGAGTGAGACGAATTCAAGAAAACAGCTGGTTTGAAAAATCTCTTGAATCCAATTATTTAGGATCTTTTCTAGGCGTCTCAAACAAATGTGTCCAGGGACTTTTAGAAGATCTTTGTAGAATAAGCAACACTTGATCATTTATCACACTTGCTTTGCTTTACTCAATGACACATCAGAAGGCATGCAGGTGCACAGGGGGGCAATTGGTTTTTCAGGGGACACACAGCACTTTTTTCAATGAGTTGTAAGGAGACCAACAAATGTTTCCATGTCTGTAGTGTGTGTGGTCTGGCAAGGTTAGGGTAGCAGACACAATAGGACTGGAATTCTGTGAGGTATCTGCAAAAGAAGAGTTGCATAATAGAATAAGCTGAGCATTCATTTTTTTCTAGGTAGGGTATTGACAAATGTCAGCATCAAGAAGAGAAGGCTAAAATTGTTTTGAAATGTCGACAAAAATTGTCTGCAGTCGGTTTTTTGGTTTTATTTCCCAAAAGGAAAGGCAGCAAATACCACAAGATATAAAAACATACATGGAAACTCTTGGAATAGAAGGCACATTAGTGATGTTCTTTGAGATATGGCAGGTGATGCCTGTGAGGTAGGGAATAAATAACAAGTGCAGATTACTTGAATGAATGTAAGGTTAGAACCAGGGCTGGAAGAAATGGAGGGCACCTTATGAAACAGAGGGCAAGGGAGGCCTGGAACAGATGGTACTCATGGATTATTTCTAGGTGGCTATTTAAAAATTAGTACTCAAACAGTTTAGTTGGCTATTCTCAGTAAAAACTGGCCATGAGTGACTGGAGCTTTGTACGAGGTGGAGGCCACATGAGGATTGTCAGTATCTGGGATAGAGGCGCCACTCAGAAACCAGTCAATGTTTGAAATGAAGGATATACAAGGTCTGGTCTTGGGCAGACGTTAGGTGGAACAAAGAGAAATTAGGGGGAAGCTGGTTAACATTAAGGTGCCAACGCTGCTTAGTGAGACATGGCTAGTGTTCTAGAGCAGGGGCCACCAACTCCAGTCCTGGAGGACCACTGTAGCTGCAGGTTTTCATTCTAACCCTTTTTTTTTTTAATGAGTGCCCTATTTATCTTGCTAATTAACTTCTTGTGAATTCATTTTAATTGAATTGCTTTTTTAAGATTTGTTCCTCTGATTTGCTTCATTTCTTTCCTTAAATGGCACCCAAACAGAAATGAAATGTTAAGTGAGTGAGCCAAAAGAAGAGCAACTAAGTCAGGGCCTCAAACTCCAAACCAATTTCACTCCAACCAGCTGCTTAATGAGGCGCCGAGTCTTGTTGTTAATTAAACCTGTACTTTACATTTCTGATTTTTGTTGATTTTCTCTTTTCTAAGAGCAGCACTGTTAAAATGTTTTGTGGACCTGAGCAGATCAACATTCCTGAGACCTTCATCTTCCCTTATTTTCAGATATTGTACAATTGACACCAGTTGTTTTGGCTCATTTTGTATCTCATTATTGTCTGGCTGCTAATTAAGGAAAAAAAAACAATTAAAGGGTCTGAGTCTTCAAGAGCAAGTCAATTAAAATTAGTTCAAAGAGGTTAATTAGAATCAGAAACAGGCCACTCATTAAGAAAAGGGTTAGAATGAAAACCTGCAGCCACGGTGGTCCTCCAGGACCAGAGTTGCCGACCCCTGTGCTAGAGAACCCATCAGAGCAGGGGGTCCTTAACTCCATTCCTGGAGGGCCCCAGTGGCTGCAGGTTTTCATTCTAACACTTTTCCTAATTAGTGCACAGTTTCTACTGCTAATTAAGTTATTTTGAATTAATTTTAATTGACTTGTTTTTTATGATGTGTTTCCCTGAATTTCTTAATTTTTCCTCTGAATTACTTAGTTTCTTTCCTTAAATGGCACCCAAACAGAAATGAAAAGTGAAGTGAGGGAGAACAGAAGACCGACTAAGTCAGGGCCTCAAATTCCAACCAATTTCACTCCAACCAGTTGCTCAATTAGGCTCTGATTCTTGTTGTTAATTAAACGCATTCTTTAATTACATGGCTTGTTGGCTACTCTCATTGTGCAATAGCAGACATTTCTGAAATTGTTGATTTTCTCTTTTCTTTTCTTTTGAATTTCCCCTTGGGATTAATAAAGTATCTATCTATCTATCTATCTATCTATCTATCTATCTATCTATCTATCTATCTATCTATCTATCTATCACTGTTAAAATGTTTTGGGGACCCGAGCAGATCAGCATTCCTGAGACCTTCACCTTTCTTTATTTTCAGATATTGTATGATGGACACCAGTTGTTTTGGCTCATTTTGTATCTCATTATTGTTTGGCTGCTAATTAAGGACAAAGAAACATTTAAGGTCTGAGTCTTCAAGAGCAAGTCAAAGAAAATGAATTCAAAAGAAGTTAATTAGGAACAAAAACAGGTCACTAATTAAGAACAGGGTTAGAATGAAAACCTGCAGCCATTGTGCCCTCCAGGACCGGAGTTGGATACCCCTGCATCAGATCTTCTAAAGCCAATGTGACATTAGTATGACTGGCTGACTCCAACTTTTGAGGTCATATAAACGAAGTCTACAACTGGAAGTTGCTGGAAATGTGATACGGCCTTAAGGAATGTTGGGGAAATATAACTGGTTAAATCAGATTGCAGAGAAGAAGTAGAGAAGATGGAAGTGGATTGTGAGGGGTAGTCTAGACAAATGGATAGACATCCAGACCAAGTGGGGAAAACAGATCAAATCAAGATTAATGGATATGCATGCATGTGTTACCTGTTGGTTAGTATTTTACTTTGAGGTATATCTCCAGCTAACAGAGGTGACAAGGTCAGATGTGATGTCACTAGGAGGTGGTGGACTGATGTGTTACTGCCGAGTCCCAGATGTGTATACCCACTGAGCTGGAGTATGCTGCTTAGGCAGGTTTCACCTTAATGATGGTACTGATGACTGTGTGTGGGACTAAACCTGGCAGAGCTAACCTTGGGGTTTGTGGGTACTTATGTTCAGCTCAGTGTCGCCCCTCAGTGGAGGTGTGCAATGCAAAGAGCTTGTAGGTTCTGGTCTATCATTGTGTGTGCTTCTCTTTGGATTAACGGGAATGTGTTTTGTTTTCCAGGTACACTGTGCCACCCGAACATGGCAAAAGGCTGGAACGCTTGGCCAAAGGTAAATGACTTGATTTCTTCTTTTCTCCCCCCTTCCCCTCGCCTTTTCAGTTATTGCTTCTAATAAGATTACAATCTGGCTAATTCCTCATCTCGACATTCTCTAAAGCGCTTATCAGCGGCAGCTTGAGAGCAGAGGCCTCAAATTAATAGCCGCCGCGCACCTCATCCTACCCTAATAAGAAGTTTGTGGAGCGCTGAAAGCTAAACACATCCGTCTCTTTATTTATCTGCCTCGCAGGCACGCTGGCTTCGCTGCTGATTAGAAAAGATGGGCTGGGAGCTGGGGGGCCTGGCAGCTTTTCAGCTGTTGCACCCCCTGCAGTCTCGTTCATTGAGTTTTGTGTGCTCCCATGGCAGGGTGGCTGGTCATTCGACCTCCTTCCTTCACGCCCCCATGGGCATGGGTTTTGGAGGGCATGGCACTGTTTTAGTAGCAGTCAGAGTTCAGACACCTACATTGCAATTGTCAGATTTATAAGAGTGGGGTTGGTGGACTCAACAACTTATATAAAAGAGACCATCAGCACAGCCACAGTTTTTAAATTTAAAGCAAGGGCCAGCAGTGTCATACTGGAGAAGACGCCATTGTGACCAAAGTTTATAAAAGAGAATCCACTGCTTTAACTCTTTGAGGGCTGAATATTTTTTCCTAAACATGCAATTTTCTGAAAAGCACCCAAAGCAAGGGTCTCACACATAAATCAACTTAAAATATCAGTTGCTGGGTGCTGTGGTCCGCCAGTTCACAGTCTCTTGTGACTTGTGACGCTCATGGGCGGTATGACGGCTGGCAGGCTGGTGGGTGGCAGTCGTGGTCAAAGTGCAGCGCAATCCGGTTTGTACCTCGTGTCATTATGAGTGTCGGCCTTCATCTACACCAACGTGTTCGGCACCACGATTAGCTGGAGATCAATCAGCTGATGGCAGTACCTCACATTCGTTTTTCGATCTCGATCTCCAGATCACTTGCGTCCGAATTGGAGTCCAATTCAGCGATAATATACAAAACGTCATCCACGGAGTACTTTGCTTTGTGAATTTGCTTCAGTCTCTCACCTGATGCCGATGCCATTTTTGTCGTTGTTTGCTCTTCACTACTCCCACTAGCGCATGGGAATCTCGGTCAAACCAACAAAGCTAACTTTCCTTTTAGCAAAGACAGTCGAACTCAAACGTAACGGCGGGTTTTGTCACCGTTTACAGTTGCAGACTCCTCTCAACCCCTCCTGCTGACAAAAGTCAACATCCGCCCTGAAAGAGTTAAAAGGAGGGTCTGTGGCTACTCACTTGGCTTACATGCATACACACCTTTATCACCCTGGCATGTAGTGCTGGGTGGTATGAGCAAAATTCTATATCACGGTATTTTTGAAAATGATACCGGTTTCACGGTATTCAACTGTATTTTATTCCCATGCGTGAGTGGATGTTAACTACAATTTCTACTGCAATTACTGCAGTAGACGGGCTAAGAATAACCTATTCCACTGTCATGAGAATTGTACATTGTACAAAAAAACATTTTAATGTGCACACAAGTATTAATACAGGGTGATAGTTTTCAAGAGGTTGGCACTAATGAAGAGAAGGAATCCCATTGTATGACAGTTGCAGTCAAAATGTAGAACCTTTTTATTGAACAAAGTTTGACAGCATATTTTCAACCATTCAAAGAGGCGTTTAGACTTAGTAAAATATCCAGAGGTGCTTGTCAAAAGTTTTATTGCACTGAACATGTCTTAGAAGAGGAATAAATAGTAAATATTTTTTGTAAACCAACTGCACTTTCTATTAATGTTAACAATTTCTGTCCACTGACACTTTAAAGTGACTTTTTAAACAACTTTACCATCATTAAACTGCATAATATTTAAACTAATAAATAATAACAATAAAAAAAATAATAGTGCATCTTCCAGTAATAATACTATTACTTCAAGACTTCAAGCCCAGGTGCATTACACAGTATCCACCAAATAAAAATAAAATAAAATAAAACAAGTGCAACTTGGGGATGACTTCTTTACCAACTGAACCATCATTAAGGCAAATTGCATTAATATGGACCTTGCTTCAAGCTAAGCTATATACATAAATAATAAAACTGCAACTTGCATTTATAATGCTATTTGTGGTATATCCCTACGGAATCGTATTACGGCCACAGTGAAGAAAAATATAATACGGACACAGAAGGAAAAAAAAACTATATGTCGAGAATAAAGTCGACATGTTGACTTTATTCTTGACATTTCCACTTTAATCTTGGCGCTTCTGTCGAGATTAAAGTCGATATTTCCACTTTATTTTCGCCGTTTATGTCGAGACTAAAGTCAACATTTCCATTTTATTCTCAGTTTATTTTGTCATTAAAGTAGAATGTTATAAACTAAAGTTCATCCTAAAATCAATGTTTAATTTACTAGATTTTCTCAAACCTCGTCATAAGTTAATGTAGCACATTAAATGCTTTGTGTTAAGTGATCCCCGACCCAGTTGTTAATCACTACGCATTTCTTAAACTGACTTCCTCTACACTAAGAGGAGGCGCAGGCAGATATCGCCTCACAGAATACATTCACTTCATGATATTCCTGCTCTCTGAAAATGTAGAATGCAAAGATAAATACTTGATATCATTTTCATGATGAAATGCATTAAAGCAGGTATTAAACATGCACGGTAGTGTGGCAGTAGTGCTGCTCCCTCGCAGTAAGGGGTCCCCAGGTGTACGTTCAGTGTAGAGAACTTGGTGTGACGAGGCTCCAAAAAACTGGATGTATGAATGGGTATCGCACAGGTTTAACTGAAATATTGTGTAAATGTTGGGTTTGTGATCTGGTGGTCGGAGACACGATCGCAGAATTCAATGGATGTTCATAGGGGCGGCCTTTCTTTATTGCGTGCATGCTGTCTCTGTCTGACTTACCACACTCCCAGTTCCTATCCTTCCTTTTTTTTTCTCCACATAACCAAATCACCAAACGATAAACGTCTTTACGAAACGAAATTAAAAATAGTTATAAACTTAGACCACAGAGTGTTCAGAACTAAAAAAAAAAAAAAAAAAAATCTTTGTTATACATGTTTAATTATGTCATCCATTCAGGGTTGCACCCATCCTGGCAAGCATTGTGTGCGAGGCAGGAGCAAATCCTGAACGAGTCGCCAGCACATCGCAGGGTGAATACGAGCAACACATAAACTAGCAGGGTCAGTATAGCATAACAAAACCCCACATCCTACATGACTTTGAAAGGAAACTGAAGCACGCCGAGTAAACCCACCAGAAAAACATGCAGATTCAAGGCAGGGAACACCCGGGACCCCTTTGCTGCAAGGCAGCAGTGCAACCTCCACGCCACCGTGCCCCCACGTGAATAATACATGCTTTAAAGCATTCCATCATGAAAATTATATCAAGTATTTATCTTAGCATTCTAAATGTTCAGGGAGCAGAAATATCATAATATTAATGTATTCTGTGTTCTGCCAGCACCTCCTCTTAGTGCAAGAGGAAGTCAGTTTAAGAAGCTCATAGCGATGAACATGGCTCCGGAAACACTTAACACAAAGCATTTAATGTGCTACATAACTTATGACGGGTTTGAGAAAATCTAGTAAATTAAATATTCATTTTAAGATGAAGTTTAGTTTACGGTGTTCTACTTTAATGATGTGCGGTGGGCTGGCACCCTGCCCGGGGTTAGTTTCTTGCCTTGCGCCCAGTGCTGGCTGGGTTTGGCTCCGGCAGACCTCCGCGACCCTGTAGTTAGGATATAGCGGGTTGGATAATGGATGGATGGATACTATAGATAGATAGATACTTTATTAATCCCAAGGGGAAATTCACATAATCGAGAATAAAGTCAACATGTCGACTTTAATCTCGACATAAACGGCAAAAATAAAGTCAACATGACGGCTTTATTCTCATAAGCGTCGAGAATAAAGTCATCATGTTGTTACACTATTACACAGTACCCAGGTACATTACACAGTGTTGAAAAAAATAAAACAAGTACAACTTAGCTTGCAGTATTATGCAGTAATATAAAAACAGTATTCACACATTTGAACATAATGGTCCACATCCGACCTTTTAAATCCAAAGTATCTCCAGACAACAGACATGACTCCTTTTTCCAGCAAAAGTTCTTCTGTGTCATCATGTTCAACTTTATCGTCTGCTACAGCTTCAGTTTCGGAATGTTCTCTGTCCATTTTCACTGTGCAATACCTCCACTACCACATGTACTCCATTGTATGCGTGTTTAGTGGTGTAGCAGTGAAAAAGGTCCTCCTTAAATGGTTTCCCACTGTGCCACGTTCCAAAAGTTGTTTAGACAGTTTAAACCGGTGTTGCAGTATACGAAACATCCATATCATAACAAAAATAAAAAACGGTTTTCGGTATGAACCGGTATACCACCCAGCACTACTAGCATGTAACACGTGGCATTTTATGCTGCTACCCAATCAGTGCATGTATTTTATGACACATGATGGCTTACGACATTTTAATTTTATTGGTTAGCAAAGACTTTTTTTTGTCTCTGCAAAGCTGATGTCGCATTACACAGTTTCTAGTCGTGATGAGATGACAGACTTGATGACTGCAGTTGCTGATCTTCTTGCATTGAGGTTGTTAGATATAGTGACTATAAACCATGGGGCATGACAGATTAGATGACCCCATGATGACATTCCAGCACAGTTTCACATTTGCAAAATTATCGCAAGCTCACCACAATCTGATGCTCCACGGATGCTTTTAGTCGCAGTTTCGACCTCAAGCCTCTCTTCTGTGTGTGACCTGCTTTCCTTATCCCTCACAGCTCCATCAAAAGTCTGGTACTTCTAGGTGAGCACTGATTGGTTGTCAGCTCTCACATGCACACTGAGCCCTGCCTGCCCCTGAGTCGCTGGGGATGTCAGGCTACATGACCGCAATACACAGGAGTGCACCGCAAAAGCTTCTGAGTTCCCCATGGTTATGTAGATAAAGTCTAAACCTGAATATCATCACTGGAAACATTGTGTTATGTGACAGGGCCTTAAGGGAGATGAGCATGGTGGATAGTAAAGGTAACTATGAGAAGGGGTATGAGATAAGTGTGGTAAGAGGAATATGTTGTACCAAAGACATGAGGGTATGAGGAGGGTAAAAATAAGACAGATTAGTGAGGAATTTGCAAATTAGTGTTGGATCGGTACTAAAATTTTGACTTTGTTATCGGTACCAGCTTTCAGATCTCAGTACAGTACTGAAACGATTTCGAAACAAATAATGTTTAACTCCAAAAACCCACATCTTAGTAGAGCCTCCCTTGATGTGTCACATGATTACAAGCCATCACATCGCATTATGCACCGCTTCTCTCTTTATAGTCATATAGTCTCAAATCACTTTGAACCAGTAATTGGATGTTTGTTTCCCCCGCCCTTGATGTCTGATCACATCAGAGCAATATGGAGGTGGGGTCTCCAGTGATGCCCCAATTGTGTTGAAGCAGGAAGGACTTGTGGTCCCCGCAAAAGACTAATTGCATCAAAACAATAAGAAGGGTGGGTATCTCTGTGAAGTACGTACCATTCACGTTGAAGCAATAAAAATAGGGGGTCTTTTAACTGTTTTTTCCCCCTAATGCTTGAAAGAATTAAGTATTAATTTTAAACATTGGTTAAAGATAATATAGAGTTGACTCTGTAGATTTGGGTTTCTGTCGTTCACGAGTTCATTGTGAGCAATTAAATGGGAATATTTTTGGAGCTTGCTGAAAGATTGCAAAAGCTCAGAGATGACACATAAGCCAACATTACAGAAAAGGATTTGTATTACATAAAATCATATAATATATAAACATTAGTGTTATGTAATATTTGTTGGTGTAAGTGCATACTGTTTCGTTCATATTAAATGTTATGTTTGGTTAAAAAAAAAAACTGTTGGATCTACACCAGCTACCTCTCATCTTCACTGCATTCTCTTATATGCTCTCTCTCTCTCTGTCTCTCACGTACATGCTGTCTCTCTCTTACTAGCACTTTCTCATTCATTCTCTCTCTCTCTCTGTTGCACATTTTCTCTCTTTCCCATCCTCACTCTCACTTGCTTATTCTGTCTCTCTCGTGTGTTCTCGCTTTCTCTTCCTCTCTCTGCCTCTCACATGCATTCTGTCTCTCTTATATGTTATCCCTCTATCTTGCTTTCTCTTTCTCTCTCTCTCTCTCGTTGGCCTCTACCGGAAACCCACGCAGTGCTCTTGCCACCCCCCTTGGCTCTCGCCTTTCTCAAGCTTGCGCCCACTCGCTCACTTCTCGATTTCCTTTCTCCCGATTTCTTTTATTTCTTTATTACTTACCTCTTTCCTTTTTATTCACACTTCCAACACCTGCTGACGCTGTGTAGCAATCAGCTCATTAAGGCAAGTATACATGGGTGTTGCCACTAGTTAACCAGCAGGGCAAGTTTAAAAAAGATCAATTAATAAATTAAACCAACAAAAATGTCCCACTGTGACACCATAGTTCATGGAGGCCCAAATATTATTTGTACATTTTTTTTAATCGTGGGAGACTGACCATATTTTGTTTAAAAGATAGGTATTTATTTTTGGTTTGTATTAGATTTTCCCATGATACCATCTTTTTTTTTTTTTAGTGGGCACCATCATTTTGTTATATGGTTTATGTGATGTGGTGACCCATCGCTCGGGGGCATGGCCTTGGAAGATGCACGTGATGATGTCATATAAATGATGGTATATTAAATTCTACACATTAGTTTGCACACTGTCCAAGATTGTGGATCCTCTCTCAAAGGCTTCTAGTGGGTCTTTTGCCAAGTTCTTTTAGTTATTAACTTCTGGCTGGGGCTATTTTTGACTTGGAATTTTGGCTTGTTTGAAAGTTTGCTTTACTCCTTGGTTTTGACTACGATTCATCACCTGGTCTGATTACTTGATTACTGTCTCTGGAGCAAAGGGTCAGGATTATTCCAGATAACATTCTGAAATTTGCTTAATCTAATCCAGGGTCATTATAGACCAGAGTCTATTCCAGCAGAATTAGGCTTAATTTCCCCTTGGGATTAATAAAGTATCTATCTATCTATCTGTCTATCTATCTGTCTATCTATCTCTCTAGCATCAGGTGTAAAACAGGAACCATTACACAGCCCATTTCCACACACGAGGCCGGTAAACCCAACACAAATGTCTTTGACGTGTGGCAGGAAAATTAAGAGTACATGGAGAAAAGCTCCCAAAGTTGAAGGCCAGACATGCAAATTCCATACACTTTAGACACTGACCCAGAATCCTAATGAAGATAAAACGTTGAGCTAGTATTATGACAAAAAATGATAGCAGCAATTTGCGCACAGCACCATGCTGTCTGGGTTCTTCCCAAGAAAGCCATTAGCTGGGACGGATCTAAAGGAATTTGGTGAACAGGCATGGGGCGTAGGCTGAAGACATAATCAAAACCTGTACCCAAGAGATGTGGGAGCTCTTGTGGGGAGGGTTTAACAACCTGAATCAAGGGAGCCGGGCTCAGTTGATGAACCCCGTGTCCTACGCAGAGTGAATTATGTCATAATGAGGTGTCATTTTTTTAAGATGAATGTGCCACCTTACAGAGGCTGTAGGCTCATGTTGCCTCTTCATGGCTCCGATTTTGACACCACTAGCATTTCCTTTGATGAATGGCCCCCTTTGTTAATTTAAGCTTTTGGAGCATTCTGTGAGGGCTAATGCTGTCGCTACCAGGCGCAGTTGTAATTCCAAGGAATTAATTATTCAGCAGTTGTATTTTTCTTCTGACAGAGTTCACCGTTTACCTTTCTTCACTCTTGTATTGACTTTTTTTTGTGTTCTCCCCACCGCCATTCTGTTTAAATATCTGTGTTTTTTTTTTTTTTTTTTTTTAACCCAGCTTAATTATTCCACAGAGCCTTAAACAAATGTATTTCCAGTGTGATTTAGCATCTGATGAGTGTCGTCTGCAGGCGGCCGTTTTGAGTCTCTAGCACAGCGGTCGCTCATGAGACGCCGCTTTCTCTAATGTGTTCATTTCAGTTTATAAATAAATCGGTCAATCAATGCTCTGCTTGGCACAAAAATCAGCTCACTGGAGACTAAAGAAGGTAAATATTAGGTGTCACAAATAAAAAATTATCACGTTAAAAGCCTTTATGTGCCGCCGTTTTATGAAACATCTCCATGTAAACAGGAAACGATGAATCAATCAAGTGTTTCACTAAAATTGTTTTAATTTACAGCTGCCAGCAGTGGAGTGCCGGCTGGCTCAGGAGAGCCTTGGGTTTTTCAAAAGAATCTAACATTTTGTAATGCTTTGAACTTACAAGAAAAAAATTAGAAGAGATTTGATAAAAAAAAAATAATAATAATAAAAGTAGTGTCAAAATATCACAAAATAATCTGAGCACTAGGAAGGGTGTCATGTGTAATCGAATTATTTGATTAACTTCATTTAAAATGTACCTCTTTGAGTAACCGAGGAGTAAAAGAAAGAAAAATAAATTGCAGATACGGGTCCTAGCAAAAGGCATCAGCGTTTTAGGAGCATTTCACTTTAAATGAGCTTCTGCAAAAAAAGTCCTTAATAAAAATTTAGAACCTCTAGCTAGATTAAAATTTACCTCTTTTAGTCATTGAGGAATTACAGTAATCCCTCCTCGATCGCGGGGGTTGTGTTCCAGACCCCCCCGCGATAGGTGAAAATCCGCGAAGTAGAAACCATATGTTTCTATGGTTATTTTTATATATTTTAAGCCCTTATAAACTCTCCCGCACTGTTTATAAATATTCCCCGCAGCGTTATACAGCATAATCCCTTTGTATTCTCTTAGATATTAGGTAAGATTCATTGAAATTATGTATATAAACACACTGTTTATATACAGTAAAACCTAAATATTATTTTAAAGATATTGAGTGTCTCCGATATCACATATGTTACAGCCATTACGATAGACAGGCCACCAGCAATAAATACGTACAGTGCAAGAAAAATAGTATACAGTAAATGTGTGTACAGTGACACTAAACGTACATACATGTACTAAGTACTGTAAGTAGAAAATTAATTATGGTTACTCACCAACAATGACACGATGACTTGTCCGATAACAATGAGTTTAATTTTACTGCTCAACAAAGGAGAGCGTTACAGCCCTTGTAAAGGAGCCACTTCAGGCGATTGTGTAGCACTGCCGTTGTTCTTCTTCTGGCAGTCTTCAATCCAAATCCCTAAAGCAGATTCCATCCAGACTACTGCCTTATTACATCCACTTACAACTCGTTTTGCACCCTGGTTAAAAGGACGCTGCAGCCGTAGATCTTATATTCCTTTCCTACTTTTTAAATAAAAAGAATCGTAGCCTTCAACAAATCCAAAACGTTTACCTTTTCGGCAATCTTTAACATCTTCCGTTTGCGCTTGGGCACGGCCCCTGAAGCAGTAGCAGATCGTTTTGGAGCCATAATGAAGGGCTTGACTATGCACAAAGATAAACACTAAAGAGCACAACTCTTTACACAGCGAAACACGTTGATGCTGAATGAGCGAGATGAGACTTCCTGGTTAACACTGCATTCAGCACGCAGGAACTTAACTGCGTGCTCTGATTGGTTAGCTTCTCAGTCAGGAGAACTTAACTGCGTGCTCTGATTGGTTAGCTTCTCAGTCATCCGCCAATAGCGTCCCTTGTATGAAATCAACTGGGCAAACCAACTGAGGAAGCATGTACAGGAAGTAAAAAGACACATTGTCCGCAGAACCCGCAAAGCAGCGAAAAATCCGCGTTATATATTTAGTTATGCTTTCATATAAAATCCGCGATAGAGTGAAGCCGCGAAAGTCGAAGCGCGATATAGCGAGGGATTACTGTATTGAAGAGAAAGAAAGCATATATGAGGGTACTAGCAAAAACATCTGTGGTTTGGAGGCATTTTACTTTAAAAGAGTTTCTAAGAAATCCCTGATTAACATTTAGAGCCTCCTAAAATATTCTTCGATTGAAATTTACCTCTGTAATAAATCGAGGAATAATAGAAGACAAAGAAAGCATATATGAGGGTACTAGCAAAACACATCTGTAGTTTGGGAACATTTCAATTTAAAAAAGTTTCTTAAAATAATACTTAATTATTATTTGGAGTCCCTAAAAAAATCCTCAATTTAAATTTAACTCCTTGTGTAATCACAGAATAATGGAAGATGAAGAAAGCATATATGTGGATCCTAGCAAAACACATCTGTGGTTAGGGAGTATTTCACTTTAAAAAAGTTTTTTAAAAGTTCCTCGATTAAAATTTAAAGCCACTTAAAAATCCTTTGTTAAAATTTAGAGTCTCTAAAAAACATCCTTGATTAAAATTTACCTCCTCATGTAATCACAGAATAATGGAAAACAAAGACTATAGAAGTATCCTAGTTAAAACAAAAAATCTGTTGTGTTGGAGCATTTCACTTTAAAAGAGTTAAAAAAAAAAAAAAAAAAAAAAACCCTCGATTAACATATCGAGCCTCTCAGAAAAACTCTCACTTAAAATTTAGAGTCTCTATAAAATATCCCTCGATTAAAATTTACTTCTCTGGGTAATCAGAGAATAATAGATTACAAATAAAGCATATGAGTGTCCTATGTGGACGTTAGAGGCGCTGTTGCCCCGTTGAATCCATCAGACAGACGTCCCAGACACACGTATAAAAACAACAAGAAGATTTTATTAATATTTCTTCCAATAAAGTGCCCAAAACACCGCACTTTCCACAATTCTCAACAATCACAATAATACAGTAAGCTCCGACCCTCCAACTCTCAGCAGCTCTGTCACACTTCCACCCAACTCCGGGTCAACCTGCTGGGTTTCCCACAATCCTTTTTAAAGTCCATGACCTGGAATTATTCCTTCTCCGGGTCAAACTCCTTCTTCAGGTGTCCTGAAAGTACTGCATGCTTCCGTTCTCGTGACTTCGAAGTACTTCCAGGTTAGCGTCACGGTAATATTCCCCGGGTTCTTGATGAGCTGCCCCTGGCGGCACCCACGGCATCCAACAGAGCTGAAGAGACGGACTCCATGTCCCATACTGCCCTGCGAGAATCCGAGTAACCATTTCCATCCAGGCGAGCTGCCATCTAGCGTCCCGGGGGATGTAGTGCCCTGAAAAGGTGGGTTTCTTCCATTGAGGGATGTCCCGGCTAGACTGAAACGCCGGCCGTCCATCACACCTAGCAAAACACATCTGCGGTTCGGGAGAATTTCCAAAAATCCTCGATTAAAATTTAGACCTTCTCAAAAAAAAATCCTTGATTAACATTTAGAATCGCCAAAAAATATTCCTTGATTAAAATTTACCTCTTTGAATAATTGGGGAATAATGGAAGATAAAGAAAACATATATGAGGGTTCTAGCAAAACATACCAATGGTTTGGGAGTATTTCACTTTAAACAAGTTTTTTTAAAAATTCCTCAGTTAAAATTTTGAGTCTCTCAAAAAAAATCATAGACTAATATTCAGAGTCTCTACAAAATATCCTTGATTAAAATGTAGCTCCATGAGTATTTGGGGTATATTGGAAGACAAAATGTGAGCAAAAACGTCTATAGTTTGGGAATATTTCTCCTAAAATATGCTAAATTCTTTAAAAATATCCTTGATTAATATTTACCTCTTTGAGCAGTCTGGAAAAAATAGATGAAAAAGAAAGCATAAATGAGGGACCCAGCAAAACAAATCTATGGTTTGGGAATATTTCACTTAAAAGATTTTTTTTTTTTTTTACAGAATCCTCAATTAACATTTAGAGTCTCTGAAAAGAAGAATTCCTTGATTGAAATTTACCTCCTTGAGCAATTGGGGATTAATGGAAAATAAAGCATTTATATGGATCCTAGAAAAAAACATCTGTGATTTGGGAGAAGTTCAATTTTAAAGAGTTTTTTAAAGAACTCCTCGATTAAAATTTAGAGCCTCTACAAAAAAATCTTTGATTAAAATTTAGAGTCTCAACAAAAAATCCTTGATTAAAATTTACCTCTGTGAGTAATCTGAGAATAATGAAAGACAGAGAAAGCATTTGTGAGGGTCCTAGCAAAAAACATCTGTGGTTTGAGGGCATTTCACTTTAAAAGAGTTTCTAAAAAATGCCCGATTAACATTTACAGCCTCTAAAAAAGTTTGTTGATTAAAATGTACCTCCTTATATAATCACAGACTAATGGAAGATGAACAAAAGCATATGTGAGGGTGACAGCAAAACACAACTGTAGTTTGGGAATATTTTGCTTTAAAAGAGTTTTTAAAAACCTTCCTAATAAAATCCTTAATTAAAATTTGTAGCTTCTCAAAAAATCCTTGATTAAAATTTAGCTCCTTGAGCAATTGGAGAATACAGGAAGGCAAACAAAACGAATATGCTTACTCAATGACTCAATGTCTTTAAGAAGCAATTGAAGACCTATCTCTTCTGTCAATATCTGTCTAATTGATTGAAGAGAAAAAAACATATAACCTATGCTTGGTGATCTTTTTATATTGTTGGTTAATTTGTTGTTTAAGTTTAACGGCTTTATTGATTATTATCTATGATTGTAAATTATTAGTTATTACATCTTTTCACTTGTGGCAATCAACTTTATGTTACTTGTCCTATTACACTTGCTGAACAAACAGGCCCTAACCTAATGTTACTCGATTATATTTACCTCTTTTGTACATTGCTATGGATCAAGGGTCCTCAATCACAGTCTTGGAGGGCCGCTGTGGCTGCAGGTTTTTGCTCTAACCCAGTTGCTTAATACGAAGCACTTATTGCTCAAGTAACACTTCTGCTTCATTTTAGTTGTCTCGCTTATTAAGATTTTGAACCCTTATTGCTTATTTTAGACTTAAACAGCTGTATTCTCAGTTTTTAATTGCATCTAATTAGCAATAACATGAAAATGACAAGAGACCAGCATTTCTCCATTAAGCTTGTTACCATTTACACCTGTGTGTATGTATCTGCACTATTGGGTTTAATTAAACACTTTTAAGGAAAGTGAAGAGAAAAAAGTGAAGGACTGAGAATTACTCCTCCATTTTAGCCTTCAAATCATTTGGATGATATCCTTAGAAAGGGGAAGAAAATCTAGGATATGAGAATTACCTGACATAGCAGAGTTAAAGCAACTAACAAACTATGAAATTAAATTATTGGCAAGAATTGCTTTCTAATTAAGCAACCGGGTTGGAACAAAAACCTGCAGCCACTGCGGCCCTCCAGGACTGTGATTGAGGAGCCCTGCTATGGATAAAAGTGTCTGCCAAGCAAATAAATATAAAGATAAATGTACGAGGGTCCCAGTAAAAAGTGCCAGTGGTCTGGGAGCATTTCATTTTAAAAGAAAATGAAATCCTTTGTCAACACTGTAACATTAAATGTGTGTACAACAACATTGTAATCACATTTTACAATACATGTTCACGTTACTTCTATCCATCCATCCATTATCCAACCCACTGAATCCGAACACAGGGTCACGGGGGTCTGCTGGAGCCAATCCCAGCCAACACAGGGCACAAGGCAGGGACCAATCCCGGGCAGGGTGCCAACCCACCGCAGGACACACACAAACACACCCACACACCAAGGCCAATTTAGAATCGCCAATCCACATAACCTGCATGTCTTTGGACTGTGGGAGGAAACCCACGCAGACACGGGGAGAACATGCAACCACTGCACCACTGTGACGTTACTTCTAATGCAGAATAATTTTAATTTGCCTTAATTTGTAAAACAACTTTTAAAATGTTTTTATATTTGTTAAGATGCCTGAAGATTATTAAGTACAGCACAACCAGGAGATGGTTAAAGTAACAAAAGCTGATGTCAGGCTATGCAAGGGTCAGAATGCCAAACAATCGAAAAACCAGAAATCCCATAATGCCCTGTGGTAGAAATCGACATCTTAATTAAAGAAAGGAATGTATCCCCTAACAAGACAAGTCTGATAAAACCTTTTAGTCAGTAATCAGTAATATCAGTAATCATGCAGGAGAAATGTTTGTCCGTCTGCGTCATTTATTTCACCTGCAGCTCCAAGCTGAGGAGGGAGTTTCTCTTACAGCAGTCTGTTAGAGCGTGATGAGAATGGTCACAGAAGCAAAGGATACAGGCTCATTTCCTAACCTGTTGAATTTACATACAGTGTCAATCAATGCATACATTTTATTCTGGTTGGTTCACTGGTTTACACCAAAATGTCTTGTTTAAAATAAAAGTATTTTATTATTTTCTGGTTCTTTGTATACCCTTTGGTTTGAGTTACCACCCTTGTAACAACAGTCCATTCTGGTGGTTCACAGGACATCTGATGATTTCTTAGTTATCTTTCAGTTCACTTTGTGTACTCCATCTTTGTCTTTGTTATTCACTTGACCTTTATCTGATTTCCTGATACACCTGAACAGGTTTCTGACATTTATTAACCCTTTATGCTATGTCTTTAAAATGAAGACTATATTTTAATATGGAAAGCATATCAAAACACTTCATCCTAAATGACAATTTGGCCCCTAAGTCTAATGTTTCTTCCACAGCCCACATCTTTTTCATTGACCACATCAATTACGAGTACGTACTGTCAGGTTACTATTTTACTGCTGTATCTCTGATCCCGACATGTGCCATTGTTATGAGGTAGTCAGTGTGTCATTCGTTTCATATGGGAGAGCTCGTAGTGCTTCGTCTCAGCAGTGTATGCGACATGTCATCTCAAATATGTGGTAAGAAGAGCCAAAAAGCATAGAATGACACAGAATATCAATCAATTAAATGTAATTCCTAATATTCCAATTCCTCACTTTTTGTTTTTGTTAGATTCAGATATTTGTTCCACATTTTGGCTTTGATGGAAGAGAAGTGTGCATTTTTGTAAATGACCCTTCTATGTCCTTTGAATTTTTTTTTAATTAAAAGATACTTTTGGTATTTTTCAAGCCAAAGTTACTTCCTCACAACCATATCATATATTTATTTGCATCCTGTAATTACATTCTAAAATGAAGCATTTTACCTTGTCGGTTTGTGCAGTTTTCAATGGGGATTTAGTGTACACAGGTCCATATGTAGTAGAGAAATCTTTAAAACTTGCCAAATACGTCCATTTTTCAAGCCTAAAATATTACTGAACATTATCATGACAATAAAAATATTTAAAGTCATGGTTTACTGTATTTTTAAATCTTAATTAGCTGAAACTTGCATTAAAATAGATGTTTCTGCCGCCTGAGTGAAATTATTTGAAACCATGTTAACGTGACAATTTAAAATTTTAAATTCATAATTTAATTGTTAATTCTTGATTAACTGAACCCTAGCGTGGAAAGATATTCCTGGTCTAGAAATTCAAAAAAATGAAGACATGTCCATAAACCGGCCAAGAATCCCACACATTCTAGTGACTCTTCCAATACCATCGTGACTTGAGCAGAGCACAACGGCATTAAAATGTCCCATCAGACGTGGGCTTGTTTATACTCTGCAGCTGCCTGCCGCATCATTTAATAAATGTGCTCTTGAATACAAACTGCATTTCTATTGATTGCATAAAACCATCTTTCACAAAAAATGCTTACAAAACCAATAACAGCCTGCCTTTGCTTGCTTTATTAGAGCCCTCTCGTCAGACAAATAAATGAAGATGATCTAATATCACCCAGTGCCGTATTGATATTGACAAAAAAAGGTATTTAATGGGCCTGTCTCTCTTTATATGTCGTTGTAATATACATTTTACAAATCTTTAATTACTGCAAAGAAACAAAGTCATCCCTTTTCACCCTTGCCCATCAGAGCGGCCCGTCCGTCTGGGTGTCAGAATGTGACAGCCTAATCTATAGAGTTGATGGAGGTGGTGGCTTAGCTGAAGGTGCACATGGGCACATCTGCCAGTGTTCTGTGTGCATTTCAGGACCTAGAGGTCTTGTGCAAGTTCTGAACCTCTGAACTATGTTCCTCTAGGACAACAGCAATGGGTGCCACACATGCCTGATTACTACTTTGGCACATCAGTGGTGTCACCAGCTGTTGTGGTTCTTCTGATACAGGCTTCTGAAAAACACCCAGGCCCACACTTCATACAAGTCTGGCTGTGCTAAGGCTTGACACTCCAGGCAGCTCCAACATAACTTGAAAAGGACAGGCTTCCGGCCTGTACTGGCCCTAAAATGGGGCTTAGGCCTTGGCCTGCTGCAATGCTGTGGGTGTAAGACATGGCATACGGGATTGACTTTAACCCTGGCAGCACCACTCTAAATCAAAGGGCAGGCTTTTGGCCTGCATGGGGCCAGGAATGGGTCTAAGATGTGACATATGGGATTGACTTCAGCACTGGCAGCACCACTCTAAACCAAAGGGCAGGCTTTTGGCATATACTGGCCCAAAATGGTCGACTAGATTGTCTTAACCCCAGCCAGCCTTGCTGTAACTCAAATGGCAGCCTTCCAGCCTACACTGGCCCAGAAATGGAGCTAAGGTGTTTTAGAATTGACCAACTTGTCAACAGTATGGATGAGAAGTTACCATAAAAACTTATAATAAAGACATTAGGAATGTGACAAACGAGAGGAGACCATTCAGTCCATCGAGCTAGTTTGTTAAGCTGATACCTAAGATGGCTCAATATCTCATCCAGATCTTTCTTAAAGGTTTTCTAGGTGTCCTCATCACCTCCATATCTCAGTAGTTTGTTCAAGGTTCCCACAACTCTTTGCATTAAAAAAAAAAAGAAAAGTTCTTCCTGGCTTCAGTCTTAAATGCATTTCCCCCAAACTTCCCTTAAGCTGAAAGAATTTTGCTGGTTCTACTTTATCAATGCCTTTGAGCATTTTGAAGACCTTGATTAGGTCTCCATGTAGTCTCTACTCTACTCGAGATTAAACAGGTTTAATTCTCAGAGACAATATGTTGTGTCCTTAAGTCCCATGATGCACTTGGTTGCTCACCTCTGCACAGCTTCAAGTGCTACTATGTCTTCCTTGTAGCGTGGTGACCAGAACTGTACACAGTTCTCCAGATGTGGTCTCACTAGTGCATTATGTAGTACAAGCATAATGTCCCTCAGTTTATTTTCACAAGTTCTTCTGATATAACCTAACATTTTATTTTCCTGTTTAATCGTTTCTGCACATTGACTAGACGATGAAAACAGTGCGTCAACATCAACACCTAAATCCTTTTCACAGACTGCTTCCAGTAGGACCATCAGTCTGTTTACAGGCACTTTAATAACCCGATTTGTCAGAGAAACCTGATTTCTAAAATGTCACGTAAGCCCTTACAGGTTGTTGACCTCAGAGAAACCTGATTAACAGAGGGAGATTTCTCCACGAGTAACCCGATTATGTGGCCGCGTAAACCCTTAACCCGGGTTACTGTTTAGGATTTTGTCGTTTGCGCATGTTCGTTGCACTCTGTCAGTTAATGGATGTATTTGCTTTGCATGTGCTTTCAACAACCACCAGAAGAATCACATCATTCCTTCTCCTGTGTCGATATTTCAGAAATCACAAAATTCATATTGATGAGCTGAATTTACAGTGCTAAACTCAGCCACATAACCTCAAGAGCCATAGTGTAGTACTTCAAAGTGATCTGTTTTACGTAATCCGATTATTATTCTTTTTTTTAAAACTATCAAGTAACCTAACACATCTTATTAAAGCAAAAATCCCTGCATTATTATTGTCCAAGCAGCACTGGATGTAACATAAAAAGCACACATAACCAGCATGTCAGTCCTTTGCAGGGCTCAATCAGTTTCACAGCCAAGCAGGAAAGAGTGAGCTGCACGCAATCTGGTAAGAGAAACCTGTGAATAAGGCGTTAAATTGACTAAATGTATTTGTAAAAGGCAAGATAGTCATCACAGGCGTCTGGCTTATTTTCAAATTCATAGTGGTCAATGATGACATTTAACTCATTTTTTGTGCAGTTTAATGACGTTTTGATAAACTAGAACTCCGGAAGATTACTTATGCATGTAAATGCAGATAATGAAGAAGTCCGGTTTCTGCCTTAATTGGGTTCTTCACCTTAACCTGATTATGTGTGTGCATGTAAATGCACTGAGTGTCTGCCATCTTGCATTTATAATGGATGTTCCTGTTCCCCACATGTGATTCTTTTCACTTTTCTACATTAAATGATTCCAAAGGACAACAACAATATGAAAATGTTAAGAATTTATCTAAAGAGAAAAACATAACAAAAGAGGCAAGGCAGGAAAGAAGAGCAAAAAAAAAAAACCCCAAAACAAATCCATTGCACTCCAATGGTAAGGAAAGTAGGGGGTCAAAACCAGAAAAAAATCCAAGGACCCTTGGAGTGCAAATCAAAAACAGGAAACAAAGATGAAAACTCAGTGCCAGAACTGCAGTATAGTGGTAGAGGTAGTTACAGTATTTTGTAAAATATAAACACATTGTGGCAGGGTGCTGTAATGACGGGTATCATGATAAAATTTGGGGGTGCCAACTGGGTCATCCTGTTTAATCCAACCGCCATCCAGCAGGTCGCTTTTGCCAAAATGGGTTTCTTATGGTTAGGCAGTTGGAAATGCAGGACAAAGTGCCCTCACTGTAGCGTCTTCTCAGTGCTGTGGGGAGAAAAGGAGATGTAAATGTTAGTGACAGCACCACCTGTCATCCCAGAGGATTATTACATAACTCAATTAGACCTATGAGGAGAGAGTCTCTGATGTGCGTGTGTCACAGCGTCTTTAGAATGATGGGAAATGAGTGACGTCTGCATACCCAATAGACAGATTAACTCCAGATGAGGCCTCCTTAAGCTTTATAAAGTACTGGTGAGGCCTCATCTGTAGTCTTGGGTGCAGTTTGGGTCTCCAGGCTACAAAAGGACATAGCAGCACTAGAAAAGGTCCAGAGAAGAGCGACTAGGCTGATTCAGGGCTACAGGGGATGAGTTATGAAGAAAGATTAAAAGAGCTGAGCCTTTACAGTTTAAGCAAAAGAAGATTAAGAGGAGACCTGACTGAAGTGTTTAAAATTACGAAGGGAATTAGAACAGTGGATGGAGACGGTGACTTTAAAATGAGTTCATCAAGAACACAGGAACACATTTGGAAACTTGCTAAAGGTAAATTTCACTCAAATATTTGTAGTACTAGGGTGTTGTACCGTGTTAGCCATTATGAATGTAGAGAAGAGCCAAGCAAAATGACACCTTTTATTGGCTAACTAAAAAGATTACAATATGCAAGCTTTGGAGGCAACTCGGGCCCCTTCTTCAGGCAAGATGTAATCTCAAATATTTGGAAGTTTTTCTTCACACCGGGAACCACAGACACGTAGAATAGGTGACAAAGTAGTGTGGTAGACAGGAGGACTTTAGGGACCTTCAAAACTTGACTTGATGTTATTTTGGAAGAATTAAGTGGATAGGACAGGCGGGCTTTATTGGGTTGAATAGCCTGTTCTAATCTGAATTGTTCTAACGTTGTAATTAAACTGTTCAAGTTCCCACTATATGCATTTAACTTGAAAATAAAAAAAAAAAACTCTGCCAAGTCAAATTTAAATTTACCACCCGTTTGTTTGCAACACATTCGTTTGGTGTGCAGAAGGAAATGTGAATGTGCCACTAGGACATGTTTAACAGCTGGCTGAGCGTGTTTTCATGGCATCTATAAATATATTTAATCCTTTGTTTTGCTTTCCTTCTGCTCTTTTTGACTCACGGTCCCTTGTGTTCAGCATTTTCCGTGCATGTGTTGTTATCTTTCATAAAAGGGGCGCAGATGTGTAGAAAACTGTCAGCTTTTTGGTTTGTATTAGAAAGCCAGATGTTGTCTTAATAACTTTTTTTTCTGCCACAGCTATTTTTTGCCTTTTTGTGTCCTGAAGTTTTTGTTTTGTCTTTTAAGGACCCTTTAGATTCTTTTTAGGTATCTAATACATCCTTGTTTCCTGCAGTGACATATTAGTCGAGCACACAAGTAAGAATTCCACACTGTGTGACAATACAACTGTTAGTACTACTATGGGATATATAAACTAAAGATAGTCGTAATATCCTATGGAATTACTAATTGGCAGGATGATGCAAAGATTTATTCTTGTTCATAATGTAACCAGAGAACAGGTGACGTGTTCAGTGCTAGTCAGAATTTCACTGTGCTGTGTACACATCTGTTTTGTCTTCGGAGTGACACAGAGAGACCTCACTCTCCTCTTATAAAATCCCAGTTTAATCTTTACCCATTCATCTGTTGGTCAGGTGTCAGGCTGCGATTACACTTATCATTATCCTCCTTGGTGTTAATTCCGTGTGTGACTTGGGCGTGAAATTCTACGGTGAATACGGTGAATCCCAAGCCAGGCTAGGGGTGCCGTGTAATCATATGCTTTATAGTGTTAAGACATTGTTTCCGATAGGGGGCGATAGCTCCCTAGATGGAATAAGTTCTTTTGTAATTGCGGCGTTTTAAAAAAAAAAAAAGAAAACTATATAGATATGATATTAAAAGGCGATATCCCTCCCATAGTGATACGGCGGTAAAAATCACATAAGAGAAAATAACTTAGCTTTCTTTACTGGCGATTTACGCGGCATTACAGATGGAAAGCCAATAGACAAAAGACAATACTAAGGTGGGATCTTGATCTATACAGCCTGCCATTTTTCGTTGCTGCGCTGGAAGGCTTTTCAGGACGGATGACGATATCACCCATCCGTCCATCGGCTTTGAAGTGTTTGGCTGCTGTACAAGTCTTTTTATACTGTCTTCTCCACGTGCGGGCCCTTACTTAGGTTCCAAACAAGACCAGGAGAGTATTCCATTTCATCTCTAACATACAGAAATAGTACAATGCCCATTTTCATAGTTGTACCTTCTCTCTTCAAATGCTTACCTAGCAGTTCTAAATGCTGAGAGCCCCTGTGTGCTAACTTTGGCCTGGCCTGTACATGTGAATGGATTTATACAATAATTATTGTACAGAGCACAGTGACATTAAACTTATATTCTTATTACAGACTTCGAGGCAGCTAAGGCCCCAGTAATACAAAAACATTACATTATATCTTGCCCGAAGAAGGGGCCTGAATTGCCTCGAAAGCTTGCATATTGTAATCTGTTCAGTTACCCAATAAAAGGGGTCATTTTACACGACTTCTCATTGCTTCTGTAGTGGCTAACACGGTACAACACCCTAGTAGTGCTAAGCCCCAATAACTCTTGGGACTGTATTCTGCTGTCATGTAGTGGATGAAATAACGTCTTACTGAAAAACAAAGAATATTTCTAAACTTTCTGCCACTTTATGATAACCTGTCAATATGCATGAGTGGTGCGGAGCCTTCAACAAAAAACAAAAAGCTGTAGAGGACGTTTAAAAACGAACTGAAACTGAGCCATTGCTTGAACTGAGTGGTAATGATGATGATGTGAATTGGTCATCAGATGTTGACACAGAAAGTGAAACTGATGCATGGTATGGCACTGAACAACCAAACCACCCTGAAATGTCGAGCGAATTTGTGCACATGAAGATTTAGTGTGGTGTGACAGTAGCTGTGGGACAAAAAAGGCAAAATAATTGTGGACAATCAAGATGTTAGCCCCCTGAGCACAGTTAATGTTTTTGTCGGGGGGAATGTGAAAGTCACTAAGCCTTGCGCTGTGGTACCCTGCAGTAACACAAGGGGCGCGTCAATCGTGCAGCTCAGGCATCGACACTCTACCTTCTTGTGTGCAAACAACAGAAAAAAAAGTAAGAAAACCGTGTTAGAAACACACTTCTAATGTCCCAATAGCGGGCTGTGCGTTAGTGACAGTCTCAAAACATGTCACATAAAGGACGTGCAATAAATCTGCATCAGTACACAGTGGACACCAGACATACCTCTTTATTTATGTTAACATTTTAGTATTTACACGTAATATTTTTTTCTTGTTGAAAAAAATGTAACATTTTTGGCTCGTTTTTCATTGAGAAACGAAACTCTTAAGGAGGCTGCCTTACTCAGAGACAGTAAAAAGCAGTCAAATAGGGGAGCAGGTTCTACTGTTTCATTCCCGCATTGTAAATTTTATTCATAAATGTCCTTTAGTTTTAAAATTTGCCTAAAGATGAAGCAAAGCAATGGTATAATATTGACCCTAAATACAGCCAGGATGGATAGCATCCTCTTGTCGTAGGCTAGACACCCAGTGTGCCCATGAAAGGTCTTCTTGCATTACGAAGTGAGTTGCTCTGTCTTTCTAGAAGGGCCAATGGCCTGTGTGGGACCAAGATTGTCGATTTGCCCTGATATTTACATCCTTTTTCACAATTCCCTAATAAATTTTTGGACCAGTGGGGCATTGATAAGTAGGGGCTGACAGCCTTTCTGTAGGGTCCTCTGACCCCTTGGCCAATCCCGTCCAGGTCCTTCCTTTCTTCTCAGTTCTTTTTATTAGTCAGTGTTTTACCCATGATAACAGTCCTACAGGATGTACAAAGCCCTCCATGATGTTTAGGACTGAGACCTATTTTTTTCCATGATTTAGCCCTCTACTCCACAGTTTCAAATTTCAGATTAAATAAATCAGATGCCATTAAAGTGCACTTTCATTTAAGGGGATTTGCTCACATTTCTTTTCACATAGACATTTTCTACACAGCTCCCCCATTTCAAGACCCCATAATGTTGGGGTATTTGGCATCATAGGTGTTGGCAACTCCTCAGTTGGGTTTCTTTGCTTCATAAGATACCTCGGCTTGTTTCTACCTTTGAAGTCTGTTGTTTTACTAGTGAAAGTCAAAGAAGCCATTATGAGGCCAAAAACCAACAATAAAACCATTGTGGAGACATCAGTAAAACCTTAGGATGACCAACGTCAACTGCCTGAAATATCTTGAAGAGGAAAGAACACACTGGTGAGGTCAGTAATTACAAAGGGACTGGTGTGCCAAGGAAGACCTCCACTGTTGAGAACAGAAGAATATAGTATAGAAAAAGTCCCTAATGCCTGTCTGACAGATCAGAAACAGTCTACAGGGGGCCTATGTGGACATGTCAGAGAAGTCTATCAGCAGAAGACTTCATGAACAGAAATACAGAAACCACACTGCAAGATGAAGACCACTAACACAGGTGGCCAGATTACAATTTGTGAAAAGGACTGTAAAGAGCCTGCAGAATTCTGGGAAAAGGTCTTGTGGACAGATGAGATAAAAATGAACCTCATCAGAGTGTTGGTGAGAGCAAAGTGTGGAGACCACAAGGAGCTGCCCGAGAGCCAAAGCAGACCACCTCATCTGTTAAACATGGCGGTGGTGAGGGTGTTATGGCTTGAGCATGTATGGCTGGCACAAGTCCTGGCACACTTTTCTTCATTGATGATGGAATTGTTGATGTCAGCGACACTATGAATTCTGAGGTGTGTTATGAAACATCTGTTCTGCTCAAGTCCCAGTAGATGCCTCCAAACTCAGTGGACGGCGCTTCATCCTACAACAAGATAATAAGCCAAACAGACTGCTGAGTCCACACAGGAGTTTATCAAAGGTGAAAAAGTGGAAAATTCTTGAATGGCCAGCCCAGTCAACCGATTTCAGTCCAATTGAGTAGGTCTTCCGTATGCTGATGAGAACACTTAAGGGGAAAAGCCCACTGATGCACCATGGCTGCATTAGAAGCTTGGCAGAGCATCACCAGAAAAGACCTTCAGCACCTGCTGATGCAGACTTTAAGCAGTCATTGCATGCTGGTATATGGAACAAATATGACTGTTTTAATAGACCTGCCATTGCTGTGTCCCATACATGATGGTGTGTGACCGATATGTCTGCAAATCCTCTTAAATGAAAGTCTGCAACGTGTGCTTTGATCACAATGTCTGAATTGTCTGATTTGTAATCTTAAACTGTCGAACAGAGGGGCAAATCAAGGGAAATGTGTCTTTTGTCTTAGACATTATGGGGGGCACTGTATATGCCACATCTCAGAAGCAAAATCTGCTTTCGATGGCACAATCTATAAGGCATAGCTACACAGCGTAGGATCGACACAGAAGTTTAAATCAGTCTCAACAATTTAACATCCTATTCACTTTCTTGAATGCTTCTGTCCACTGTCTGATAGTCCATTATGACTTCCAGTCATTCTCATAAGGTGTACTTCCACTTTGAGACCCCCATTGTGTATTCAGATCTTAACATTCAGGTTGCCAGTGGTCTTCTTGTGTTATGGCAATGGGGCTTTAGAATGTGTTGAATTCAAGTTTGCTTTGTTGGGTTTGAATTGATCTCAGTAATATGGAAATTACAATCACACAGGATTTCTTGCTTTTGGTGGACTTTGTACTTGTTGACTTCCAGAGTGTTTCAACCTTTTTGCCCAAAGGTGAAAAAAAAATCATACATAATTTAATAAAGCCTGATAACTTCAAATGTATTGGACTTGGAGCGCAGGTTTGCACGCACTGTGTGATTTCATTGGTCTTGTAGCTGCCACTTGCATCCATTAGCTGTTGTAAAGTGAGAGCGCATATTGAACTGAGGCAATCGAGGGGCATTTTGTAACCATGTACCCGATTTAAAGAGCAGTTTAATTATTGCAATTAGCCGAGCGGCTGCTTCGGTTTTCCTGCCACAAGCTCACTTGAGAAAGCACAATGGAGAAATTCATCCTGTGAGCCGTACGTGTGTTAAAGGAGGAGCAGAGACCGGGGAGAAGAAGGCAGTGTGTGCGATTATCGTCTGTGTCATAATGACCTTGTGGTGCCATAGAATGGGTGAGATTCCTCCAAATGGAGGTTTTTAACTGCAGCGAGATAACACTGAGCTTTAATTTCTAGATGAGTCATCTAATGGCTTGCGACAAGAGGTCTCTTCAGATGGAGCAGCACAGACGTCCTCGATGCCTTTAAGTGACTCTACAGAGGGGACGGACGAGTCTCACTGTTCAGCCAGATCGAGCTTTTTGAGCAGACTGGCTTTTAAGGGGGACAGGGAGGTCCATTAGGGATGCATGCGATGGCTGCACTTGGCCATTTTATGGAAGGAATATTTAATTTTTTAAACACATTTACATCTGTACTTGAAACAATTACAGAATTTTAACTACATTAGAGCTTGTCAGTGTTAATAAGGTGTGATGGTTTCAGTCCAATTCACTTTATTACTTTTGTTGCACATTTCCTTTTACAACCCCTAAGTGGGGGTTCCAAGTTTAGAAAAACAATAAAATATAAACTGGTATGCAGTGAAACATGGCACAGTACAAAACAATAGCTAGATGGACATTAAAGGCATTCGATCTATCTATTATATAATACCTTTCAATCTTTCATATAGTATCTATCTATCTATAATATAGTTCCGTTCATTTCTATCCATCTATCTATCCATCTATCTATCTATCTATCTATCTATCTATCTTATATTGCCTTTCAATTTATTATATAGTATCTATCTATCTATTTATTATATAATGTCTTTCATATATATATATATATATATATATATATCTGATAGGTTGATGTGAAAGGCACTATATAGTAGGTAGATAGATAATAAAGGCACTATATGGTTCAAAGATAGATATTAAGGGCATTATATAATAGATAGATTGATATGAAAGGCACTTTATAGTAGACAGAGAGATATTGAAGGCACTATATAACAGATAGATGGATATGAAAGCCACTATAGTAGATAGATGGCTAGATATGAAACCCACTGTATAAGAGATAGATAGATATTATAGGCAGTATAAAGTAGGTAGATAGATATTAAAGGCACTATATGATAGATAGATAGATAGATAGATAGATGGGTAAGAAAGGCGCTATTTGATAGAGAGAGTGAAAGGCACTATATAGTAGATAGATAGATAGATAGATATAGGCACTGTATAAGAGATGGATATGAAAGTCAATATAATAGCTGAATATTTTAGGCACTTTATGTATAGTAAATATATGTTAAAGGCATAGGAATAGATAGAAATTAAAGACAGTCTATAGTTAAAAGATGGATATGAAAGGCACTATATACTAGATAGATATGAAAGATGCTGTTGATAGAGAGATGGATGTGAAAGGCACTATATAGAAGATACATAGAAATTAAATACACTACATGATTAAAAGATAGATATTAAAGGCACTGTATGATAGTTAGGTGGATGTGAAAGACACTATAATCGATAAATAGATATGAAAGACACTGTATATATAGATAAATAGCTATGAAAGACACTATATAATTAAGAGATAGATGGATATTAAAGGCATTATATGATAGATGCATGCATTTGAAAGTCCCTATGTAGTAGGTAGATATTATAGGCACTATATAGTGGATAGATTGATATTAAAGGCCCTTTATAAAAAGACAGACAGATATTAAGAACAAAAGAAGGCCTTGCCCAGTGTTGGTGTGGTCATCCTAAGTGAATGAGCTGTGTGAATATTTTTTTGCTCCTTTTTAGAGTCTGTGGCATCATCACCCTGTTTGCAGTTTGCTGTTTTTTTTTTGGGCTTTAGTGTGACAAGAAAGGAGTGGAGAAGGACATCAAATGTGGATTAAGTTCATTTTATTCTGTCTGCACGATGAGCTTGTCTGACTGGACAAACTGCCAGCAGTAGGAGTTTTCTAAATTGGATCTTTGAATCCTCTTAATTAAAAATCCTTGGGAAACCTCTCCCATGTGGTATAGAGCGTCCTGAGACGTGAGGTGAGTCCATAAAAGTAATTTCTTAAGCATTCAACAAAAATGCCTCCTAGCTGGCTCCATGATGAGGCGTCCCCATATATTCTCAGGGCTCATTAGGCACTAAGCTGTACTTGAATCTTCTGAGGGTCCTTGATTGACGCCCCAGTGTCTCCCGAGGACTCCTGACTGGGCCCTCAACTTCTCTGCAGACTAATGAAGTCTCTCCGTTTTCTTTTACTTGCTCTTCTCCTGCCTGCCTTCATTTCTTATCCGCCTGGAGGACTTATTAATAATGAAAGCTTGGGCAGGTGGACCTAAAACCTAATGAGCCCAATCATAGCAGTGGAACAGGAGATGTGGCAGAAATGAAGGTCAGCAAGCATGCCTGGGTCAAAAGCTGTGAGAGCTGCAGCCTGCCAAACATGAGTCAAAATGTCTGGCCAAATTTCAGTACCCAAGGATGAGGTTAGGAACAGCAAGTGACAGGAGGAAAAGAAGAAACAAGTTCTGAAGTCGGGTAGCTCTGCTCACTGCTAATGGTGCAGGTCTGGTCACGTATTTTGTGTGTATGTAGCTGAGCACATGCAAGTACTCTGTACACGTGACAGTATGTCCAGAACCACAAAATATGTTAATGGACCTAACACTCTGTATGCCTAATGCTTTGACAGAATATTCACATACTGCACATATTTAAACTGCATGTACCATATGTGGAAATACAGTCAATCAAGAGTTGTGTGTTAATGGATACCAGGTACAGTATAAACTGTGAAGTATAATGTGTATAAATAGTCTGTGCCCTTGAGTAAATGAATTGTTAATCATACTAAAAGAAAAATTCATATACCGTTGTGGAAGATCAGCCTCGACACAGACAGGCAGACACCAATGTCCCTGCAGCACACACCCTAAAGTCTGGGCTTCTGCTAAGTCCTCTCTTTGCCGCCTCCACTCCTCTCCTCCGAGCTTCGTCCTCTTCTACCTGACTCCAGCTGATGAATGGAGCAGCCCCTTTTATGTCCTCCCGGACGTGCTCCAGGTGCCCCCGATGAGCTTCCTGCAGCACTTCCTGGTGTGGCGTAAGTGCCGCATGAGCACCCGGAAGCACACCGGGTGTCCCTGGTAATACTTCCGCCAGCACCTCCGGGTGTGGCGGAAGTGCTAACCAGGGCTTCAGAGTCTTCAGGGCACCCCCTGGTGGTGGCCACGGGCCCCCTATAGGGATTAGCTTCCATGCTTAATTCCCGTGGCCCCCTCACAAACCAGGGCAGCTGCACTCTCATGGTCCGGGGGAGGCATAGTCCCTCTCCCGGTCCTTCTCAGCATCCCGGCTAGGCACAGCTGCCCGCCACACTGTACATGCCTAAATACATATACTATTTATACTCAAAGTAGGCACATAAAGGATGTATAGCAACCTTAACTTGAGATACATATATTTTTTTATTGTAATATGTAAACCTTCAAAAGCATGAGAAAGCTGTTCTATAAACAAAATGTATTATTATTAAAAGTATGTACTGGATATTTGCCCAGATTCATTTATTTATGGACACCTGATGCATAAATCAATTTGTGTAATATACTGTAATATACCGTATATGTGAGACGAGGTGTCGTGTGTTCTGCTTGTTTGTGACCATCTCTTAATTGAACATGTTAAAGGAGCTTGGGAACACACGTGCACCCCTGTGTTCGTGTTCAAAAAGTGAAAAGTGGCACAGACTATGGGATGGTTTGAAATAGATGGATGGATATGAAAGGTGCTATATTAGATCAATAGACAGATAGAAAGGACACTATATTAGTTAGATACAACTCGTAGATGGGTGGATAGACATTATATTGGGGGGATGGAGAAGGCACTATAGTGGATGGCTGGATGGGAAAGACGTTATATTAGATAGATAGACAGACATACAGAAAGAAAACACACTGTATTAGATCCATAAGTTTGGATATAAATTTTCACACTCAGAATTCCCCATCATCACACATATCATGTTACCAAACAGTTGAAGTGTTAAAATTCGGTGAGTGTATCTACTTAATTTCCTTAAGAGTTTTTTTCAAAAATAATGATTAAGAAATGGTCGGTGAGTCGCATGATATACCTGTATTCATCATCAATCCGATGATCGAAAACCCCATACTCATTTCATCCGGGGGGCCACCAACTTCAACATTCGAACTCCATTTAGTAAGGGGAACACTACCCCCCTGTTCTAACATTCACACTCGATTTACCACTTCTTGTTCTGACATTTGTATTTGCTTTACCAAATGGTACAATGCCCCTGTTCCAACATTTGTGCTCAGTTTATCCAGTGGAGTACTACCCCCTGTTCCAACATGTGCACTCAATTTACCAAGGGGGATATACCCCCTGTTCCGATTGTCATGCTCATTTTACCAAGGGGAACACTACCTCCTGTTTTGACATTTGCCTTCTTCGTTTTACCTAGGGGAATTTGTTCCCACATTTGCACTATATTTACTAAGGGGGACACTACATCCTGTTCCGATATTTATGCTCCATTTAGCACGGGAAACACTACCCCCTGTTCTATTTACCAGGGTGTGATATTTTTGATATTCGTGCTTGTTTCATCAAGAGGAGCGCCCCCTTGTGGGTCACAAATAAAATTGGGGTGCAACACCATAAAGTTTGGGTAACCCAGCCTTTGATTAATCAAAGGAGGCACAAAGAAGGAAAATAAGTCAGCCAGGCACACACACTGGCTAAAACTTGAAGACATGACAGTTTTACTGTTCTTCTTGTAGGGGTTGTTCGATGTCCGTCCTCATAGATCTTTGTCACACCCATTCTATCTATCTATCTATCTATCTATCTATCTATCTATCTATCTATCTATCTATCTATCGAATCCTGCCAACTACTCTATCTATCTATCAAGGGCTTTTTTATGCATCCTTTATTCTTTCCTTTATTCAGAATCACTTTGGGGTCTCCTGTGTCACTCGTAGCATTTTACCCGCTACGTACAGGCTGCCGTTGTCAAAGGCAGATGCCAAGGGTAGAGCCGGCTGCATTTACTGTTTGTCTGAGCTCAGTAAGCCACGGTCTTGTAGAAATCCTTGTCGTTTTGAAATGGTGACGGTCTTAGTGTAAAGCCAATCAGTGCTTTGGAGGGCCAATTCAAACACTCTTTTTCCCTTCTTCTTCTTTTCTTGTTGTTTAATCCCTCTCTTTACTTGCCTTAGTTCGTCTCCAGTAGAGATGGCATCCTTGAAATATTCAGGCCCCTTTGGAAACGCTTGGGCCAGCGCAGCATCTTGAAGTGTGTGATTTGTTAGGCTTCTCCCTAGCCAGCCCCAAGCTTGCATTAGGCATTCCCTTTGAAAAGGTTTGAAGAGTCCGGGCTGTTTAAATAATAGATGGTGCCAAGGCTTTGAGTGCTAAATTAAACCTTCAAACCCTTGTGCGATGAATTAGAGCAGTTTATATCAGGTAAACTGCAACCGGCGGGATTTCTTCATCAGGAGCAGTAAGCGCTTGCCTGCCTGCCTCTCTGTGTGTGTGTGTGTGTATGTACATGAGCATATTTCATTTTTAAATCTCTTAAACCTCCCTGTGTATTTACATGATTCATTTGTCAACAGTGGAGGAGGTCTGTCCTTACTTATCCTATCCTTTCATTATATTGACCTAACACTGTTACGATCAGTTTTCATGCATTTTTTATGACGTTTACGACGGTTCCGGTTCGAGGGGATAGACAAGTCCAAAGAAAAGTTGAGGTGCCAAATCCGCCACCTCCTTTAATAATAGAAGAAAAAAAAAACATTCCTTACAAAATGAACAGGCACTCGATGGTAAAAGCACACAGTAAAGAAAATAGTGATCACCATTGATGGCTCATCTACGGCGCTCCATCCTGTAGTAGGTTCAGTAGACTGAGACTGCACATTCCGGGAATGGTCTTCTTTAGTTCATTCAGACCGTTGGGGGTGGGGGTGGGGGTGGGGGTGGGGGTGGGGGTCGGGCTGGGGGCGGCATCATTGTCGGCGTCGTCTTACAGGAAGGAGGTTGTAGTCGTTTACCCTCAAGGGGCAGCTTCTCGGAGGGAAGAGACAAGTCTGTCAGCAACAGTGCCCCCTCTCATCACAGAGTGTTATCGTATACCTAAGTTGAGCCGATAAGGTGATCCACATGTGCACATGCACAACAGTCTCCTAAGGGGGTCTCAGAATTCAAAGATTCAGTTTATTTGTTCAGTGATGATTTGAAGAAGTTCAATGTTTTTAGGATTAAGCCACAATGACATTTTTATTTTTCTATGGGTGTCAGTATTTAAGAGCAAATGTGTCCAGTGTTTCCATGCCAATCCTGCCTAGAATTCTCCAGGTATGACATCACCATAGCAACTTTGTAGAAGCAGGTACATTTCCCGAGTATACAAGAACATAAGGAATTTAAGAAACAAAAAGGAAGCCATACAGTCCATCAGGCTTGTTAGTTTAACTAATAGCTCAACCGTCCCAGCATCTCTTCCAGATCCTTCTTAACGGTTATAAAGGCTTTTCTACTTCAACTCCATGCCCTTGGTAATTTGTTTCAGAGTCCCACAGCTCTCAAAGTTAAAAAAAAAAAAAAAAAAAAAAAAAAAAAAAATGCTTTCTGGCTTGAGTGCTAAATGCACTTCTTCTTCATCTCCAGTAGGTGTCCTCGATCAGTCAATTCACTGTTTAGTTAAAGAATGCTGCTGGATCTACTTGATGGATGCGTTTAAGCATTTTGAAGATCTGGATTAGGTCCTGTCAAAGTCAAATTCAGGGAGCCATTTCAGGATGGGGAGAATAACGTATTGACACACGTGTGGAATACCATGAAGGAGATGACTAAATTACAGATGCTGTTGACACTTCTTCAATGCACAGTAGTGCATGATTAGTGGGCATTTCTCATGTTAGATGTGCAAGTTACTAATAAACGGACCCATGGAGTCAGACTGTCTACTGCTCTTTACTGCATTTGTTATCAATACTTGTGCACAGAGTAAGAGCAGGACTCAAGAGGCCTTAATAAAAATGCTTTCCAAAAGTCATTCAATGTCAAATATTGATAATGATATTTAACTGTGAAATTCAACTCTGACAGTCCCAACACAGTCTCCTTTATTAGGGCCCTCACACACTCTCCTCTGCGGAAGACTAAACAGGTTTAATTCTCTGAGTCTGTCACAGTACCATAGGACATGTCCTTAAGTCCCAGGATGCACCTGGTTGCACTCGTCTGCACATCTCCGAGTTCTGCTTTGGTGACCAGAACTGCACACAGTACTCCAGATGTGGTCTCACCAGTGCATTATGTAGTTTGAGCATAAAGTCCCTTGATTTAAATGCAGCAGTTTTTATGATGTAACCTAACATATTTGCATTGTTAATCCCTTCTGGACATTGCTTAGGTGGTGAAAACATTGTTTTAACGTAAACTCTTCAGTCCTTATCAGAGGTTGCTTCCTGTAAGTCAGTATTGCCCATCTTGTATTAGGAACTGATGTTCCTTTTGCTCACGTGTAGCACTTTCAGCTTTTCTCCGTTAAACTAAATTTTTCTAGTGTTAGCCCAGAGTCACTCAAATCAAATTATTAATACATCAGAACCAATGTAATCAATGTATATCAGAAATAATAATGAACCCAGGAAAGCCCCTCAGGAACTCTACCAATGACCCAAATTCTTTTCTTACTCTTTGTCTCCTTCCATTTACTGGAGTTGAGCTCCAGTTTTGTAAAGTTACCTATGATGTCTACGTCTGGTTTTAGTACCAAAAATGCCCACTAGAGGGGGACGTCCCATTAAAATAAAAGCCCGGCTAATAACACAGAGAGCCATGTAGAATCTTTATAAAATAAAAGGTTTATTGATGCGAAAATGATCTGCATTAACATGAAGTTCTGTGGAGCACAAAATGGCAAAAAGGAGTTTCTAGAAAAGGTGGACAGAGTCCCAATACAGTAAGTAATCCCAGGCAAAATCAAAAATCCAGAAGATATAATTCTCAAAATATGAAATAGACTCTCACCAACTCTGTAGTTCATTCAGAGGAACCGTCAGGCGCTGTTGGAAATCCTCTCCTTTATAGGGCTTAGGGGCATTCCCCAGTGGTGGTGGTGGGCAGCAGGTGGTCCCAACTCTTGGGGAAGCACTCACAAAACACAAGGCACATAACAAAGGGTATTTTTACAGAAACTAAGTAAATAACAATGTTAACCTAGACAAAAGAATGTAAATTGAACAAAACAGATATAAAGCAAGAATCTGAACCCCAACTCGGTGTGGAATACTGGTGGAGACATAACAGCTTAACCACTGAGCCACCATACTGCACTAGTTCAGATTTTTGATAATTCACTTTCAGTTTGCCTGTATTCAACTCCAAAGTCGTAATCCATACATTAGTATTAACTGGACCTTTGGATGACTTGCCGTATTTTCCTTGGGCACTATGAATATTACCTTCCCACGCCTTGTATAGTGCCTCTGCGTTTCTGTGCCTTCATCGTATTATGCATGCATTGTTGCACCCTTGTGTAATGCTTTTCTATATACGGTATTAAACCCTCTGTATAAGTTATTCCTCATGCACTATTAAACCTTTCCATAATGCTTCTAAACGCAGTATATGAATTTTTTCTTGTTGCATTATTTAAACATCTTTGGAATGGTTTCTGCATTCAATATTAAACCCCCGTATATGAATTATTTCTTATGCATTATTAAATCTTTGTAACCCATTCTACATACAATATTAAACCCAGAATATAAATTATTTGTGAGAATTATTGAACCTTTGTAACACATTCTATACACAACAGTAAGCTGTCAATATGAGGACGCCATGCCACCTTGAATGCAGGTTTGCAAAATCGAATATTAGCTCCTCTTTATCAGGGTTGTGCTTGTGTTTCTGTTGGCGTCATACACTGCTTTACACTTATAAATCTTTGAAAAATGGGGTGATATTAAACCTGCTTGATTTTTATATGATTTGGAAATTGTTTTCTCAATGAACAACGAGACATGACATTACATTCTCAAATCTGCTTTATCTGGTTGAGACTCGCAGAATGCTGCTTTAGCCTATTCTAGCAGCATAAGGTGCAAGGCAGGAAACACTAGTCTGATACAAAGGAGGCTAAATAAGTGGGAGTAGGTAAACAGTGCAAATAAAAATCCTACTGGCTCTTTCTAGTCAGGATTGTACCTTAAGAGCCCCCCACATGAGGTGCCTGCTGCACCTCCACACCATTGCTCCACACATTCCTGCAGATGGTTTGACAGATGGATAGATAGATCAAATTAATGAATGCCCTTTCTTTCTTTCTTTCTTTCTTTCTTTCTTTCTTTCTTTCTTTCTTTCTTTCTTTCTCTCTCTCCCTCCACAGGGAGAAATTTGTGGGACATGTTAAGCTTTTGACAGAAGCTCTTTGAATAAATAAATACATAAATAAATAGATAAATAATACATATCCTGATTTGGCAGTCCTAGTCCCAGTTAGGTGCTATACAGGGGTATTGCTGTTGGTATAAAGGAGCCCCAGTCACATTTCTTGATACACTGCAGTGCATATGTGTCTGCTAGATGCCATTAGGTATGGTATTTGTAAAAGCAGTGTTACTGAGTGTCATACACTATGTGTTGGAATGATAAATGCAATTCATATATCTCTGTTATATATCATTTGGTATGTATCTGTGAAGATTCTCAGTCATCCAGGTAAAATGATCTGGTAGTTGAGTCATGGCAACTGGACTTCGTTCATAAGTACATAAGTATTCACAGCCTTTGCTCAATACTTTGTCGATGCACCTTTGGCAGCAATTACAGCCTCAAGTCTTTTTGAATATGATGCCACAAGCTTGGCACATCTATCCTTGGCCAGTTTCGCCCATTCCTCTTTGCAGCACCTCTCAAGCTCCATCAGGTTGGATGGGAAGCGTCGGTGCACAGCCATTTTAAGATCTCTCCAGAGATGTTCAATCGGATTCAAGTCTGGGCTCTGGCTGGGCCTGGGTCCTGAAGCCACTCCTTTGATATCCTGGCTGTGTGCTTAGGGTCGTTGTCCTGCTGAAAGATGAACCGTCGCCCCAGTCTGAGGTCAAGAGCGCTCTGGAGCAGGTTTTCATCCAGGATGTCTCTGTACATTGCTGCAGTCATCTTTCCTTTTATCCTGACTAGTCTCCCAGTTCCTGCCGCTGAAAAACATCCCCACAGCATGATGCTGCTACCACCATGCTTCACTTTAGGGATGGTATTGGCCTGGTGATGAACGGTGCCTGGTTTCCTCCAAATGTGATGCCTGGCATTCACACCAAAGAGTTCAATCTTTGTCTCATCAGACCAGAGCATTTTGTTTCTCACGGTCTGAGAGTCCTTCAGGTGCCTTTTGGCAAACTCCAGGCGGGCTGCCATGTGCCTTTTACTAAGGAGTGGCTTCCATCTGGCCACTCTACCATACAGGCCTGATTGGTGGATTGCTGCAGAGATGGTTGTCCTTCTGGAAGGTTCTCCTCTCTCCACAGAACTCCAGTGGGTTCTTGGTCACCTCCCTGACTAAGGCTCAGTTTAGATGGCCGGCCAGCTCTAGGAAGAGTCCTGGTGGTTTCGAACTGCTTCCACTTATGGATGATGGAGGCCACTGTGCTCATTGGGACCTTCAAAGCAGCAGAAATTTGTCTGTAAAAATCCCCAGATTTATGCCTCGAGACAATCCTGTCTCGGAGGTCTACAGACAATTCCTTTGACTTCATGCTTGGTTTGTGCTCTGACATGAAGTGTCAACTGTGGGACCTTCTATAGACAGGTGTGTGCCTTTCCAAATCATGTCCAATCAACTGAATTTACCACAGGTGGACTCCAATTAAGCTGCAGAAACATCTCAAGGGTGATCAGGGGAAACAGGATGCACCTGAGCTCAATCTGGAGCTTCATGGCAAAGGCTGTGAATACTTATGTACATGTGCTTTCTCAATTTTTTTATTTTTAATAAATTTGCAAAAATCTCAAGTAAACTCTTTTCACGTCGTTATTATGGGGTGTTGTGTGTAGAATTCTGAGGAAAAAAATGAATTTAATACATTTTGGAATAAGGCTGTAACATAACAAAATGTGGAAAAAGTGATGCGCTGTGAATACTTTCCGGATGCACTGTATGTCTGTATTGTATACCATTTTCTATAGTATTCATAAAAACAGGGCTAATGTTTGTGATGCGCCACCTGTTGGAATGACAAATGTCTCTGCTATATGCCATTTGGTTATGGGATTTGTAAAAGCAGTGTTAATGTTTGTAATGCTCCATCTGTTGGAATAACAAATGCAATGCATTTTATTACAACACATTTTTTTAATGTGCCATCTGTTGGAATGATGGAGACATAGCAAACAGACAGACACACAGATACACATAGACACTTATCTTATTATTAAGGTGGATGAATTTGTGTTTTGTAACTTGCCCACACTGTAATAATAAACTTAGATGGAATTCTGTTATCTTGTAAGCCATGTTCCTTTTTTATTTTTTTTTTAATCTCTCTTCCCATGAATTGATTAACAAGTTATCTGAAGGCTTTTTAAAGTTACCATCTGTTGTCATCTTTTTACATGGTTATGTAATTCTGAATAATCTTTTTTCTTTTTTCCTGTTTGTTTTGCACTCTCCAGGTTTCTTCCCCGGCAGTTCTCAAGGCTGTGATGCTTTTCTAAGGCATAAAATGACCCTGATTTCACCCTCCATTCTGAAGAAATACAGCATCCCCTTCGACAGGGTAAGTTTTTTATTTTATTTTTTTTTCTTTCTCTGTGTGTGAAACTGAAATTGAGTGTCGCCCACATCCCACCCTGCCGTTCGTGACTGAATTGCATTTGAGCCGACTAAGCATCCATTGTGCAGTTAAGTAACTAAGTATATCCTGCATGTAATGAACCTTAGACAGGATGATCTAAATGGGCGCGACAAGTACTTTAACCCCAAGGGCAGAACAGCATCCCCGCAGACGGAAACACCTCTCGGTATTCACTAAGTGGTGACCACAAGGAAAATTAGATGACTTTGAAATCCTGGCTCTTTTTGCGATGTATTTGGTTTTAATGTTTAGAACCACAGGTAATACTCCATTTTTCAAATGTACTTATCGGGAGTACAAAGTAGGGGCTGCCATCGAGCCCCAAACCTCATACCCAATAATGCTCCACCCAGTCACAGGCTCAAATAATGGATTTTCAATCCTCCTAGCACCACATTATACAATAAAACACAGCAAATTAGCATACAAAAATCTCCTTCTGTCTTCAGTTACGTGTCGCCCACTGTCCCCTAACTCTCAGCTTCTCGAGGTAAGGCAGCAGGCTTCTTTTACGCTGGACCCGGAAAGCCTATGGATAACTTGAATGACTTATGGGGAGCAATTCCAGGTTGTTTGGGAACCAGGGGCACGGTCTTCCCCCGACAGTGCCCCCTTACAGCACCCAGGGACCCTGAGAGGGTTGCAGTTCCGGACTCCAGTTCCCATAAGGTACTACTGCCACCTAATGTATGTAGGATGGAACTACTGGCTTCTGCTCATCCATCCCCTGGCACCTTTTATTTTGGTAGAAGGTCATGCCATCGTTCAACCAGGATGCCTGTCTGTTGTCCATGGCATTCACAATATCTAAATTTTAAAATGTGCAGATCTGTTGTATGTGCTTTAAAACAACTTCTTGATAAATTCCTATAATTCTTTAAAGTACACTTGGACACAGAGGTGGACATTAGCACAATGAGGTGATCTCTGTCAGCCTAATCATCTTTGGCCATGTCCACACTATTACATTTTATGGCATTTTTAAATGAAATGATCTCCATCCACACTAGCGGTTTTCATATTGTTTACGAAAGCATGCCCACCCAAATTGACATGACTGAAAACTTGAAACAGTAGGCATGGGACGTAACCTACAAAGCTGGACCTCGAGTTACATGAGACAAAGAGTACTGACAAAAGGAGACTGGAGTGAGGTCTTCAGTGGAGTACCTCAGGGTACTGTTATTTTTTCTGATTTATATTAATGACATTGATTTTTTTTATATAGTTAATGAACTTCTGAAATTTGCAAATGATACTAAAATTGGTGGAATAGCATAGCAGACGCTGAGAAGGCAGCAAAAAACAATTCAAAAAGACTTTGACAAGCTTCCAATCACGGTGCAGTGCAACATTGAAAAGTACAAAGTTCTACTTAGACTTAGACTTGGTTCCTGCCATGCTGTTGAGCACATCGGGCAATGAGGTCCCTCCACTGCTGTCGGTCCCCTGCAAGTGCTTCAGCTTCTTCCCAAGGCATGTTGACTAGTTTGAGGTCATTAATGAAAGTTCGCTGCCAGGTATTGCAAGGTCAACGCCTTGCCCGTTTAGCCCCTGGAGGGGGCCTGGTGCATGTCTACTCGGGGTATACGAAGAATATAACTGGATAATCAGAGTCGACATCATGCGACTGTGACCTGGAGACTAGTCGATTCACCCTGCTGTAGAACTTTCTCACTAGTTACCCAATTGGTGAATCAAATGTTGAGGATCCAATCACAGGCAGCAATGCTGGTCGACATCTTCCAAGTCTCATTTGTGTAGATTGTTGTCGGGACAATGATGGAGGTGTACAATTGTAGCTTCATCTTGAGGGAGATAGAGGTTGATGTCCAGATAGATTGGAGGTGACAGAACATGGCCAAGACCTTTCCAATATGGTGGAAAACGTTGGTATTCTTGACAATGCTCCAAGTCTTACTCATGTGGATTGCAGCCAGCTTTCAGGACGCATACAATTGTAGCTTTCTCTTGAGGTAGATCGAGGCTAATGTTCAGATGGATTAGAGATGGCAGAACATCGCCCATGCTACGTGTTTGTTGACCTTGTGGCACTGACAGTGATACTCCCCTGGGTACCTGGGTCCCCGATCTTCATGAGCTTTAACATCTCTGCACTAATTTGCTAACCAGTCCTATTTGCTTCACAGCAGAACTTTATAGTGGCATCCTGGAGTCAGGCGTCATGTGAATTATGAACAGAAGATGGGAGATACTGTCATACAGGAAGCAGCCACTGCAAGGGATTTAGGGGTTAATGTTGGCACATTTTCATTATCTGAGCAATGTGTAGAAACAATTAAAAAGGCAAATAAAATAGTAGGTTATTGTACAAAAACTGTTCAATATAAGTCAATGGACATTATGATCAAGCTATATAATGCACTAGTAAGACCACATCTGGAGTCCTGTGTGGAGTTCTGGTCCCCCCGGTACAAGAAAGACACAGCAGTACTTGAAGCTGTGCAGAGGATAGCAACCAAGTGCATCATGGGACTTAAGGACATGTCATACTGGCTCTGTGAATTAAACCTGTTTAGTTAGAGCAGAGGAGACTACGCTTGGGCTTTATCCAGATCTTCAAAATGCTGAAAGCCATTATTAAAATCGATAGAGCAGAATTCTGTCAACTTAACTGTGAATCACATACTCGAGGACACCAGTGGAAATTAAGTGCAGTGCCATTTAGGACTGAAGCCAAGGAAGGACTTCTTTACTCAAAGAATTGTGGGAATCTGAAACAAACTACCGAGACATGGAGTTGAAGCGGAAACCTGGAGAAACTTTAAGAAGGATCTGGATGGGTTATTAGAACAGCTTAGTTATTAGCTAAACTAGCTGGGCTTGCTGGACTGCATGATCTCCTCTTGTTTCCAGTTGTTCTTGTATAGACTTCATATCTGGTCTTTACTTTGGTTATTTTCAAAACATACATTTCTCCTTTTTATTTTCATTTTTCATGTTCATGGTGTAGTGGTGGCACTGCTGCCTCGCTGTAAGGAGACCAAGTTTCACATTCTGGATGCTCCCTGCATGATGGTTTGCATGTTCTCCCCATGTTGGTGTAGGTTTCCTCCCACAGACCAAAGACATGCAGGGTAGGTGGATTCAGGTTGCTAATTTGGCCTCGGTAAGTGTTTGTGTGTGAGTGTGTTCACCCTGTTAGTGGACTGGCACCCAGTCCAGGGGTTGTTCCTGCCTTGCATCTGATGCTTACTGGGATAGTCTCTCTCCTCCCTGCAACCCTGTTACGGATGAGCGGGTTTGAAAAATGGCTGCTTGGATTGCACATTTGACACATTTGCTAGAATATTTAAGATGATTTTTGAAGAATATTTTTTGGCTTAACTTAAGGGGGTCCCTAGACTCATGCTCGAGAAGGCTCCTGACTGTATAAATTCGTAATTTTCTCAGTGGTGGCGAGATGCCAAGATCCATAACAAGAAACTGGGGTCCTGTTATTAATTCCCTGGGACTGCAGGTGCTGTTGGGCTTTCACTAAATGTCTTATTGTAATTAAAATATTATATTGACTTGTCCAGGGAACATTCATCCAAAAAATCTACAGGAACTTCCAGATGGTTAATTGCAAATTTAATGCAGGTAGCGGTGGTCTTTTTAGTTATTTTACATTTTTAGAGTGAAGGTTTTCTGTTGACTTCCCATTTGTGTGGTTCACGAGTGACGTCCTTAGTTATATTAAAATCATTCCTAACAGTGAGCTGATTTATAAACTGAGGAGGCAGGTGATGCTGTCACCATATTGGCAGACAGCAATCAGATTGTCCCATCACACTCGAGTCCTCTGTACTTGTGCCTCTTGTGCTTATTAAACATAGGACACAGGGGAACGCATTTCCACCTCACAGCACCCAGTTACTGGTTTAGTACCTCCCAGAGACGTCCTTTAATTCAATATACTTTTGCGCATGCTTTACTAGATAAGATGGCAACCAGGCAGTTCTCTTGTTAGCAATCAGTCTGTGGTATTTGTAGTTGTCCATGATCCACAATCCTAAATCAGCCTGACAGAAGTCTGCGTGATGTGCGGTTAACAGGCACCTCTTCTTCATGAAAAGGGTCATGGGAATGAATCTGGAACTGCCGAGACACATAATTGAAGCAGAAACAACTTTCAGAAGGTACATGGACAGGGATATCGAGACCACCTGGCTATTAGCTAACCCACCACAGTGGTCTCCTCTCATTTGCCAGATATTCTGTGTTGTTAGGGCTGGTTCCATCCTTGCATGTTTATCTGCTGGGTTATGTTCTCTCACCCACCCTGACCAGAGGAAAACAGGTTTACAAATTGGAATTAAGTTCAGGTATTTCCATACTGATTTGAATTTAATAATCTGTGCAGCCATCTTAACTGACTTGTTTTTGAACAGCACTGTGTAAATAAAAATTAAAGGAAAAGAGAATCGCTCGCTGATTCTAGTGTGGCCAGTGGATTCAAAAAGCATTCACTCCCCTTCACCTTCTGCAGTCTTTATTGTATTAGAATTTTAATTTGAAATGGATACATTTGCCATTTTTAAAGAGGTCTGAAGACCCTCTGCCACTTGTACCTGCAGTTCAGCCACGTTTCCTTACTGTTTAACTGCTTGATGGCTGAGGTCTCCAGGACTCTAAAAATATCCAAATCTTATTATGGGATATCATCTACAGTTAAATTCTGCTCCGTGCTTCTAAAATTTGTATTATTATGCTGTATTAAGGATTTGTTCTGTTCTGTGTATTGTATCGTATTGTATTGACCTCCTTCTTTTTGACACCCACTGCACGCCCAACCTGCCTGGTAAGGGGTCTCTCTTTGAACTGCCTTTCCCGAGGTTTCTTCCATTTTTTCCCTACAAGGTTTTTTTTGGGAGTTTTTCCTTGTCTTCTCAGAGAGTCAAGGCTGGGGGGCTGTCAAGAGGCAGGGCCTGTTAAAGCCCATTGCGGCACTTCCTGTGTGATTTTGGGCTTTACAAAAATAAACTGTATTGTATTGTATTGTATTGTTTAACTCTTTGCAGTTTTTGAGATTCAGACCCAACTGGTTCTCGGCTCCCAGACCTGACGTGTAACTACTGAGATGGAAAGATCTCAGCTGAGCGGCATCTTAAAATAAAAAGCGCCAGCCTGTAATAATTACTTATGTACCGATTTCTATGTTAAAATGTTGAAGGGGTCGTGGAGTTTTGGGGAGAACGATGGATGGCGGAGGGGGTGTCATGGTGGCGAGCAGCTTTTGTGTTAAACATAGAGTGTGGAATTAAAAGATTTCCATTCTTCTAGCTGGAGAGTAATTGTCAGGCAATTCAGGCGGCTGCATTTCCAGCTTCACAGTGCAACTCCCTGCAGACAAAAGAAGGCAATAACTGGCTTTGCCCAACACCACCGGGCTCCATTTAGGCAGCGGCGAGCATGCAGGCTCAGGTTATTAGTGTGCTGTCACTTTGACAAAGCAGTTGGAATAAACTTGAACAACAGGGGGGTTAAAAAAAAAAATAAAAAGAATTATCTGCATAAGAATGTAGGCGATTCACAGACTAAATCACGGGGGCCGTCTAAAGTTACCCATCTTGTGGAAGGTTTGGTCATAAAACTGCTTCGTTTTGAACAGAGGAAATTTTACAAAGAAGTAGAAACCATTCAGCTACTTCGAGCTCCTAACGGCAGGCTGCCACACATTATCATCTCCATGTTTTTTAAAGGTCAGGAGGGCACCTGCTTCAGCTCCACGACTCGATAGTTTAATCCGTTTACAACAACAACATTTATTTCTATTTCATACAAATGATGGAACTCCAAGTGCTTTACATAATGAAGAAAAAAAAAAACAAAATAAATAAGAATTAAAATTAGTGAGCACTAATTAACATAGAATAAAACTAAGATCTGATGGCCAGGGAGGACAGAAAAAACAATAATAAAAAAACTCCAGACGAGTGGAGAAAAAAAATAAAATCTGCAGGGGTTCTGAGGCCACGAGACCACCCAGCCCTCTCTAGGCATTCTGCCTCACATCAGTGACCTCAATCAGTCCTCATGGTATTCAGGGTTTACATGGAAGAACTTGATGATGACAATCATGTGGACTTCTGGCATTTAATCCTTCAATGTAGGGACATCACGGTGCCCTGTTCAGGTGGTTGTGGCACAGATCGTCACCACAGAAAACCGGAAAAGAAAGAACAGAAGAGAAAGCAGGGGTTAGTACAGATTACAGGGCCACCAGGAATGGTAATGTAATTCATTGCATATACAGAGTATCGGGATTAAACTAAAATGAAGCTATGAGAAAGCCATATTAAAGTAATGAGTTTTTAGCAGTTTTTTTTTATTTTTTTAAAGTGCTCCACTGTATTAGCTTGGTGAATTTCTATCAGTAAGCTATTCCAGATTTGAGGTGCATAACAGCAGAAGGCCGCCTCACCACTTCTTTTAAGTTTAGCTCTTGGAATTCTAAGCAGACACTCATTTGAAGATCTAAGGTTACGATTTGGAGTGTAAGGTGAGAGACATTCTGAACTATAAGATGGAGCAGATTATTGAAGGCTTTGTAAACCATCAGCAATATTTTAAAGTCCATTCTGAATGACACAGGTAACCAGTGTAGTGATATCAAAACTGGAGAGATGTGCTCAGAATTTCTTTTCCTAGTTAAGATTCCAGCAGCTGCATTCTGCACTCGTTGCAGTTGATTGATGTCTTTTTTGGGTGGTTTACTTTATTTTTGTAAAGAGATCCTCACCGAGGGCTGAAATGAAGTAAAATACAACTTCAGGCTTCATAAATTACGGATTATGTAATGTACCTGTGACCACTAGATGGCATTGCAGCCCCGCAAACACAACCTTGCAGACATAGCTCCGGGTTCAAAATACAAATATTCATTGAACAGACTACCTTTGACAGGTTTCTCCCTCTTAACACGGCACAACATTTTCAAATAAACAATGTACAGTAGCAATTAAAAGGGCAAGTAAAATGTGAGGTTATATCATAAAAAGTGTTGTATTTAGATAGATAGATACTTTATTAATCACAAGGGGAAATTCACATACCCCAGCAGCAGCATACTGATAAAAAAAACAATATTAAATTTAAGAGTGATAAAACTGCAGGTATAACAGACAATAACTTTGTGTAATGTTAACGTTTACTCCCCCGGGTGGAACTGAAGAGTCGCATAGTGTGGGGTCTCCTCAGTCTGTCAGTGGAGCAGGACGGTGACAGCAGTCTGTCGCAGAAGCTGCTCCTCTGTCTGGAGATGATCCTGTTCAGTGGATGTTATGGATTCTCCATGATTGACAGGAGCCTGCTCAGCGCCCATCACTCTGCCACGGTTGTCAAACTGTCCAGCTCCGTGACTACAATAGAGCCTTAAACTGGGGGAGGTAATGCTCAAACTATATATTGCACTAGTAAGACTATATAATATATTATAATATATATATATATACTATACTATATAATGCACTAGTAAGACTACATCTGGAGTCCTGTATGCAGTTCTGGTCACCACAGTACAAGAAAGACATAAAAGAACTTGAAGCTGTGCAGAAAAGAGCAACCTAATGCATCATGGGACTTAAGGACATGTCCTAGTTTGATAGGTTCAGAGAATTAAACCTGTTCAGTCTGAGAAAAGGAGACTATGTAGGAACCTAATTGAGGTCATCAAAATCCTGAAAGGCATTGATAAAGCAGATCCAGCAATGTACTCAGAAGACATCAGTGGACATTAAGGGACTGAAGCCAGAAAGCACTTCTTTATGAAAAGAGGTGAGGGACTCTGAAACAAACTACTGAGACATGGAGTTGAAGCAGAAACCTTGAGAATGTTTAAGAAGCATCAGGATGAGATGTTGGGACAGCTTAGCTAAACAGATAGGCTTGATGGGCTGAAGGGTCTCCTCTCATTTGTCAAATTTCTTAGCTTCTTTTGTGTAATTCTTTCTCTTCTCTCTGTTCTTTCCTCAACTCCTTTTCAGTGAGTGTTTTCCACCTCCTCTCTTGACACGAACTGAGTAAGGCAGAGCTGCTCCTCCGATACGAGACCGAGAAGAACTTCCTGTACCAGGGTATTGTCCACAGGAAGTACCCCTGGGTCAGGCAGAAGCCTCACAAAAGTATGGCGTATAAGTCTCTGCAGCACCAACTGGTGGGACTACAGTTCCCAGCATGCCTGGTGGGTGTCCATACAGGTACCGTAGTCCAGGATTGCTGCCGTCTAGGGTCTTGGAGTAGCGAATAGTTCATATAAGTTATCTTCCCCAGTTGTTCCAGATTGCTGCCTTCCTGGCTGGGTAAGGATCCTTAACTGAGAACTTCTGGAATGCCCACAGCTGTGCTGCAGTGTTGACACCTTCTGTCAGCCTCCTGGTTGAAGGATGGAATGCCTTGACTTACTTCTTGACCAATTACTGACTTGATCTCCCTGCCATTTCTTGCTGTCCTGTACAAACCTTAATAAAAGTAGAAGTGTTGCTGTATCTCTCTCATTTCAAAAGATGATGCATCACAAACATTTGTTGGAATAAAATGCATTGCATTTGTCATTCCAGCAGATGGCGCATCACAAACATTAACACTGCGTTTACAAATTCCATACCCAATGACTTGTGACAGACACACATGCATTGCATTTGTCATTCCAACAGGTGACTCTTCCCAAACATTAACACTGCTTTTACAGATCCCTTCCCAAATGATGTATGACAGAGACATATGCATTGCATGGCACACTGTAAACATTGACACCGAAGTCTACATTGATTACTTACAGGTCAGCCTCTCTTAGATGCTAGTGAATGGACATAAAAATACAGAGTAGTTAAAAATACACAGTAAACAAGGCAGCTTCAAACAGAATGATGTGAAAGGATCCTAACAGTAAACTGATGAGCCAAGACGTTCGATGCTTTCCCACTGCAGGAACTTTGTTTTCTGGAACCAATGAGTTTCTGTATGATGCAGGCCCTGGGCCACTTGTGGTTTCCAACCCATTTCACCTTTCACCTTTATGCAGAATACATGCTGTGCAAAGGGAGGTGCATTCGGGAGTTCATGGGTGTCCCCTTCCTTAGTAGTGTATGGTGCAGTACATGAGGGACACCAGGGAGGCAGCTATGAAGAGTGAAGCAGTGCAAAGTGCATCCTGATCGAGCGTTCATGGTGTGGGGGTTGGGGGACCAACTTCACCTTATTGCTTTGAACTGATCACAAATTATCAGGGGAGATTATTGCTTCAATGCGGCGCATGACGCAGCACAGCAGGGAGACGGCTATGAAGAAATATGAGGTGCCAAGCGTGGCGTGTTTGGGAGTTTACCGGGAAGATTATTGCACTGGTGCTGTGTGTAGAGCAACGCACCAGGGAGACGGCTATGAGGAGAGATGCATTGCAAAGTGCTGCATGTTAACTAATTCACGGGGAGACCAACCAATTACAACATCACGGGGAAAATATTGTTTTGATGCTGTGCGCCAGGGAGACGGCTATGATGGGTGATGCGTTGCCAAGCGCTGTGTGTTAATGAGTTCACGGGGAGAATATTGTTTCGATGTGGTGCATGGTGCGGCACACCAGGGAGGTGGCAATGATGAGTGACGCGGTGCAAAGTGCAGCTCTCCATCTTCACTGATAGCTCTCCAAAGTCAAAAACTAACAGATTCGAATGATGGCACCAGTACTTTTGGTCAACCAGAGCCCCATGCCCCACCCACATAAGTTGCTGGTTGAAATTAAAGTAGCTACTCTCTGGAGTACGAGAAACTTCCAACCAGGAACTATGAATGACTCGAGTTCCTTAGTTTTAAAAAAGTTCCAGTGGTGGGTAAGCCTGACATGCTGTGTGCCAGCCAACTGAAGCATGGACAAGACGTCTGAAGCTGTCCTGTGCTGTCTGGCACCAGGATGCTTGTAGCAGATGTAAGTTGACAGCTGGAGCCATCATGCTTTGGACTTTTCTGTCCAGCATATCCCACAGTTTGAGATCTGGGGGATAAATAAATAAATATAATAAAAGCAAACCAAGCAAACCACCACCATAAACACACATAAGAACTTCTACAGCTATAACTACCTTCTAGCTGCTGTCAATAGCAAGCTTGTAGGCGGCGGTGAGATGAGGTCAGACCAGCTCAGTTGGTGCCATAGGTTTATATTTATTTAAAATCATTAATAACGACAGTTTACATTTCATTGTGCATTCATTTCATGTTATGTGCGGCGTCAATGAAATAAATCCATGAAGAAATAATCAAATAAGTGCATAAAGAAATAAGCAACAAGGAGCAGATTTCACAAAATGTTTCATTATTTATGTTAACATGTCACTGTGTTTTTATTTATTTATTGCAGCTTTTCACAATACGTTTATTTATTTGTTTAGTTTTGTCCAAAATATTTCTTAGAGCACAATAAACAGGATTCCTACCATCTGAGTAAATGATGGTGTCTGATCTCTCTGCGGACTGATCCTGTCTGATCCCGTCAGTGTCATGTGGTCTAATCCAGTCTGATCCCGTGGCCATTGTTAACACCGCACTCAAGGGCAGGTGGCGTACACAACATGCAGCTTCCCGTCCCGGGATTAAGACCATGATGGGGTCTTGAAAAAGACCCCCACCTTTTACAATTTGGATGAATTCTTCCCTGCCACATCTATGTGAAACTGAAGTTTTTGCCATTTTCGTACCTCTAGGTGTGAGCAGACATAGGCAATTTGTGTGCAGAAATTTAAAAGGCGACTCTTGGTTCTGCCTAGAGGAAATCAGTCAAAGCGCAAGAGATGAGAAGAACTCAAAGGTCATGAACAGGATGAGATGAACCCAAGTAGAAATGCCAAAGCCCAACACACGAACCAGACACTTCGCCAAAAAGCACATGGTGCTGATTCAAAGTGAGCGTCTTTAACAAAGTGAGGATCAGGAGATGAAACGTTAACTGGCAACGAACCAAAGTCAAAACCAAAACTCAGGCCGATCTGTCATTAAATTGTAATTGTTAACCAAGATTGGAGGTTCTTGATAAGAAGAGCAAAGTTCTGAAGCCAGGAATCCACCAAAAGATTCACCTGCTGACACAGAGATTTATCCTCAAACTTGGATGAGAAATGGCCACTGGTGCTGACCTTTTAACCTGTTGTCTTGTGTGACCACTAGTGGGCGTACCAGCACCCCAAACCACAGACACAACTACACAAGGACATTCCCAGGTTGTAATAATTCTAGGAAACAGTACCTTGTTGTACACAATTCAGTCCTTTTCTTTTCTCTTCTTCTCTCCTTCACTCTTCCCAGGTGAGTGTTATCCAGCTCTTCTCTTGACTCCGACTCCCTTAACCGAGTGGAGGGCTGTCTTTTAACTCTGGACCCCGGGGTACTTCCAGTGTTTAATCTACTGCCTCCAGGAAGGGTTTGGCAGATTTACGGTGTTTATTTTTCCTATCTACACCCAGAGAACCTGACAGGGCAGGCCCATGGGACCACAACTCCCATGCTGCCATACAGGCGTCCATAATGGGTGTCGCCAGTTGTGATGCTACCACACAGGGGACCCTCTGCTCATAGTAAGTAGTCACCCATTGTGGTGTCCATCCTGGCTGTCGCTCAGCAGCTGTTAAGACGCCAGCCCCACCATAGCCGCTGTAATGTTTTTCTACATCCGGGTCCTGGAACAGAAAGGAGATATCGTCATTCCCTCAGTAACAATGCCTCTTGGCCAGGTAAGAGAGTGGGGTCCACACCAGCTGGGATGCCAGTCCGTCCCTCAAACTTGATGATGTCAGATGCCATAACCCAAAGGAAACAGGGAGTCTCATCTTCATGGTAGAAATTAGACCAGTTAGATTCGTCAACTTGGAAAAAAATCCCAAAATGCATTTAAGAATGTACCTTTTAATACATAGACACCCACAATACTGTATATTTTAAATGACCCAATTCATGACATTGTCATGACATAAAGTAAATAAATTCCAAAGTTTTCAAGTCATCTCATGCACAACAGTGTGATTTCTAGAATCCTTATGTTCGACAACCTCTGAACAGATGTATGCTTTATTAAAGTCAGTTGAGGGGAACCCACGAATGATGAATAAAAATTGTGTCAGTACTCTTTGCGCCCTCGTAACCAAGTTACCGAAGCTATTCTGTAACATTTCAGTAATTATTTACCGCTCTGATGCTGATCTTTCTGATCATAAAATAGGTCATTACGATAGCGATTGATGAGACAAATTCATAATTCATTGCAGAATTACGGTATTTGAGGGTTCCTCTAGAGTGCTGCCTCTTTCTCTTGCAAAATTTGGCTCAAAATGTAATCATCGTCCTCTCATAACAGGCTTAAGTTTTGAGTTTGATTGTTTTCCCGTCCAGTTGTTTTATCTTTAGACCGTCCTCAAGAAACTGTGACACACACACAGACTGACACACACCTATCATCGAGATATCAATGTTTTCTGTATCAGGGGACCGTAAAACGTCGAGATCTGTTGAAAACCGGTAATCAAAATTTTTGGCAAATCTAAAGCTTTTGCTCCTCCCCCATAGATGACCGGTAATGGTGCTGGAGGGTGCAAAGCAAAAATTGCTGACCACAACACACACTAAAGTCCCCACTTCCTAAAGAGATTTTTTTGGATAACTAAATGGCGCCAACAAAGGTTTTGTTTCTGAATCTAAAAATCTGAAAGCCATGAGTCATGTGATATTATGTCTTTCATAGCATCTGCCCATACTATTACACTACTATTGCGCACATAACTGGGTTAAGGTGAATAATCTGATTAAGGCAGATCCCTGACTTCTTCATAAATCTGTATTTAGTAACCTTCTGCAATTGTCCTTAGCCAAAACGCTCTGTTGTCATGCTGGGTCATCTTAACATATGGGCATACTGGGCACTGGCTTCCAGGATGTTTCAGATGCCTATGTATGTTTCTATTTTGCTGTTAACACAGGAGCCCCAGTGCACTACTTTACCCTGGGGGCCTGTGATGCTGATAATACAGCCCTGAGTCGTCATAAAACTGCACAAAAAAAGCGCTCAACCTCATCATTGGCCACCATGAATCAGATAATAAGCATAACGCCTGTGATAATAATCTGTTTAGTCAAACTAACTGTTTGTAACTGGATTGCATGCAGCAAATCTCTTTTGTGTTTGGCTGTGCAATTAAGACCTTTAAAAGACCACCATATTGGTATGTGTGCTTCTTGAATTACTCCCAGTGCTACTGGAATAATAATAATAATAATAATACGGGTGTTTTTACTTTGATAAGATATGCATTTGGTTGCTCGTTACTTTACAAACTAATCAGTCTGAGTGCGTAACGTGTGTCACTTTTACCGTGTCACCTTACTGCTCTTGAGATCGTGTTGTCGAGTTTAGCACCTTACGTTCAGCTCCTCAACACAAATTTAGAAGTTTCTGAAATATTAAGACTGGTTATTTCAGCCAGGAGCAGGAATGAAGCGATCGCCTGGACATTTGCCACCTGATATTTATTCTGTGAACACGCTTCTACCCATGGCTGCAGATAGCGCATGCGAAGCGAATACACGCGCAGGCTGACAGAGTGCAGATGCCACTATTCCCCATCATCCTCCAGAGTCACATACTTTATCTTCAGTGACGCTCTCTTTGTCCAGTGAGCAGGATGTCTCTTCTTGCCTTCTTGAACCCTTTCCGGGCTTGTAAAGTGTAATGCGAACATTCCAGGGGGTGTGTGGATGGCAGAGCTCATCAGTGTACCTGTGTGACAATTTACTGTCGATCAGCTATCCAGCCCCTCCTGTCTTCATGTCAGGTATGCTGGCTACAACAGTACAGTTTGCATCTACGAGCACCTGGGTGTTGATACGGCAATAATACTTGGCAATTGACATATTCATACTCATCCACACATGGGTCTATGATCTTTATATGTGCGCTGATTTTGTATGAATACATCTTGCTTTACCATGACCTCACATGGAGCAGTGGGCCAAATGTATAATCTGAGTATTGCCTCTTGCGTTTTAAGGGCATTCAGAGTTTGGTGCAAAACTCAAAAAATGCATGGTTGTAACATACCCAAGTTATCATTATTGCAAAGCAAGATTTTCCCAATGGCAAAAAGCATTACGTTACCAATACTTTAATTTTGGCCAGCAGCACATGGCTTCTCAGTATAGTTGGAACGATCACATAATATACAAGTTTTGTTACAAATATTTTTCAAAACAATATCTTTTTATGAACTAAGCAGTGTCCGGTGTGTCCAAAACATTCTGCCTTTCCCGTGATGAGCATGCCAATCACCATCTTCTGGCAACATCTTGCGAGTTCGGACAGCTCAGAAGCTCTCCTATTTACCTTGACTATCATCGTCCCACACCAAAGGTTTATTATGAAAGTAGAAGCTGTAGGCATCAGAGGTAACCTACAAAACTGGGCCTCTGGTTGGTTAACTGGCAGGAGACCAAGGGTACAGATAAGAAGAGAATGCAGCGAGGTCACCTGTGGTGTTTCTCAGGGGCCTGACTTTGGACTGTTACCTTATCTGATTTACATTAATGAAATTGATTCTGGTGTAATTAGTAAACTTGTGAAATTCACAGATGCCACTAAAATTGGAAGGATGGCAAACACTGAGGAGGCAACAAAAACAAATTCAGAATTACCTGAATAAACTTCGGAACTGGACGATTTCCTGCACAGTGCAGTTTAATTTAGAAAAGTCCTACAGGTGGACAAAAGGTACATCTAAATACAAGATGGGAGACACTGAGCTACACGAAGCAACCTATGAAAAGGATTTAGGGGTTTTATGTTGACACAACATTTTCATCAATTGAGCAATGTACAGAAGCGATTTAGAAAGGCAAATAAATGTTAGGTTATATCATAAAATTGTTGAATGTTATTCAAAAGACGTTATGCTCAGACTATGCAATGCACTTGTAAGACCACATCTGGAGTCCTGTGTCCAGTTCTGGTCACCACGGTACAAGAAAAACATAACAGCACTTGAAGCTGTGCAGAGGAGAGCAGCCAAGTGCATCATAGGACTTAAGGACAAGTCCTACTGTGACACGCTCAGAGAATTAAACCTGTTCATTCTGAGCTGAGGGGACTACGTGGGGACCTAATCAAGGTCTTCAAAATTCTGAAAGGCATTAATAAAGCAGATCCAGCAACATTCTTTCAGCTTAATTTTGAATCACATACTCGAGGACATCAGTGGAAATTAAGAGGAAGAGCATTTAAAACTGAATCCAGCAAGCACTTCTTTATGCAAAGAACAAACTACCGAGACATGGAGTTAAATCAGAAACTTTGTGAACCTTTAAGAAGAATCTGGCTAAGATGCTGGGACAGCTTAACTGTTAGCTAAACAAATGGGCTTGATGTACTGAATGGTCTCCTCTCGTTGGTCAATTTTCCTACGTATGTCTCTTATGTAAGTCAAGTCATTTTCTGACCCACTTAATCCAGACCCAGGGTCACTGTTGGGGGATAGCTGGAGCCTGTTTCAGCCAGAATAGGGCACAAGGCAGGAAGAAACCCAGGACTGGGCGCAAATCCATCTCGGGGGCGAACTTCCACACCAAAACCACATTAGGGCCAATTTAGCATTGCTAATTCACCTAACCTGTTTTAGGACAGTGGGATGGACACCAGAGCACCCAGCGGAAACCCACACAGATACTCGGAGAACAGGCAAACTTCACACAGGGAAGACCTGGGACACGGACCATGGTCTTGAGGAAACCACTCCTAACTATGAATAAAACACTATTATTTAAAAGTAGGAGGAAATTTTCAACCATTTTACGACTCCCATGATGCCTGATAAATCCAGGCACAGATCGGACTTTCATTTTTTTGAAGCCTTTTACCTTTTTTTCAGATTTGTGAGCAGGCAGGATCACAATATGGTGAAAAGAATCTGATGAGAGGACACAACAGTCACCTAACCCCGAAAATCCCCATCATTCAGTACTTCTCCCCAGCTCACCTTTAACTCTCTGGCTTTGCACAGGCTGGATACCTCCTTCTGTGTGAATCTGCATTTATGACTTGATCTGGCAGGCTAAATGCCGTCTTATTTCCGGTTCAGTTAGATACAAAGAGACATCGACTCCATCAGATGCGCATATTGTGTTAAGGTCACAACCTGCAAAACTCGGTGACGGCGTGGATGCCACAACAGTGTATTGTTTCATCTTTCCTTTCCAGAATGCTTATTTAAAAATCAATGAGCCCTTCTGTCTCGCCAGATGGGTGCTTTCAAGCACCTGAACAAATTTTTTGCACTCATGAAATTTTGATGACTTTGCAGTTTGACCCGAAGAAAAGGAAAAAGAAAAAAAAAAAAGGCGAGATTTCCCCTGTCAGGCCTTTAAAGCTCTACAATGCATTTGTTTGAATGGTAACCCTTTCACGCCCAGCATGAAGCTGGACTTTTCACAGCAGGTTTTTCAATCCTCATTTCTTGTTTTATTTTTTTGTCATTATTTTTGGAAGGGGGTGTAGGGATGTATGGAGGCTGTTCCTTTTTCAAATCAAAGCCACTTAAAAAGTTAAGGAGTTTTAAAGGGTTACAGAATGTGTGGTGGTTTGGGATGATGAGGTGGGGGGGGGGGGGGTGGAAAAAAAAAAAAAAAAAAAATATATATATATATATATATATACATATATAGGGTGGTCCAGATCTAATTATGCAATTTTCATTACGCTATAACTTATTAAGTTTATTACATAGGAAATCACCCGAAAAATCCCAGACCATCGAGAAGTGTACAAACTGACGACATGAAGAATCGTCTTTGCGCCGAACTGGAATTGTCCCCACATAAATCAAAGTCATCCAGAAGATCATGGATCTGTGTGTGTGTGTGTTTGTGTATGTGTATATATATATATATATATATATATATATATATAATATATATAAAAAAAACACGGATTGAACTGCATGGTGGAAACATGAAAGAGTGCTCTGATTGTTGCCGGCTGTGTCAGTTGTCCGAGGGGGGCCGCAGTCGTAGAAGTTGAGCCTCAGATGGCTTCATTGTGCAGATACAAACGTGCTATGTGGAGAAATTCATCCCGGCTCCCCGCATTGTTGCTTTGGAGCTTCTAAGAAAAGAGCTTCTGTTCTCCCTCATATAAAGTGAGTTGTGATGGTCAAGAAGAAGAAGGGTCAATAAACAAAAATAGTTTTGGGGTGCCAATTTGGCTCTCCCCGTTTAGTAAGTTTTCTTTTAAACAACAATAATACACAGTGGCGTGAAAAATACACCAAACCACGTATCAAAGTGTTCTTGATCATCAGGCTTCTGCCAGTGATGTACGTTTTCGTAAGGAGTTCCTCTCTCCAGATCATCTCCTTGGTCAAAGATGCCTCCATTCAGGTGACTGTCCTTTTTAAGGCCCCGGGCAAGAGGCGGACTCTGTTGCCCTCTCTAGGGCATTTTCTCTAGGCTGTGAAGAAAAAAATGACAAGACTATTAGTGACATTACCCCCTAACAGCCCTGGCTGGTACTACATACCTGGGAAGAGCTTGCATGGTGATCCTCAGACTTGCATGCGTTACTTTGTTTTGTTTTATTTGGAAACACCACCTTGAAATGCAGCTCGGTCCTGATGCATTAAATTGCACTGTGGAGTGTTGTGTGCCACAAGTCCACCAGATTAGAAATGAGGTGAATAACCAATCCCTTCAACATACCATCCCACCGCTTTTCTACCACAGTTGACTATGCATTATGATAAAACAATCCAGCAATCTCTGACTCCCTGGCTCACTCAATCATGTCATGGACTAGGAGTCCAAAGCACTACTAGAGGGGGATATCTCTGTCAATCCCCAGCAACAGTAATAAGGGCAAGCATCAAATATTTCTAAAATAAAAGATTTATTCTTCACAATGAGTATCCCATAATCACTCTAAAGCTCTGTGGAGCACAAAGGCAAAATGGAATTGCCGAAAAACATGAAGGCAATCCAAATTAAACAAGATTCTAAAGGCCAAGCTCTCAATTTACCAGAAAATCTTATGTCCCTGTCCTCAGCTATGGTCTTGCGCTTTTGGGTAGTGACTGAAACATCTAGATCATGGATACAAGAAGAAGAAATGAGCTTCCTTCACAAGATGTCTGGGCTCAGCCTTCGAAAGAGGGAGAGGGTGAGGAGCACAGACATTTGATAGGAGCAGATAAGTTGATTGGATCAGTAGAGCCACTGCTTCTCCGCACCAGAATGAACCAGTTGAAGTGGTCCAGGCATCTAGTTGGGATGCTTTGTGGACACCTCCCTGAGGAGCTGTTAGGAACGTGTCTAACTGGAAAGTGGCATCTGGGGAGACCCAGTTCATACTGAACAGATTGTATGTCTCATGGTGTGGGGAAAAGGGACATCTGGGCATCTTTGCTTAGACTGATCCTCCCATTGCCTGGACTTGGATAAGCAGCAGGAAATGGATGGATGGATGGAATAGTAACAAAAGTGTCATAATAATGAATAGTACATGGCAAGTAATAGGAGAGTAAATCAGAAAGTAGTGGCAATTTGAAAATTACATGATAACTACAATGGATAGAAGCTGACACAGTATAATACACTTTGCAGTGGCTTATGGGTAGTTTGAATATGCACAGCACAAGGCTCTGCCATTTGTCTAGTTGAAGCCAAGGTTAAATGAACATGGACGCTCTGCTGCGGGATTGCACCATTGTTGAACAACGTGCTGTAGTGAGATTTCTTTGAGCAGAGGTAGTGCAACCAGCTGAAATTCACTGAATGATGTTGGGTCAATATGGAAGTGAAAACCACATGACTCAATGAAACATTTATGAATGGATAGAAAAGTGTAAAGCAGGAAAAACAAATATAACCGACAGAGATCGATCTGGTTGACCATCAACATTGGGCACAAAAGCCCACATTGACATGATGAACGCCTTCATCATAGAAGACCGACGGATTGTGTTGTTCACTGTTGCTGCACATTTGAATATCAGCTACAGATATGCACCATGACTTGGGGTACCATAAAGTTTGCTCAAGATGGGTACCATAACAGCTTATGGATTTGCACAAACAACAGTGCATTGCACCCCAATTCCTGAAACATTATGAAGAAGGTCCAAGTGTTTCAGTCATGGATTGATACCGGAGATGAGACATGGGTCCACCATTGCGAGCCAGAAATTAAGAAACAAAACTTGCAGTGGAAACCTCCATCTTCTTTAGTAAAAGAAGAATTTAAACAACAGCTCTACTCCAAGAAAATCATAAGGACCTTCTTTTGGGACATGAAAAGTCACATACTCTGCTGTACTTAGAGAGAAACTGAAACCTGCAATTCATAGCAGTCACAAACAGTCTTGCTGCTCCATGAAACCGCATGAATCCCATGTAGAGGCAGCAACAGTGGAGGTAATGCAACAGCTAAACGTCTTGAACGTCTCCCACATCCAGCTCTGATCTGGCACCATGTGACCATCACATCTTCGGACCACTTAAATAGGCTCTATGTGGTCACAGGTTCACCTCTGATGATGAGGTTAAAGAGGTGGTGCAAACCTGGACCTGAAAATCTTCTTCTCTGAAGGAATGTGGAAGTTAGTGGTACGACAGAAGAAGTGCGTCGATTTGCCGGGAGACCATGTGGAGAAGTGAGAGAACTGTTTTTCTCATCTGCTCACAGTTGCTGCTATTAAAGAATGAGTTGCCTTTACATTTTAGTTCTCTCTCAACATATAAAAAATAGAAAGTAGACTTAAGCCAGAAAATAAACCCTGGGTGATACATAACATGGGGGGACATGGGAGCCCCCACACATGGTTAGAATGTGTGTACGCCACATACACGCCACCTGGGTCTGAATCTGAGAAGCAGCATTGCTACCCACTACGCCCTGGTGCCAGTGTATATTCACTTTCACAGTGAGGACCTTTGTAATTTGGTTTACAAAGCAAACACACATGCAGTCGAGGAAATGCTGTGGATTCGTTCATGAGAAGTGTCTGTATCCTTATTTTTTGTTCTTAAGTAAAACAAATTTCAAGCATTTTTGAGCTTAACTCCCTCTGACAGTCCAAGGAGCCTGAAAATCCCACAGAGCCTATAAACAGAAGCCAGTACTCCTCCAAGTCAAGTAGACGTGGCCTTACATGCTCACCAAATGTTTGCTGGGGAGGACTTCTGGGACCAAATCCTGCACACAGTACTTCAGATGAGATTCTAGAGCAAACCTGCAATGTGTTTGAATGATGAGCGTCTCTGGCTTACATGGTCATCCTTGAATGGTACCCATTAAAGAGTTGGAATTAGTGGCCAAAATGAGTAAAGTTAAGGCCGTCTACTGCGCACATCCAATGACCTCACAACTTTCACAGTGAGAAGTTGATTGACTGAGTAAATTGTGAAAGTAAATAAACCTGAGGGGAAGCATTCAACACAGAGCTGTAGGGGTCAGTTAACTCCGTATATGTCTGATTTTGACTATCAACCCATGAAGTGCTTGTGGGGGGCCAACTTATCTCCTCTAAGCATTAATGTGCCTGTAGATGGTTTCCAGCTAGCATGTTAGGGTAAGTATGTCCTATCAAAGTAAACAGGTTGCCCAGAATCACTCTTAATATGCCAATACAGTACAAGGATCTAGCATCAGATGCTGTAAGTGGTGGTGCCCAGCCTCATCTTGTGTATTTTACACCACTTCTGGTCTCTTGAAGTAATGTGTGGATCTCCTTTTCAGTTTAGTCGGATGAGGGCATTGCCTTCTGGCCACCTAGGAAATTATGAGTGTGGGTCTGAACATGCGTGTACTTTATAAGGAATGGGTGCCTCCTTGCCCGAGGTTGGTTCCCACCTGGCATCTTGTTTTCCAGGTACAGTAAAATGTTGCAATCTGTGGATTCTGTTCCCCTGGTTTTGCTTATCCACTGTTACAAAAGTGTGGCCCTTTCCTTGACACCTGCGGTTTACTTGCGCCAGTTCACAGCCATGTCTAGGAAAAAAAACAAATTCAAACAGGCCTGTTGCGCAGCAGTGAAACATGAGTTTGAGCCGTAACAGGATTGTGATGCCCTTAGATGTTTGAGACTGCACACCTGCTCCACTGAATGGATCAGTTTATGTCTACCCAGTGCCAAGAAGTGTGGGTAACCTGTTGAGCCCCGTTCTTGATGAAGGCTGCAGCTTGTAATTGTTCCCCATGATTGAGGAATTCTTGAGTCATAAACTCGCACTGATTAAATCCCTGCCCTTTGTCCACACCAGCCATTGCTACTATCGATTGGATGGCTTAGTGAGGTCCTTGGATCGGACCCTGCTGTGGTTGCTCGGAGCCTCTGGCTGGGTGCCTAGAAGACGATCGAACTTGACTACAGAAGGAGTAAAAGTCTTAACAAGGTTTCCATAGGTGAACCAGCGGAAGGATTTTTTCCGGTGCTGGCATCCTCCCAGAACCTAACCCGATTTTTCCCATGGGATCAAATGCTACAGTATCTTAGCAATTTCCATTTCTGCGGAGTTTTTCAGGAGTGTAATCCGCACGGAAAACGAGAATTGACTCTATATTCTGTATACCGGCTCTCCACAACCTTGAACTGGATAACGAAATTAAGGAAAAAGATTTTAATCTTTGTTGTTTTTTGGTTAACAACTTTCTATTTTTTTTTTGGCTGACTTACGGGTTTGTTGTTTGACTTTAATTTTTGAATTTCCCCTTTTTGATAGGATGAAAGGTCAGTTTGATTTGGCTTTGACCCTTGACTATATTTTTCATCTCTCCACTAATCTTCTGGTATCTTTTGGTATCTGAACAGTTAATGAAGTTCCCACGACAAATTCTTTTCTTTCTGTCTGTAATTAAAAAATTTGAAAAGCAGCTAACTTTATTTACATTGAGGACCGCTGAAGGGGGGGGGGGGGGAATGGGGGTTATTGAAATTAAAAAGAGACACACAAACAGTTGATGAGAGACTTTTAAATAATTTAAAGCCTCTATTTCTGAAATGTGCTATCGATTTCATTCAGTCCACTCCCAGCAACATTTCTTTGTTTCACTGCAGTCAAGGAACGTTTTAAGGCCACTTGCTGTTTTTTCCCCCAAAGAATTGTTAGTGCTTTAACATGGCATGTCTTTCTTAGGGATGGGAGTGATACTGTGGACCAGAGTGACAGTCATGGCTTAGTGGGAAATGTAACAGAATGCAGTGTCAGGCTACGTCTAGACCATCAATTATGTTGTCTGTTAGGTTTTCTCTGAATTTACCGTCTTAATCTTCTCTATTTGTTTATTTGGTTTGTACAATGCTATATACTGTATACCCTGCCGTTCTTTCTTATATTCTGTAAGTGCCTTGAGCATAGGAAAGGCGCTATATAAATAAAATGTATTATTATTACTCTTTTAATGGGGGTGGCTTTTATTCCAGCTAGCCCTTAACTGTTCAGTTTCCATTCTGAATTTTGCAACTAGCTTAATCCAGTTCAGTGTTGCAGTGAGGCCTGTTCCCAGCAGCATTCAGGGCATGACAGCAAACAGCCCGGGACATCATGCCAGTCCATCACAGCGCCCACTTATACTTACTGAAGCATCCTGCCAGAACCTAACCTCATATTTCCCAGAGGATCAATGCTCGAGTATCTGCAATTTCCATTTCTGTGGGGTTTTACAGGAGTTATTTCAGGGGCCCAATTGGAATTGCTTGTTAGCCTGCCAAGGAATGGAATGCAGGTTTTTAAAAAATGACTACCAAAGCAGGCCTGGACTCTGTAAACAGGCCTCACTCTAGGTAGGTCAGCCCCAACACAAATGGCAGGCTACTGGACTGCATAGACACAAATTGGAGAAGAGGAAACCCAATAAACCTCAAATCCAAGACAGCCTGGATCTGAATCCCATCGAGATGCTGTGAGAGGGAGAATTTATGTCCATAAGACACTTATCAAACATCACACAGCTAAAGGAGTTCTGCATGAAAGAATAGGGAGAACTTTTTTTTTTTTTAACCAATCAGCCCGCAATCTAAGAGTTATCTTTGACTCTACCATGTTGTTTAAAGTGCACATTTTAAAGTTGTCCAAATCATGTTTCTTCCATCTTAAAAATGTTTTGAAGTTAAGGCGCTTTCTAAATAAACAGGATTCTGAGAAATTAATTCATGCCTTTATTTCTAGTAGGATTAACTACTACAATGCGGTGTTCACTGGATGGTCAAACTGTTCTTTATTCAGCCTGCAATTAATCCAAAATGCTGCTGCAAGAATTATTACAAGAACAAGAAAATACAAACACATAACTCCAGTTCTTAAATCTTACACTGACTCCTGGTTAAGTTTAGGGCAGATTTCAAAATCTTCTTTTTAGCATGTACAGTAATCCCTCCTCGATCACGGGGGTTGCGTCCCAGAACCCCCCGCGATAGGTGAAAATCTGCGAAGTAGAAACCATATGTTTGTATGGTTATTTTTATATATTTTAAGCCCTTAGAAACTCTCCCACACTGTTTATAAATATTCTCCGCACAGTTATACAGTAAACCCTTGTTTATCGCAGTTAATCCGCTCCAGACAGATAAATGAATTTCCACGAAGTAGGATTCTTTATTTATAAATCTAATATTTTCACAGTTAGAGCATAGAAAACCTGTTTACGACCTTCTAAATACGTTTTTTAACATTATTAGAGCCCTCTAGACATGAAATAACACCCTTTATTCAAAAGTTTAAACTGTGCTCCATGACAAGACAGAGATGACGGTTCTTTCTCACAATTAAAAGAATGCAAACATATCCTCCTCTTCAAAGGAGTGCCGTCAGGAGCAGAGAATGTCAGAGAGAGAGAGAAAAGTAAACAATCAAAAATCAATAGGGCTGTTGGGCTTTTAAGTATACGAACCACTGCGATAAACCGGCTGCAATGAAGGGATCAATGTGAAGGTAGTCTTTCAGCATTTTTTAGAGGAGCGTCCATATCTTCTAAGCAAACAGCCCCTCTGCTCACACCCCCTCCGTCAGGAGCAGAGAATGTCAGAGAGAGTGAGAGAGAGAGACAGAGAAAAGCAAACAATCAAAAATCAATACAGGCTGTTAGAACTTTGAAGTGTGTGAAGCACCGCGCGGGAAGCATATCGTATGTCATTGAGGAGTTTTATTTAATACGTAATACGTGCTCTGATTGGGTAGCTTCTCAGCCATCCGCCAATAGCGTCCCTTGTATGAAATCAACTGGGCAAACAAACTGAGGAACCATCATAAATTAAAAGACCCATTACCGCAGAAATCTGCGAACTAGCAAAAAATCCGTGATATATATTTAGATATGCTTACATTTTAAAATCCGCGATGGAGTGAAGCTGCGAAAGTCGAAGCGCGATATAGCGAGGGATCACTGTAAAGCCTTAAGTGGCAGAGGCCCAACTTACTTATCTGAACTTATCATGACTTACAAACCAGAGTGCACATTAAGATCTCAAGATGCCAGTCTGCTTATGATTCCAAGAATTAATAAAATTACAGTGGGAGGTCGAGCTTTTAGTTGCAGGGCCCCTAAACTGTGGACTGGTCTGCCTGCTACTATAAGAGATGCCCCTTCAGTCTCAGCTTTCAAATCCCGGCTGAAGACTCACGACTTCAGTTTAGCACACCCTGACTAGAGCTGCTGATTAACTGTACAGACTGCATCTCTGTTGTTAGTCAGTAGCACTAAAACAAGTAATTTGACAGTTCTAATTTGTTACTAACCCTCAGCTATTCTGTTTCTCTTCTTGGTACTCAAATATGCCACTTGGTGCCATGGCCCACCTGTCAAGTTGTTTTGCCTGACTAAGGTAAAGTCATTCCTGATGGAAGATTGCAGGAATCGGAGGGTAGCTGGGTCCTTTCATCGGATTGGCTGGCCCAGTGCTGTTTCAGCTGTGGAAGGGCCAAATGGGGGAGACAGCTTGATGGCCGAGGTCTCCAGGACTCTAAACAAATCCAAATCATATTATGGGATATCATCTACTTTTAAATTCTGCTCCGTACTTGTAAAAGTTTTATTTTTTATACTGTATTGAGGATTTGTTTTGTTCTGTGTATTGTATTGACCCCCTTCTTTTTGACACCCACTGCACGCCCAACCTACCTGGAAAGGGGTCTCTTTTTGAACTGCCTTTCCCAAGGTTTCTTCCATTTTTTTTGGGAGTTTTTCTTTGTCTTCTTAGAGAGTCAAGGCTGGGGGGCTGTCAAAAGGCAGGGTCTGTTAAAGCCCATTGCGGCACTGCTTGTGTGATTTTGGGCTATACAAAAATAAATTGTATTGTATTGATATAAGAGGCTGCTAGATGGCTCTAATTGCTCTCTCAAGTAGGCCTTTCCTAGAACTAAAGGTGGGCTTACTTTTTCCACAGATTGAAATAGTGTATCTGTTCATATTAACATTGATCAAATTCAAATTTACTTTTTTTTTTTTCAATTATATCACCTTTACCTAAAGAGACTGTTTAAATAAAGACCAACTCTTCATATGTCCAATATATGTTAAAAAAAGGGGTACTTTTCTCTCACATGACTGTATTTAAATATTTTTTTGATCTTCTGATAATAAATGCCTGTTGGTTGGATTCAGGTTTGCACGGCCCTTACAGTCGCCAGCCGGAGAATTAATGGTCAGCTTCAGCCCCGAACAAGGAGCTGGGATGTGCGATAATCGAAATGCAATTTCTAAGCTGCCTTACTACAAGTCGCTCTTCCCGTGTTACACTTTTGACTTCCATTAAATTCTTTTTAGCTTGTTTGTCGTGAAATGACTGAGGACCTGCACTCCTCCATTTTGCCGTTTGTCTGACTTGATTTATTTCTTTTGACTGGTCACCAGCTCGAACAGCCTCCATTAGATTAAGTCCTGATGCGCGCTGGCTGACTGACCCTGACGGCCCTTAATAAAGACAACAAAGCCCGGCTTTGGCGGTGTGTGTTTGCTGTGCGGATGGCGGCAGGTACTGAATGCAGCCTTTTCTGCCAGTGGGCACCGAGTTGCTTATTTCAAGGAGACCAGATTTGCCACTTGCTGCCTCATTCCTGGCGTGTTTTTTTGCCTTATTTTTGTTAGTTTAGCATTTTAATGTGGCTGGCGCTAGATTGATTTGAGTTGTTACGCGCCAAAGGACAGCTCCACATAGAAAAGCAGAAGCCCGAAGCAATTTTTACGCTATGGAAAATAACATAATCTCATCCAAAATGAAGTGCATTTTACAGGCAGAAATTTGTATCTGATGTGAGCCGTGTCCTGGAGAAATAACTTCTTTAGAAACTGTTAATTGAAGAGATTTCTGGAAGCTATTTATTTTCCTCACTCTCGGCCACCCACCCAAAAAAAAAAAAAAAAACCCGTCAGAAATGGCCGAGTGAAATTTTCAAAGAATGTGGTGATTTTAGAAAAACAATGGAGCTCTTTATATGGGGGGCGGTTGGGAGGGGGGGTTGTTGAATTCTCCAGTAAAAGTTAATTGGCTTTCATTTCACAAATGTGAAGCTCATCAGAACACATTGTATCCATAGAGTTCCTGGCTGCTGCCGCAATTTCTATTTGGTTCATGCAGCTATTTACGGGAATGAAACACATTTCAGAAGCTGTTGACTGAATGACATATCACATTAAAGGCCTCGGCACACCTCGGGGTTGTTACATTAAGTGGTCACCACCTCCTCCGTGCCCCTCTTTCCACATTAAGATAACTGCAGCATTTCTGATAGCTCCATTTCATGGCTTAAATCCGTGTATTCTGTTATTGGGGTGGGTGGGTGTGGGAGTGCAGACTCCAGTTAGTGTTGGCACAGAGGAAGCGGATTGTCAGGTAGGGTCCTTTTATAATGTCAAGATGTCCTACCTGAATGTTGGAGTGGCTGAATAAGGGAGTGCAGAGTCAGTTAGCGTTCGAGAAGAGAAAATGGTTTGAGTTGTGTACGGTCTTTTCGTAACATCGAGATGTCCTAACTGAATATCGGAGTGGATGGATGAAGGAGTGCAGAGTCAGCGTTGATGTGGTACATTAAGTGGTCACCACCTCCTCCATGCCCCTCTTTCCACATTAAGATAACTGCAGCGTTTCTGATTGCTCCATTTTATGGCTTAAATTCGTGTATTCTGTTATTGGGGTGGGTGGGTGTGGGAGTGCAGACTCCAGTTAGTGTTGGCACAGAGGAAGTGAATTGTCATGTAGGATCCTTTTATAACGTCAAGATGTCCTACCTGAATGTTGGAGTGGCTGAACAAGGGAGTGCAGAGTCAGTCAGCATTCAAGAAGAGGAAATGGTTTGAGTTATATACATTCTTTTCGTAACATCGAGATATCCTAACTGAATATCAGAGTGGATGGATAAAGGAGTGCAGAGTCAGTGTTGGCATGATACATTAAGTGGTCACCACCTCCTCCGTGCCCCTCTTTCCATATTAAAATAACTGCAGCATTTCTGATAGCTCCATTTCATGGCTTAAATTCGTGTATTCTGTTATTGGGGTGGGTGGGTGTGGGAGTGCAGACTCCAGTTAGTATTGACAGAGGAAGTGGATTGTCAGGTAGGGTCCTTTTGTAACGTCAAGATGTCCTACCTGAATGTTGGAGTGGCTGAATAAGGTAATGCAGAGTCAGTTAGCGTTCAAGAAGAGGAAATGGTTTGTGTTATGTGCGGTCTTTTAGTAACATCGAGATGTCCTAACTAAATATCAGAGTGGATGGATGAAGGAGTACAGAGTTGACATTGGCGTGGAGAAAGTGGGTTTGCTGTGTATGGTCCTTTTATAACATCAAGATGTCTTACCTGTATATTGGGGTGGATGAATGAGTGAGGGCAGAGTCGGTTAGCATTTGAGAGGAGAAAGTGGTTTGTTTTGTGGGGTCCATTTATAATATTAAGATGCCTTTCCCAAATGGTAGGCTATATTTCGTGTCAGAGTGGTTGGATGAGGAAATGCAATGTTAGTTAGCATTGGAACAGAGGAAGTGGTTTGGTATGTAGGGTCCTATTTTAAGATCAAGATGTCTTACCTGAATGGCAGGGTGGATGGACGAGGGAGTGCAGAGTTAGTTAGTTAGTTTTGGAATAGAGGAAATGGTTTCATATAACAACATCAAGATGGGGTTTGAGAAAATCTAGTAATGTAAACATTGATTTTAAAATGACGTTTACGACTTTCTACTTTAATGACAAAATAAACTACGAGAATAAAGTCAACATGTCGACTTTAATCTCAACATAAATACAGAGAGTAAAGTGGAAATGTGGAAAATAAGGTCAGCATGTCGACTTTATTCTCGACATACACTTTTTTGTTCTTCACTGTGTCTGGATTTTTTTTTTCTTCTCCATGGCCCTAATACGCTTACATACTTAGGTGGGCTTTAGCATGTCATAATCTCTTGGACCAATAGCGTAAGTTTTCCACATTCGACTTATACGACCGACATTATAAAATACCGGAAATTATACGGTAAAATCAAGCCTCGACTTATCCACGAGAGAACTTAAACACGAGTATATACGGAAATCAACATGTCCTACCAGAATGGCAGGATTGATTTAGTGACCGGCAACCTGAATGGCATTGTGGGTGGATGAGGGAATACAGAGTTAGTTGATGTTGGATCGGAGCAAGTTGTTTCATATATAGGACTCTTTTATAATATCCAAATTTCCAACCGAATGACTGGCTTCCTCAGTGGAGTGGTGGGTGGATGAGGGATTGCAGAGTTATTGTTGGATCAGAAAAAGAGGTTTGGTATGTAGAGCCCTTTTTTTTTTTTATCAAGATGTCCTACCTGAATGGTATACTTCCTGAATGGTGGACTGGGCGGCGGAAGGAGTGCAGAGTTAGTTAGCGTTGGAACAGAGGAAGTGGTTTGGTATGTGGGGGCCCTTATTTAATATCAAGAATTCCTAGCCAAATGGCAGGCTTTCTTTAGGGACAGGTGGATAAATAAGGGACTGCAGAGTTAGCTGGTGGAAGTTCTTTTCAATGCAAGGCCCTTTATTAAGGAAGAGATGTCCTACCCAAATGGCAGGCTGTCTTTAGTGGTGGGCTACCTGAATGGCAAGGTGTTTGGATAAGGGAGTCAGAGTTACTAGGTGTTGAACCTGAGGTAGTGGTTTGGTGTGCAGGGTGCTTTTATAATATTAAGATGACCTACCTGAAGGGATCCTGAGTTGATTTGTCATGGGTAGTGCGGCAATGCGCTGTATCAGCGCATGCTCCTAACCTCCTCCTCCTCTTCCTCCAACCTGAATGGCCAGCTACCCTAACAGTGGGTTGGGTGAATTTTTTATGCAGTTTAATGATGTTGGAGTGTTTTGACAAAGAAGAACCCCAGAAGATTACTTAAGATTTTTAAGAAAGCACGCGTCAGCCTTAACCGGGTTACTTACTCATATGTCACTTATACGGTTACATATGTGAATGTAAACGTACCAAGTGTCACCTTGTATAACGCAATTCATATTCCCAAGATCTGCATATCCAAATCAATAACATTCTCTATATCTAATTCACTGTGTATTCAGTAGTACCACAGTAAGACTTCAGGGTTCAGCCAATGGGATGCCTCTGATTTCCACGGGGTATTTTGTATACTGACCACGAGCCTATTAATAAAAATGTGCTGAGCGGCCTACCAGCCCCAGACCCAAGTAGAACTAATGATATTTGAAGAAAAATGAGTAAATCAAAACACTGGAGTCTCAAAACATTTCATTATGGTAATGCTACAGTAGTTTTTCCCAGAATTGTAACAAATTGGCCAGGCACAGAGCAATCTCTGAAAAACGGTTTATTTGAATGGATTTTGGCATCAGCAGCAAGGTAGGCAGGTTTAAAAAACTTTTTTTTTTTTTTTATGAGGGCGGATACTCAACTGCTGCTTTTGCAGAGAAAAGCCAAATAATTATTTCTCTGTGCCAGTGAATGAGACATACGGACATGGACAAATTTGTTGGCACCTCTACATGGAAAAATAAAGATCCCACAATTCTTTCTGAAGTGACTTGAAACTGACAAAAGCCATTGGCACTCATCATTGTTTACTCCATATTTAACAAAAATCAGACCTGGTGTTAGAGTTTGGATTTAGCAGAATATTTCACATGATAACACAAATGAGAATGGCATGGACGACAATGATGGCACCTTTAACCTATTCTGTTACACAACCTTTAGAGTTTGCAATCCCTGCACACAAGTGATTCCTGGAGATCTCCATTAGACGTCTGCACCTGTCCACAGGTGAGCAAACTACTCTAGCTGGGTCAGGTGTGAATGGGGCCTACTCCAGACTGCATGATTCAGTTGCTTCCAAAGATGTTTGATGAGATTCAAATCAGGGCTCACAGAAGGCCACTTCAGAATAGTCCAGTGTTTTGTTCTCAGCAGTTCTTGTTGCTGCTTGTTGTGTGTTTTGGCTCCTTATTCTGTTGGAGGAGCCATGAGCTGTGACTGAAACTGAGCTTTCTGACATTGGGCGGTACATTTCACTCCAAAATGTATTGATAGTGTTGAGATTTCATTGTTCCCTACAAAGACTCAAGGCCCACCATGCCATATACAACAAATCAGCCCCTAAACATCACTGAGGCTCTTCCTTGTTTCACAGCAAAGCTGGTGTTTTTTTCTCTGAAATCTTCATTTTGTTGTCTGTGGACAACACAGAGCTGATGTGACTTACCAAAATGCACCAATGTTGTCTCATCTGTCCAAAGGACATTCTCCCAGAAGCACTGTGACTTGTCAATATGCATTTTAGTAAATTCCAGTCTGGCTTACAGCATTTATGTGGAGTCCTCCTGGGTCTTCTTCCAATGAGCCCATTGTCACTCAAAGAACGGCGGCTTATGTGCTCAGACACTAATGGACTTTGACCTTGGAGTTAAGCTTGTGTCCCTTTGGAAGTTCTCCTTGGTTCTTTGTCTGACACTCTCACTGTCCTGCCCATTTCAGAGTTTCCTATTCTAGCCACGCCCAGGAAGGTTGACTACAGTCACATGAACCTTAAACTTCTTCATAATATTTGCAGCTGTCATCACAGGAACATCAAGCTGCTTGGAGACGATGGTCTTCTAGCCTTTGCCTTTAACGTGCTTGTCTATCTTTTTTTTTTTTCTGATCTCCTCAGACAACTCTCTCCTTTGCTTTCTGTGGTCTACGTTCATTGTAGGACACATGATGATAACAAAAAGCAGAGTGATGACTTTTCTACATTTAAACTGGCTGAATGACTCGATTGGAGACATGTGTGATATGAATTTAAGAAAACAGCAAGTTTGAAAAATCTCTTGGATCCAATTATTTAGGATTTTTTCGAGAGGTCCCAACAAATGGGTCCAGGCCATTTTAGAATCTCTTTGTAACAATTGATCTCTTGTCACACTTTGTCACGCTTTGCTTTACTCAGTGACGCATCAAAGTTGTGCAGGTAAAGACTTAGCAGTAATTGAAGCTGTGCAAAGACCATTAACCAGGTGTTATCCGAGGACTTAAGGACATGTCCTACTATGAAAGTCTCGGAGAATTAAACCATCCAGGTCTTCAAAATCCTGAAAGGCATTGATAAAGTAGATGCAGCAGAATTCTTTCAGCTTAAAGGTGAATCGCGTACTTGAGCACACCAGTGCGCATTAAGAGGAAGGGCATTTAGGACTGAAGTCAGGAAGCACTTCTTTATGCAGTGAGTTATGGGTATTGGGAACAAACTCCTGAGACATGGAGTTGAAGCAGAAACCTTGGCACCCTTTAAGAAGTAATCTGGATGAGATATTGGGACAAACAAGCAACAAACCTGGCCTCCTCTCATTTGTCATTTTTTTTATGCTCTTATGAGTAAATGCTCTGCAAAGTGTCTGTTTTGTTGCCATTTCTTATTTGTTTTATAATTGGCATGCAAAAGCGAAATGGGACATCTGCATTCAAGCACATTTATGAATAGTAAACTGTTACATTTGAATCAATTAGTATTGATTAAATTTGTGTTTGCTTTTTAACCTTTTAGATCACACAGGAGGCAGGAGAGTTCATGATCACCTTTCCATACGGGTACCATGCAGGCTTCAACCATGGTTTCAATTGCGCCGAGTCCACTAACTTTGCCACACTTCGCTGGATTGACTATGGCAAGATGGCAACACAGGTGAGTCATGACATTTATTATTCAAAAAAACTTGTTTTGTAAATTGTAGTACTATCTTGCCTGAAGAAGGGGCCTGAGTTACCTCAAAAGCTTAGATAGGCAGATAGATAGATACTTTATTGTAATATTTTTAGTTAGCCAATAAAAAGTGTCATTTTGCTTGACTTCTCACTACATTTTGTAAATTGTAAATCCATTTTTAGGCTTTTTTTATAATGCCACACCCTTCAAGTTTAATGAAATTATCAAATCTTGGTTGTCCTATCCCATGTCTTATCTTCATCAGTAGACTCCAGATGCAGACGAGACACTCTGAATCCTCATGCTTATTCAACATTCTGAGGCCCATAAGATGACGTCTCTGTCGTCCATCAGTTTTCTCTTGTACAATTCAAAAGCTACAAATGTGTTTTAAAAGTAACACTTAAAAGCAAGACTTACAATGTCTATTCTATAGGTAAATTAACATTTTATTTGCTGTTGTATTATTACCTGCAATAAGAAATTGTCCAACTTCGATTAGGTTAGATTAGATTAATAATCCCATAGGGAAATTCAAAAATAAATATAGGTAAAAAAATAAAGGTAGATTATTGTGTTGAGAATAGTATCGGGTACTAATGGTGATTGAAAGTTTATGTGAGGACAGCTTTGACATAAACCGGAAAAAGGTTTCCATCCTTCCAGACTGAATGCTTGTGCTTTTTTAATAAGCGTCTCTTTGCGGGATTCATGGTGTCTGAGGTGTGCCAGAAGCTAAAAACTGTCCTTGCTGCCGTTGGATACTTCTTGTCATCATGGCTGCCCTTTCTAAATGTCTTTTTAAAGGTTATTTTTTTTTTTCTCAACTTCAATATCTGAGTTTAGTAGAAGTGACGTGTCTCACAGAGGCAAAAACAAAAGCTGGTGAATCAATTCATTGATTGTCTCGATCATTCAATACCTCTCAGCCTGTGGATTGACGTGGCTAAATCTCTGCTGGACTCTGCTTCTTCTGTCAGTGTTCTGAATAATGGTTTTTTATGCTAGACTTGTGTGTGTGTGTGTGTGTGTGTGTGTGCGCGTCTTTCCTGTCAATGCGTGAATGCATTTTAAAAACTTCTAATGGCTCACAATGTTAGTAACTGCCAAAACCTTGATTCTCTGGAGACATCTTTACCTTGTTGAAGAAGTTATCCCTTATTAAAGAAACTTTAAATACTTTCATGGTCATTGTGCATGGTAGGAATCCTGAAAAAATCTAGTGTAAGTCAGTTGAATGTGCCCACCAGTATAGCGCTCTGGGAGTGTCTTGTATGTGCCAACGTTTACTCTATTGCCTAAAATTTTTTGGCCACCTGAACATCATGACCATCCATTGTGGTCAAGCTCACCAATATGAGCTTTTTGGACATCCCATTCCAAAACCAATGGGCATTAAAATAGAGATGGCTGCCCAACTACAGCCCCACTCTTCTTTACACAAGATTTTTGTGTTTCTGGAAATTTGTGACCATTTACTTAAAAGAGCATTGGTGAGGTCAGGTGCTGACTTTGGATGAGAAGTCATGGCATGTAATCGGCATTCTAATTCATCCCAAAAGTGTTCATTAGAGTTGAGGTCGGAGCTCTGTGAAGGCCGCTTCATTTCCTCCACGTGGGCTTTGTGCACAGGGGAACAAGAAAAGGGCCTTACACAAACTGTTGCCTCAAAGTTGGAATTGTCTAAAATGTCTTTGTCTGCTGTAGCAGTAACCATACCCTTCACTGGAACCAAGCCGTGCCATTGTGCCTCGTCTATCAAACGTGACAGTAGGCACTATGCAGTCCAGAAGGCTGCGTTCTCTTTGCATCCACCAAACTCAGATGCATCAATGAGAATTCCAGATAGGGTGACATGATTTGGCCTTGCTGTGTTGTGTCACTTGATTGCTGGGGAGTGTAGGTGATGTGTGATGTCATAAATATGACAGTTTAAGTGCCAGCATGACACCCCAATCACTATCCGTGTTTTAGATAAAAAGCTAAAACAAAATAACTCACTTTGCTTTTTCCTAGTCTTGTCTTTCCTGCTTCATCCTTTTTGACTTGCTCTTCATGTTGGTTTTGGCACTTGGCCTTTTTTTGGTGATAGCCCTTTTTTTGGTATTTTGACCTTGACTCGTTTCATGGTTGTAATATTCATTTTGTTAAGTTGCCTTGTGTGGCAACACAACGTTTAAGAGGTGACATGAGTGAACTGTTTATAAATTAAGAAGTAAATAAGTACAGTGAATCGAGGCTATCACTTTACAGAACTTGGGACACAGGTACAAAGTTGTAAAGGATGAGTTTCACAAGTTTTTCTTTAAACAGAGAACCACAGACACATGGCATAAGTGACCAAGTAGTGTGGTAGACTGTAGGACTTTTAAGGATCTTCAAAACTCGACTTGATGTTATTTTAGAAGAATTAAGTGGATAGAACTGGCGAGCTATCATGCACTAAATGCCGTGTTCTCATCTAGATTGTTCTAAAAACACCATGCTGTGAGACCAGTTCAGTTTATGATCTCATGGTTGTGACCCCTCAGACGTGTCTTGTTCTCCTACTGGTAATAGGGGAATAGGGGCAAGGTGCATAACCCGATTTGCACAACTCGTGTATTCAACAAAAAAACATGAGGTCTGTGTTGATTATTTAGACTTTCACTCCTCCTGGATGGCGGGTACCATAGTAATTTAGTAGACAGTAGGACTTAAGAGACCTTCAAAACTCAACCTGATGTTATTTTGGAGACATTAGGTGGATAAGATTGGTTACATGTCCTGTTCTCATCCAGATTGCTCTCATGGTGTAAGAAGATCATGCTGTGGATCTCATGGTTGTGACCCCTCAGACATGTCTTGTGTTCCTGCAATGATCATATGGAAATACGGGCAAGGTGCATAACCTGATTTGCACAACCCAAGTATTCAATAAAAAAACATGAGGTCTGTGTTGATTATTTAGATGTCATCTCGTCCTCGACGGGTACCACAGTAGTGTGGTAGAGAGCAGGACTTAAGGGACCTTCAGAACTCAACCTGATGTTATTTTGGAGACATTAGGTGGATGGGATTCACCATCTTTGTTGGAGTGAATGACCTATTCTTATACATTTTCAGAGCTTTCTTATTTTCAGTGTGCAATCAAAAGTTAAGATTTTGTAGACACCTTTTGGTGATTGTATGAATCTTTCCTGGCCTAAGTTCTTGGATGGGTAACAAATATAACGTGCAACTTTCGGGAATATGGGATGAAAATCAGAATACTATTAGGAAGGATTGTGAAAACCACATACAGACAACAACCAGACATGAATTTGAACACAGGTCACCGTCTTAACAGTATAGATTCAGAAAGTATTCAGACCCCATCATTTCCAAAGTCTTCATTCTGGTGAAGATTTAATTTTAATGGAATACATTTGACATTTTTGTCCATCCCTAGCCTCAGAGTCACCATTCCACCTATCTGATTTCCAATACATTTGCAGATCTCTCTATTATATAAAAAAATCCTGGGACGAGACAAGACTTTTTCAGAGAGATACTTTCAAGAACTATGAGACAAGACTTTGTGGGAAGAGATTTAACCACGCCCAGGGCCGGAAATAAAAGACAAAGAGCAGATGACAAAGTAGAACGTCATAAAGAATTCAAAAACGTTGGCACGGTACACATGCAGAGCATGTTAGAGATAATTCAAAGGTCTCAAAAAAAGGATAGTAAAGATCGCATTGGCGCAAACAAACAAATTATTACTCGGTGAAATAACGGAACAGCGAAAAGAGATTGAATATATTGATCGGATTTAAACTTTAAGTCAGAAACTTGTAGAACATCTAATTCGTGTTGCCATCAGGTAAAAGTAGTGTTTCTTCCCAATGAAGACGCGTATTCATGAGAATTAAAAGATTTGCTGGATGAAAGTGAAATCCACATACGCAAGCGGCAGAGACGCAAAGTGGCTAGTGCGTATTGCAGGCCAGGGCGTATTGCAAAGCCCCCTAGTCTTTCTGAAAAAACAGGTTTTCACTTTGTCAGTATGGGTTAGTGAGTGTAGTGAGTGATTAATGGTCAAAAAAAAGCAAATTTATCCATTTCAAAATAAAACTATAATCAATAAAATGTGTAGAAAGCAGGTACAGACAAATGATCAGGCATGAGAATTCAGCTCAAAGTGCTGATTCTGTAAATGGCTGCACTAATGACTGCGCCACCTTGCCACTTTAAGAATATAATAGTTGCCCACATTCCAAGTGTTTATCTTGCGACTGGAGATTTTTCATACATTTTACTAAAGAGAAGAACGCTTAGCTGGAAATTAATTTTAAAAAGACGTTTTTCTCTAATTAATGTCTGGCCATCTCTGGCTTTATTAGTGTCTTTTTCTTTTTTTTAACCTTTCATTTTTAGAGCAAATCAGAGTCCCCATTCTAGTGACCTGGATTAAGCAGGGTTTGAGAATCTTATATGTTCTTTATCATTATGTTCTTTCTGTCATTTCAGTAGCGGGTGGCCAAACCTTAGCTTGGTCACCATTGAAATTCTTGTCTAAACTCTTGAGGGACAATTCTTGTCCACTTTCAGCCAATCCGGCCAAGTGGTCTCTTAACAGAGGGAGCAAATCGAGCTGCTGTTAGGAAGATGCAGCTCTCTCGGGGTCACTCTGGTAGCAGTTCAGCCTCTCTTAATTGTGGGAAATAATGAGCTCTTCCTTTCACAGGCAATATCAGAAATAGTGCTCTTGAGCAGAGTGCTCTCTGCCTAATGGGGGGAAAATGACCCGCCGAGCTGAAAAAAGCAACACTCACTGCAAGCGCCATCATTAGTAGCTATAAGCTCGCTGCTCGTATACATTCTTATTTGAATAAATTAGGAATGGTGTGTGGGGGTAACAGGGGTGGGGGGGGTATTTTCAGACCCGTTTATTAAATGAGATTTGAATGTTCTGTGCCTAACAAGCAGGAAAAGGGAAAGAAAATAAACTGACAAGCGACAGAAAGTTACTCCATCATTCAGCCCCAGAGGGCAACACTGGAAATCCTTCAGTAGTGAAAAAAAACTGACTTCTCATCTAGCGGGGTCTTTGGCTCCCAACCTAAAAGTCAGGAACAGCAGGGGATGCTGTAATTATATTATAAACATTTGTATGAGAACAAGTATTACACAATGTGTTAGATTTGAATACATAATGAGAGGTTTGAGACTTGGCAGTATACTTTAAGGGAAGGATCGACAAGCCGTAGTGGACAAGCAGACAGTGGCCAATGGTGGCAAACAGGCAGGCCTTTAGGTTATATAGCACCATCAATTGTGTGGAGCACAAGTCAGGGGAGGTTATATGTAAGCTACGGACGTGGACAAAATTGTTGGCACTTCTCCACGAAAGCAGAAGTATCGACAATTATCCCTGAAATGACTTGAAACTGATAAAAGTCACCGACACCCATCATTGTTTATTCTATACTTAACAAAAATCAGACTTTGCTTTAGAGTTTGGATTCAATTGAATGTTTTAAATAACTAGGGGGATTGCCCCCTGCTCACTTTGCAGCAGGGGTGATAACACAAATTAAAATGGCATGGACTCAAATGAAGGGACCCTTCACCTGATATTTTGTTGCACAACCTTTAGAGTCCATCACTGCACACAAGTAATTCCTGGAGCTCTCCATGAGACTTGTGCACCTGTTCACACTCGTCCTGTGCCAAATGCTCCAGCTGGGTCAGGTTTGAAGGGGGTCTTCTCCAGACTGCATGTTTCAGTTCCTTCCATTGGTGTTTGATGGGATTCAAATTGGGGCTCCTAGAAGGCCACTTCAGAATAGTCCAGTGTTTTGTTCTTTGCCATTCTTGGGTGCTTTTAGTTGTGTGTTGGAGGATTCATAACCTGTGACTAAGACAGAACTTTCTGACACTGTTTTGATCCAGAATGTCTTCATTGTCTTGAGTGTTTGTTGTTCCCTGCACAGACTCAAGGCCCCTCATGCCAGATGCAAGAAAGCATCCCCAAATACAAAACCAAGCCTCCTCCAAGTTTCGTTCTTTTCTTTGAAAGCTTAATTTCTTACTCTGTGAACACAGAGCTGATGTGACTTGTCAAAAAGCTCCAGTGTGCTCTCATCTGTTAAGAGGATATTCTTTCAGATGCATTGTGCCTTCTCAATAAACATTTGAGCAAATTCCAGTCTGGCTTTTTGATGTGGTTTCCTCCTGGGTTTTCTTTCATTGAGCCCACTGTCACTCATAAAGTGAAGGATGGTGCAATCAGACACTAGTGGCCCTTGACCATGGAGTTCAGCTCGTATCTGTTTGAAAGTTGGCTTTTTATCTGCCATTCTCACTCTCCTTCTGCCCATTCTTGGGCCAGTTTTCCTCTTGCGGCTGCCTACAGGGATGTGGACTACAGTCCCATGGACCTTAAACTTCATAATATTTGCAGCTGTCGTCAAAGGAACATCTGCTGCCTGGAGATGGTCTTTTAGCCTTTGACTTTAACGTAATTTTTTCTGATCTCCTCAGAACCTCTCTGGTTCATGTTCAGTGTGGCACACATGATGACACCACACAGCAGAGTCACAAATTTTCTCCATTTAAATTGGCTGAATGGCTGATTGCACAATTGGAGAAGTGTGATATGAATTGAAGAAAACGGCAAGTTTGTAAACTCCCTCAAATCCAGTTCTTTTCGATCTTTTCTAGGGGAGCCAACAAATGTGTCCAGGCCGTTTTGGAAGATGTTTACAGAATGAGCAATACTTGATCTCTTGTCACACTTGCTTTGCTATATTCAACACCATGTCAAAGACATGCAGGTCTACAGGAGACAGTGGCTTTTCATGTCATCACTTTTCAGGAGGCATGACACTTTTTTCAATGAGCTGTAAAGGGAACAACAAATTTGTCCACGTACCTACATAACGCATTAGTGGAGCACAGTGTGCAGTTTTGGTCTCCGTATTACAAAATGCATGGCGTACCGTTCAGGTGCATTCGAGTTCTGTGCTGGCACTTTAGCCCTCAATGGAGGGAATTCAGTAGGTGGGTTCTAGAACCACGTCAATCCATTTCAGTGTTGCAGGGACCAAAGGCTTTCACAGTAGGGTTGGGCAGTAGGCTGAAAACAGGCGTGGTCAGGCTAGACCATCACAGGGACCACGGTCACACTAATACCCACAAACACACACAGTGGCAATTTGCAATTAACATAACAGATAGATTACTTTTAAAAATTCATCTATCTATTATATAATGCCTTTCGCATCTATCTATCTATCTATCTATCTATCTATCTATCTATCTATCTATCATGTAGTGCCTTTCATATCTATCTATCTATCTATCTATCTATCCAATTATGAGAAATGGTAGTTTTCTGTTCTGCTGTGTTGTCAAGTAACCCAAGCCACTAAAAGTTTTTATTAGCTCATCGGTGAGCTCCTCCTGTGACGTGGTTGAGTAATCGTGTGTGCTGGAGTGGGGGAATGGCAGCCATGCCTTCTGTGCTTCAGAAGAGCTCATCCACCTGAAGCTAAGCATGTTCAGGCCCATCCACTGCTTGGTATGGAGGCCATCTATAGAAAGGTAGGTTGCTGTTGGAAGAGGTGTTGTTGAGTCCAGCAGGGGGCGCCTACCCTGTGGTCTGTGTGTGTGTGTGTGTGGATCCTAATGCCCCAGTATAGTGACAGGGACACTGTGCTGTAAAAATGGTGATGTCCTTTGGATGAGGCATAAAACTGAGGCCCTGACTCTCTTGTGTGCATCCTTTGTAAAGAGTAGGGTGCATCCCGATGTCCTGGCTAAAAAATTGCCCACCACAGGCTAATCATTCTGACCCCTAATCAGGCCTTGTCTCCAATTGGCTGTGTCTCTCATCCCTTCATCACCTAATTGCTGATGCATGATGGAGTGTACTGGCACAAAATGGCTGCTGTCACATCATCCAGGTGGGCGCTACATATTGGTAGCGGTCTTTGAGTAGCGTAGCTCTATACATGTAATGAATTATTATTATTATTATTATTTTTCTGCCTTTCCATACAGCCATTGCTCCCAATATGTTATTCCAGTGCAATCATAAACCTTTTCCTGCCAAGTTGTTGAATAACTCAAGCCACTAGAATGGTGTCTAAATGGCAAGTTACATGAACCGTGTCTTTGGAGGAAGAACTTAAAAGTTATCATAATTCATTGCTTAGCATAAACAAGTTTTTAGAAAAACTAATAGAATTCCAAAAACAGATTTTACATGACCTCTTCAGTGCCGGTCTTGGGTTTTTATAGCACAGCCTTCCCCAGTGGGCACAAACCCTTCACAAAAAAGTCTGCATTTACATTGAGGGCAATGAATGTCATCGTCCAAAATCGAGTTCTTAGGAGAGGCCACTGACGGTGGGAGACGAGATCCGCTAGCAGCTTTAAACAATTAAGCGCAACCGACGTCTCGTTTCGTTAGGAGAGCTTCACGTGTTTAGGTATTGGTGACAAACCAAAGGATGATCGTTCAGTCAGCGGGCAGCCAGTGTGAAAAGAAACCCATGCTCAGAAGAGCCTTTCAGACCTGGGGGGCGACGTTGGCACTAATAGAATTTCGCTTTCCATCCTTTGAACAATAAAAATAAAGAGACTTGCAAAACAAGCACAGTCCATTAGTGCTTTTATTTCAGGTCCTGCACTATAAAGATCAGCCGGCGGTCTGCAGCATACTTCCTGACAAGAGGGCAGCTGTGGGGGGCTACTTGAAAGTGTTGGCTTATTGCTCCATTTCATCAATTTTTTTTTTTAATTTTGGGATATCCTCTAGTACAGGCTGGCTGGGATGTTTGTCTCAATTATCGCTTTAAAAGGAATATGGGCCATCTGTCCATTTAAAATTGATTAAATCTGAGGTAAGCTGGCTTGAAAATGGGTCAATGGATGAATGTACTGTATGTTTAAAGAAGAATACATCAAAATGAAATTTTTATTAAGAGTATTAAAGGGTACCCAGCTGGTAAAATACGACATACACTTTAGAAGCTAAGCGTGTTCGCCCCCAGCCAGTACTTGGACAGGAGACCATCTAAGAAAAGCTTGGGTTGCTGCTGGAAGAGACGTTGGTGAGGCCAGCAGGGGGCGCTTACTCTGTGGTCTGTGTATGGATCCCAATACCCCAGTACAGTGACTGGGACACTGTGCTGTAAATATGGCAGCATCCTCCAGCTGAGATGTAAACCCGAGATCCTGACTCTCTATGGTCATTAAGGATCCCTGGGCATCCTTCAGAAAGAGTAGGGTGTATCCTGATGTCCTGGATAAATTGCCCACCACATCTTTGCCCATTCCAGCCCCCTAATCATCCCTTGTCTCTAGCTGGCTATCCCTTCACCACCTAATAGCTCATGAGTGGTGAGCGTACTGACGCAGAATTGGCTGCCATCACAAATCCAGGTGATTGCTACACATTACTGTTGGTTTTAAGTGTCTCCCAACTCACCAAAGCGCTTTGAATTATGAGAAAAATGTTATATAAATTGTGACAAATTGTGACAATTGTGTCTTACACCCCAAAACACAAGGCTGAGTCTCAGTACTTTAGCGAAACCAACTTTATTTAGCTTGTAACAGGAACAGCACGGTTATTTGTTGTAGCGGGATCTACTGCTCTCCTATACACAGACACAGCAGTCAGGCGGAGTCAAGTAATGCTGTTCCCTGCAATCACAATGTTCCTTGCATCACCCATCAACGACATAACGTGACTGCAATCTTTTCGGATTTCTTTTCACGGCGATCTGCCGCAGTTGCCCCAGCAACCGACAGGCTATCTTGCATAGATGCGGCGATCGCACTATGGGATGCTCTTTGGCATGTTGTCCCATTGGGGGGAGCCCAAAAAGAGTTTAGAAACCTTACAAAATTTTAAGAAATTATTATTATTATTATTATTATGAGAAGCACCCATAGAATGTATTCAGGACAGAAAGCAAGCCTTGCTGGCACCACGAGAGGTTCTGCAAATGCCAGTGTGGACGTACCGGAACCACTGATGGATGGCACCTCCTGGAAATACAACGTCTTTACAAAAGCTTCAGGCCCCTTTCCAGTTTTTTCCCTTTTCTAATGTAAAATTGATTAAATTCCATTTTTTTCCCTCATCAAGCAGCACTCAAAACCTTGAAATGACAAAGCCAAAATACGATTTCAGGAAGTTAGGTAAATACATTTAAAATAAAAAAAAAAAAACTAATTTCCCATTGACCTACGTCTTCAGACTTTTTGTTGTGCCACTTGGAATTTGGTTTAGGTGTATCCCACTTTATTGATCATCATAGAAATGTTTCTGCACATTGTTTGGAGTCCACCTGTCGTCCAATGCAGTTGATTGAACTGATTAGGAAAGGCACACCCCACCCCCCCACCACCACCTCTGTAGAAGAGTCTCACAGTTGACAAATACCAAGCCATGAGGTGGAAGGAATTGCCTTCTGAGCTTAGACACAGAATTTGTGCCAAGGCAAAGATCTGGGGAAGGTCACAAAAAATGTCTGCGATATTAAATTTCTAAGTGGCCGCTATAATTCTTCAATGGATGAAGTTTAAAACAGCCATGTCTCCTGCTAGAGCTGACCACCCAACTAAACTGAGCAATCATAGGAGAAGGGCCTTAGTAAGAGTGGTGAGCAAGAATGGGAGAAGGGCCTTAGAGTGGTGAGCAAGATCCCAATGGTCACTGAGCTCCAGAGAACCTGTGTAGAAATGGGAAAAGTTTCCAGAAGGACATCCATCATTGCAGCACTCCACCGAACTTGGCTTTCTGGACAGAGTGGGCAGTTGACGTGTCAAGTCCTGCTTGGAGTTTTCAAAAAGTTACCAAACGGACTCTGAGACTGTGAGAAACAGTTTGATGAAAGCAAGACTGGAGTGTTTGACCTCAGTTCTTAGCATCATTTCGGGAAGAAACCAGGTACTGCTCATCACACGTGCAATAGCATTCAAATTGTGAAGCATGATGATGGCTTCATTATGCTGTGCGGTTGTTTTTCAGTGTCAGGGACTGGAAGACTACACCGGATTGAGGCAAAGCTGAACGAAGCAAAGCCCAGACATATCTTTAATGAAAAACTGCTGAAAAAGAAGATGACATTGTATTTATATAGCACTTTTCAAGACACTCAAAGTACTTTACATAAAGAAGAGTGAACCACTTCAAGCACCACCAATGTGCAACATCCACCTAGATGATACAGTAATGCACATTAGTAATTAGGTGGTGAAGAGGTGAGGGAGATGGTTAGCCAAGAAAATTAAGATAAGGAACAGAGGATGATTAGGGAGCTAGAATGACCAGGCCATGATGGGCAATTTAGCCAGGAAATCAGGATACACCCTATTCTTCATGAAAGATATCCAGGGATCTTTAATGACCACAGAGAGTCTGGACCCTCGGTTTTATATCTCATCAGAAGAACAGTGCCAGAGCACTCTGGACCTCCGACTGAAGGTTCACCTTCCAGGCAGAACAAAGCAAAGACAACACGGCCAGACTGGATCCCCAAAAAACATCTATAGGGGGACCTGAAAATAGCAGGCACACCACAAGTCTCCATCCAACCTGTGCTTGAGAGAATCTGCAGAGAAGAATGGCAGATAATCCTCAAATTTAGGTGTTGCATCTCAAGAAGACTCCAGGCTGGAATTACTGCCAACACTAAGTGCTGAGTAAAGAGTCTGAATACTTAAGTCAGTGGGATATTTCAAATTTTTGTTTGTCTCTGTGTGTGTGTATGTGTGTATATATGCATATATATATATATATATATATATATATATAATGTGTGTGTGTGTGTGTATATATTGTATATATTGTGGAAAGCGTACCCCCAGACACAGACAGACCGACACCAGGATGTCCAAAACACACTTCATTTTCTTTTGCACCACAATGCCTTCAATGACCAACCCTCTCCTTTCTTTTCTTCTTCCTTCTTTCTTTCTTTCTTGACCTCCTTCCTCCTCCTTTTATCATGACCCGGATGAGCCCCAGGTGATCCCCATGATGTCACATCCTGGTGTGGCGGAAGTGTCAGGAAAGCACCTGGAAGCACTCCGGGTGTCCTCAGAATTACTTCCGGCAGCACTTCCTGGTGTGGCGGAAGTGCTGCCATCCAGGCTTCTCTCACTGACCGGGCGCCCCCTGGCGGTGGCCACGTCCTCTCATGCAGGGTGTTTTGCTTTGTCATTTAGGGGTGTTGAGTGTTGCCTGATGAGAAAAATAATATTTTAAATGATTTTAGCGCAAGTCTGCAACAGAATGAAATGTGTAAAACATGAATACTTTCTGAAGGCACTGTATGTGGCGTCCTGTTAATTTTAGCATGCACTGCTCTGACAGGACACTAGGCAGCAGTGGTTATAGATACTGTATACCACAGGGGGCACTTGGTCCCAAGTTTAAATTTACAGGAGCCTGGTAACACTTTGTTACAATTATAGTGGCCTTCATAATGTTTAGGACAAAGGCCCTCTTTGGAGATGTTGGTGAAACCTTAGGATGACCAAAATCAACTGTCTAGAATATCATGAAGAAGAAAGAACACACTGGTGATCTCAGTAATCACAAAGTGACTGGTAGGCCAAGGAAACCTCCATTGCTGAGGACAGAAGAATCCTCACTATGTTCAAGAAAAAGCCCCCAGCACCTGTCTGACAGATCAGAAACAGTCTTCAAGAGGCCGATGTGGACGTGTCCAAGATGACTATCAGCAGAAGACTTCATGAAGAGAAAGATGGAGACCACAAAAACAGGATGGCCAGATTACAGTTTGTGAAAAGGAATTCAAAGGGCCTGCAGAATTTTGGGAAAAGGTCTTGTGGACAGACGAGACAAAGATGAACCTCATCAGAGTGATGGCGAGAGCAAAGTGTGGAGATGAAGAGAAACTGCCCAAGATCCAAAGCAGACCACCTCATCTGTTAAACATGGCGGTGCTGGGGTGTTAAGGCTTGGGTATGTATGGCTGCCACGGGTCCTGGCACACTTCTCTTCACTGATGATGGAACTACTGACGTCAGTGACACAATGAATTGTGAGATTATGTAGAAACGTCTGATCAAGTTTCAGTAAATCCTCCAAACTCAGTGGATGGCGCTTCATCCTACAACAAGATAATGAGCCAAACAAACTGCTGAGGAAACACAAGATTTTATCAAAGCTGAAAAACTGAAAATTCTTGAATGACAGAGCCAGTCACACAATTTAAATACAATTGAGCAGTCATTACATATGCTGAAGAGAAAACTTAAGTGGACAAGCCACCCAAAACAAGCAGGAGATGAAGATGGCTGCATTAGAGGCTTGGCAGAGCATCACCAGAGAAGACCCTCAGAACCTGCTGATGTCTGTGAATCTTAGACTTCAAGCAGTCATTGTAGGCTGGGATATGCAACAAAGAGCTAAATATGAAGGCTTTAATAGACCTGCCATTATAGGGTCCTGAAATGTGGGGACATTGTAGAAAAAGTGTTATGTCACGTCAATGTGTGAAAATCTCCTTAAATGAAAGTCTGCAATGTGCACTTTAATCACTTCTGAACAGTTTTATTTATAATTTTAAATTCTGGAGCAGAGGTAAATCAAGCAAAAATGTGCCTTTGTCCCAAACATTATGGAGGGCACTGTACCTTGAAGATTCAGCCCTTTAAAGAGTAACTGAAATCTTGGTTGGTGTTGCAGGTCTAGAAGGAGCCACTAGAGGGAGTTTTAGCTGTCTGTCTCTGGAACAAAATCAGGGCTATTTTGACCCCGTGTGTAAAATTACCTTAAGAGGTGCTGTGTGGTTGGTAAGACTCAAATGGTGGGAAGATCTCATGCTGAAGCCAAGAGGGAGAGACCACAAGTGAGAAAAAGGCAGCTTAGTAGGATGGTGAAAAAATGGCACACCTAAAGCGGGCAGATGAATTGATTTTTAATATCCGATCACCAACTGACCATTTCAAAACACGAAGCAGCACGTTTATTAGCAACATGAAAAATATTAACAACCCCATGGAAAAAAGAAGCCAAACATTTTGCCAGCAATTAAAGTGAAGCCGTATTGAACATTAAAAGCAATTTTGGGTTCAGCCATGTGTTCACAAACAAGTGACACTGGCGGAGAGGCTTTTAGATGAAGTTGCTTTACTTACATTGTTAAGCAGCCTTGCGTGAAATTACAGAACAAGGAGGGCTGGGAGCTTCTAGCCAATCCATTGGCTCACAACGAGAGCGCCGCTTCATTTCTCCGGCCCTGTCTGTCTCATGTGAGATTTGGGGGGGGAGGGAGGGGGCAGGACAAACCCCCCTCCCCTACCCCGAAATATGAAGTGGACGACTTCAATACTCGGTGTTGATCTTAATGCCCTAAGAAAGCTGCACGCGCGCAAGTGTGTGAAAGAGAGAAAAGCTGGAGCCGTAGCTAATTATACGCTTGGATTGAGTTGTCTCTTTTAGAAGAGCCTCCCGTAGCAGCCGATTCCTGTCTGAAGTGCGTTTTCTAATTACAGAATACCAATGGCGCAGCTCACAGCTTTTAAGTGGCCACTAATTCTTGTAACTCCCAGTTTCTTATGGCCCAGGCACAGCCTCTCCCTTCTTGTCACTGTCTCCATACCTATTGACTCTTCAGGGACATGGCAGTAAGGTCTTAAAAGCTTTCTGTTTATTCCAGCTTTCTCTCGTTCAGTTCATTTATGCTAAAGCTTGGAAACAAAGCAGTAAAGTCTGTACTGCTAGAGATGAACAAACTAGCAGTAAAAATTGAAAAGGATCAGGGAATAATAAAAATAATACATTTTATTTATATAGCACCTTTCCCCTGCTCAAGACACTATAAGAGTCATAGTCTGTTAAATAAGCCAAAACCAAACCCTGGAGTTAAAAAGTATCTATTGTAAACCTCTAACTGTGAATCAAAAATCAGAGTCAAGAAAACGTACCAATAATTCGTTGACCAGAGAACCAAGAAGGTAAAGAACTTCGAAATACTAAAGTGTTAGGAGTTATCCGCAATCTCAGATGAAAAAAAACAGCACAATGGTGTTGACTTCTTATTCCTTAACTTCAGTTTTCTTGTAGGAGTTTTCTGCAAACTCCGATAAAGACAGCACATCATTGATGACCATTTAACCCATCAGTCAAGTGTTAAGGGTTACCTGGAGTCTCGGATAAAGAGACCTCATTAGTGATAACCTCATATGTCTGAAGTGCCGAGTTATCGGCAATCTCCGATAAAGACAGGTGCATTCTTGATGACCTCTTGTCTCATCACTGAAGTCTTGGGAGTTATCCACAATCTTGGGTCAAGACAGAGCATTAGTAATAACCTGTTATCCCATCACTCAAATGTTAGGAGTTATCCTGAATCTTGGACGAAGACAGTGCATTAGTGATGACGTTTTACCCTGTCATTCAAGTATTTGGAGTAATCCGCAATCTCGGATATAACCAGCACATTAGGAACATCCTCATCTGCCGTCACTTTTGTACACCGAGGAATTGATGAATTTGTTTTTCTTGTGGGCACCACTATTTGACAGTTGTTTGGCAGGACAGTCAGAAATTCTTAACATATGACATTTTCTATTAGTTCATCTATCTGTCTGTCTGTCTCTGTCGAGTTGCTTTACATAGAAACCACCACCAATGTGTAGTACTCACCTGAATGATGCGATGGCAGTCATTATTGCACCAGTATGCTCACCACACATTAGCTATTAGGTGGTTAAGGGGTGAGAGATAGCCAGTTAGAGATAGGGGATGATTAGGGAGCCAGAATGGACGAAGTTGTGGTGGGCAGTTTAGCCTGGACATCAGGATACTCTACTCTTTATGAAGAATGCCCAGGGATCTTTAATGACCACAGATAGGCAGGACCACAGGCTTGTGTTTCATTTGAAGGACAGTGCCATATTTATAGTACAGTGTCCCTGTCACTACACTGGGGCATTGGGATCCACACACACAACAGGGTAATCTCTTTCTGTTGGCCTCACCAATGCCTCATTCCAGCAGCACCCGTAGCTTTTTCAAGATGGTCTCCCATCCAAGTACTGGCCAGGCCTGAACACACTGACCTGTTCTGAAGTGTAGGTGGTATGACTGCTCATATATCCATATATATATACAGTAATCCCTCCTCGATCGCGGGGGTTGTGTTCCAGACCCCCCCGCGATAGGTGAAAATCCGCGAAGTAGAAACTATATGTTTGTATGGTTATTTTTATATATTTTAAGCCCTTATAAACTCTCCCGCACTGTTTATAAATATTCCCCGCAGAGTTATACAGCATAATCCCTTTGTATTCTCTTAGATATTAGGTAAGATTCATTGAAATTATGTATATAAACACACTGTTTATATACAGTAAAACCTAAATATTATTTTAAAGATATTGAGTGTCTCCGATATCACATATGTTACAGCCATTACGATAGACAGGCCACCAGCAATAAATACGTACAATGCAAGAAAAATAGTATACAGTAAATGTGTGTACAGTGACACTAAACGTACGTACATGTACTAAGCACTGTAAGAAGAAAATTAATTATGGTTACTCACCAACAATGACACGATGACTTGTCTGATAACAATGAGTTTAATTTTACTGCACAACAAAGGAGAGCGTTACAGCCCTTGTAAAGGAGCCACTTCAGGCGATTGTGTAGCACTGCCGTTGTTCTTCTTCTGGCAGTCTTCAATCCAAATCCCTAAAGCAGATTCCATCCAGACTACTGCCTTATTACATCCACTTACAACTCGTTTTGCACCCTGGTTAAAAGGACACTGCAGCCGTAGATCTTATATTCCTTTCCTACTTTTTAAATAAAAAGAATCGTAGCCTTCAACAAATCCAAAACGTTTACCTTTTCGGCAATCGTTAACATCTTCCGATTGCGCTTGGGCACGGCCCCTGAAGCAGTAGCAGATCGTTTTGGAGCCATAATGAAGGGCTTGACTATGCACAAAGATAAACACAAAAGAGCACAACTCTTTACACAGCGAAGCACGTTGATGCTGA
>JANRMT010062789.1:9200334-9228210 GCA_026402145.1 Polypterus bichir lapradei | reverse complement strand
GCGAAAGTCGAAGCGCGATATAGCGAGGGATTACTGTATATTGCTGAAATTAATTAAAGGAACACTTTTTATTTTGAGTATAGCATCGAGTCAGTGAAAATTCTGGACTATTTATCTGGCCAGTTAAGTGGCAGAGGGGCTTGTTCATCAGTTTCAGCTGCTTTGGTGAACTAGAGGGACAACAATGAGATGACCCCCAAAACAGGAAAGAATGGTTTTACTGTTGGAAGGAGGCCACTGACATTTTTCCCTCCTCATCTGTTTTTACACTCATTTTGTATTTGAGTACTGTCATTGCATGAGGCGATACCTGGACCTTACAGAGGTTGCACAGGTAGTCCAACTTCTCCAGGATGGCACTTCAATACGTGCCATTGCCATATGGTTAGCTGTGTCTCCCAGCACAGTCTCAAGGGCATGGAGGAGATTTCAGGAGACAGTTACTGTAGGAGAGCTGGACAGGGCCCCTCGTAGAAGGTCCTTAACCCATCAGCAGAACCCACTGGTATCTGCTCCTTTGGGCAAGGAGGATCAGGATGAGCACTGCCAGAGCCTACAAAATGACCCCCAGTAGGCAGGCCACTGGTGTGAATGTCTCTGACCAAACAATCAGAAACAGGCTTCATGAGGATGGCCTGAGGGCCCTATGTCCTCTAGTGGGCACCATGGAGCTCGATTGGCATTTGCCATAGAATACCAGAATTGGCAGGTTCACCACTGGCACCCTGTGCTTTTCACAGATGAGAGCAGGTTCACCCTGACCACATATGACAGACTTAAAAAGGTCTGGAGAAGCCGTGGAGAACGTTATGCTGCCTGTAACATTGTTCAGCCTGACCAGTTTGGTGGGGGGTCAGTGATGGTCTGGGGAGGCATATCCATGGAGGGACGCACAGACCTCTACTGGCTAGACAACAGCACCGCAGGACTGCCATCGGGATGAAATCCTTGGACCCATTGTCAGACCCTATGCTGGTGCAGTGGCTCCTGAGTTCCTCCTGGTGCACGACAATGTGGCGAGAGTATACAGGCAGTTCCTGGAGGATGAAGGAATTTATTCCATTGACTGGCCCCCTCACGCTCACTCACCTGACCTCAGTCCAATAGAACACCTCTGGATGGGACATCATGTTTCGGTCCATCTGACGCCTCAGACTGTCTAGGAGCTCAGTGATCCCCAGGACACCATCCTTCGTCTCATTAGGAGCATGCCCCCGCAATACGTTGACAGACACACAAGCATGTGGGAGCCATACAAACTACCGAGTACGATTTGGGGTTGCTGCAATGAAGTTTCAGGAAAATGGACTAGCCTGCCCTATCATTTTTTCCATTTGATTTTTGGGGTGTCTTTGAATTCAGCCCTCTGTAGGTTGATCATTTTCATTTCCATCAAACAATGTGCCATCCTTTCGTTCCTAACACATTACCCAGACCATATCAGTAGAGATATCGAGCAGGATTCTTTTTCCCATTCAGATCTGATGTGTTTTCAAAGTGTTCCTTTAATTTTTTGAGCTGTATATATCGATGGCGTGGAAATTCACTCTGTAATCCTTGTTTGATAGGTAACTAAAGCTATAATAAATAAATGAATAGTACAATTGTTTGGGGCATGTACTTTAATATTAATTAATTATTATTTCTAATTTTTTTTTCTTTTTGAGTATTATCTGCTCCAGGTCAACACACGCACACTTACTTTGTTACAAATATCCCAGTATCTCCAAGTTTAACTTTTAATGTAATTCATTAGTGCAGCTTGAAGAGCTGCTCATAGTTGTGTGGTCAGCCAGTGTCTTTTCATAAGCTGGTCACTAATGTTTTTGCGCCAAACACTGATATTAATCAAATCACCAGGAGCTTTTATGGATGGCCTTCAGGGATGATTGTCTGACACATTAGAGGACTGTTAGCCTCTGACCAGTGAGCAGGGCTGCACGCTGCACCCTGCCAGATGTGTGATACACTTGAGCCTTTCTGAACAAGAAAGGGGAAAAATAAAAAATAAAAAAGATCAATATCAACTCTAAAACAACAAGGCACCCTGCCATGTCACATCTGACAAGGCAAGGGAAAATGGAGCTGTGAAAAGCTCTCGGGCTGCAGGGGGTGTTGGCACCTTTCAACTGTGCAGCCGGCAGTCTGTAAACACTGTGCTCTGCGAGAGCCATGAATCAGGGGTGCAGCCAAGCAAATAGAAAGCTGGGAAGAGAGGGAGAGGGAGAGGGGTAGAGGCGAGGGGGTAGAGGAGCCAGGAGAAGGAAGGAAAGGTGGCCAAAAATCTGAAAAGACAGACAAGTGTACAGGGCACAGCTCAACCTTGTTAGACACACACTCACACACACAATTAATCTTTTATAGTGCCTTTTCTATTGGACAGGAGCAAACATAAAGAAATAAAAGACTACCTGTTTTGTATAGAACCTCTAAAGTGTGTTGTGGGTTCAACTCGACACTTTTTCAGTTACTGTTGATATGACACAGCCACACAAAAAATAGCACTGGATGAAGTGCAAGACACATTCGCCTTCAAAGACAGGGAATGTAAAAGTTGACAGGAGGCGAGCAGGGCTCTTGAAATGGCAAAATATGAGAAGCAGATATCATGGGGACACATGCGAGAAAGGGAACGCTGGTCAAGAGATGTTCAGTAACAGAGGAAAGGTGCTGAAGGCACATGTAGGGCAAGAGATGTCAAATATTGTTGAAGTTATTTCACTTCTTGTCTTTGACAGGTATCATAACTAGGATATATTGTGACCGGATGAAGGAATGACAGGGTGCCAGAAGAAAATTTGTGGCACCAACCGGGTCATCCCATTTAAACAAAATGGCAAAATAAAATACACTTCTTTGGCAACTTTGCCCTTGTGTTTGGGCTACAAAAAGGCTGTCAAAATACATTCAGCTTCCTAGCCATAAGTTAGTGTCAGTCTGCCTGGGACCTCCATCCAACAGGTTGCCTTTGCCAACATGGTGCCTCTTTCCCGGAAGGCGAGGATTTTGTGGATGGTGAACCAGAAGGGGGCGGAGTCAGTTGCTGTGTGGGGGAGAGAAGGAGATGAAACTGTTAGTGATAGCACCTCCTCTTGTCCCGTTGCCTCATTATTACTTCAACAGAGCCTGTGAGGAGATCTGCTGATATGCATGTTTGACAATATGCACACACAAACAGACATATATAATATACAACTTAATGCTGTTTGCTTTGATTTAAAACTGTTTGCTAGGGCTGGTGCTTATCAGTAAAACTGAATTTGCTGGTGACCTCTTTCACCAAATTTTTCCTCAAAAATTTGCCTTGCGGCTGGTTTAGACATTTTATCCCCCAGCTCCCCATGATGCTTTGTGAGGCCAGCATAATATCACAGAGCTGTAGTAGCCAATGTTGGATAGAGGTGTCACTACCTGATCTGCGCTACCCAGTTTGTGCATGTTCATAACTTTCATGCATGCATACTCCATCACACACTTTATAGGATTGCCTAGTATGCATTGTATAAATGTGAAAAATTTTAGGGTGTTAACAAACATGAGTAATCTCATTTTCCGATCAGTACTCCAACTGAATTTACACCTCACACTTGCCTTATTTTCATTTGAGAAGTACATTAGCCAACCATAATTAGAATTTAATAAAATAATTTGTTGTCCTGCATCTCCATAGATTCATTGAACATTATGTCTTGACTGCTGGATTAAGTATATTATTGTCTTCTGTATGTAACGCAGGTAAGGTACTGACAGGGACCACCCCCCTGAGTATATAACGCTGATCCCTCGCATCACAGTCTGTGTGGGTATTAGTCATAGTGATAGGATCTCGGGAGACACAGAGAGAGATAAAGGATCAGGAGGAAGCCACAGAGGTGTAGTGGTTAACACTGCTGCTTCACAGCTCAGGTCACATTTTTGTCGACAATAATCAGTCCAGCATAGTTGGCAGACTTTTTCCTAGCCCTCATGGCCACTTAAAAGACCCAATGCACCATTATAAGATGCTGAAAACTTAGCCAGTTAAAACTTAAATTTCTCGTTCCCATTTGTTTTCAGTTTGCTGAAATTCTACAACATTTCCACGTTTTCACACAACTCAAGGCAAAGCAAATTCAATGGGGTTCACTCATCACAAATCATTATTGACAGGACAGATTACCACTTTTAGTATATCATTTCTAGGTCCCAGGCTATGCATTCTGAGAATTTTCAGGTAAGTATGACAGAAGTTTTAAGGTAAGGCAGTTCTACTACTCAAAAGAGAGGTGACATGATAATGATGATGGTACATTTTATTTATTTAGCACCTTCCCCATGTTCAAAGCACTTAAGTGTTGCATCTTCCTTGTTCATTAGCAGATTTGTATTTAAACACTAGATGAAGTACCTGGAGTTGCCAGGGTATATTTGTATAATAAGTTAATGTGAGGAATACATATATTATGCATTTTTTAAATGTTGGCCTTTTTGTCATTGCTGGCTGAGATGGAAGTTGTTATGTTGAGCCAAGGAAAGACAAAAGGATCAGGACATTAATAAACCAAAAACATGGTCAGAAAAGGAGCAAGGTTGAAACACATTACCAAATAAAAGCTACGCAAAATACCACGAGGGTTAAGTGAAGAAGCGACAGGATACGTTGACCACTCCTCCATGCACAATTCTTTCTGCTGTGTGATGTTTTGAGAGGTGCCTTGTTTACAGAAATTGCCACATCATCTCAGTGGGATTCAGACCTGGGCTTGGACTTGGCCACTCCAGAACCCTCCATTTTCTTTGTTTTCAGCCATTCCTTGGTGGATTTTTTGGTATGGTTAGTGTCATTGTCATTTTGCATGGTCCACTTTCAGTTGGGCTTCAATCTTCTGAAAAGAGAGTCAAACATTTTTCTCAAGCACCATCTGGTACAATGAAGAATTGTTAGTGGATTATGTGATGGTGAACTGCCCAGGTAGTGATGCAACAAAGCAGGCCCAAATGAGAATATTCCAACCAAAGTTTCTAGGCAAATACTGCCTTGGCTTTAACAAAACATGTCCTCTGGTACTTTGGCCAAAGAACTCTTGTCTTTGACTTGTCTGTCCAGAGCATATTGTCCCAGAAGTCCTGGTCTTTGTCTAGGTCTTGATGGGCAAACCTTAGCCTTGCCCTGTTTTTCTTTCTGGTTTCCTCCTCACATACCTTCCACGTAGATCTTATTTACACTTGGACATCACCAATGGCAAGAGCTACCTGGAGGTCCCATGATAAAATTCTGGGTTTCATCAAGACTACTTACAGAATCTTGCATTCAATGGCTAGGGTGGCCTGGATTAGACAAGTTGGCAGTTGTTTGAAATCTTTTCCATTTGTAGATAATTTTCCAGACATTGGAATGCTTGATTTCTTATTTCTTGTAGATCTTTTTAATCCAAGACTTCTAGGAAAAAAGAGCCTGCTCTTCCTTTTCTTATATAGCCCCTCTGTGTTCTGAGATCAGTTTAGCCTGTCATTGATATAGACCCCCAAGTACATCCCATGTCCACATCCACTCCCTGAATAGTGACGGGCATAGAGGCTCTTTGGTGTGGCAAACGTAAATAAGCAGTTGCTTGGTTTTGCAGACCATTCTCAAAAGTTCTCCACATGACTCCTCTCCTCTGTCTCATCTCCCTTTTCAATACACCCCATAAGTATGAAATCATCTGAGAATTTCTACAGGTGACCTGACCCGCTTTTAATATTTGTGGTCTAAGGTGTTTTGAGTAAAGCAGACAGGTTTGTTCCTTGTGGTGCTCCAGTGTTGCTCACACAGTCCTTACAAATGGTGGTCTGCCTCATAGATAGTCCATTATCAGGACACCACATGCTCATCCATCTGCATATCTCTCAGTTTACCTGTTAACAGGGATGGCTGGATGGTATTGAAAGCACTGGAGAAATCAAAAAACAGAATCTTCACAGTGTTTCCAGGTGAGACTAAGCCTTGAGGAGCAGATGGATCATTGCATCCTCCAACTCCAGTCTTTGTCCAATAGGCAAACTACAGAGGGTCAGGTGGTCTGCCAGAAAGACTCATTTAGGACCAGCCTGTTAAACGTCTTCATGATGTGAGACACTGGTCTTTAGTCATCAGGTGAAGAGGTGCCTTCCTTCTTTGGAACAGGAATGCATTTCGCATGAAGAAATTAGCCAGTATGATCAATTCAGTGTATTTTATTCAATGGCATTCATCTGCATAGCAGTCGTCTGTCCATCTTCTAACCCATTTATGCCATTCAGGTTGGCATATTACACAGTGGCCAGTCTGTCTTGATTAAAGTTGTAGATGTTCTATCATTAGCTTATCCAAACAATGTGCAGCATGTCGGTTCGTTATACAACACCTTTCAGTTTGAATGCATTACTGTGCAGAGTCACTTGCGTGACAGGCTGTCGTGTATTTTAAAAATAGCGAGGCTGCTGTAGCCGGTGGCTTGACCAAGGCGACACACGCTAAAGAGTTTGAATCTGATTGTGGACACGGATGGGTAATGAGGAGCACATGGACACTTGTAAATAGCCAGAGGGCCCAGAGTCCAGCAGGCTCCATGTTGAGTGCCAGTTTCTTATCTAATTCGACTTGATGGAAGCCGGCTCGCTGCCCTTGGGAGTCAGTTGAACAGGTGCTTTAAAGAAAAGCTCAGCGAGTTGAAACAAATTAGATGACTTTTTTTATTTCCCTCTACTTTGTGCACTTTGGAAAGAAAAATGATATTTGTATTCATCAGGAACGATGAGATAAGTCCGAGAGGCTGCGTTCCCCACCATGTCAGGTGGGCTGGCTGTCCGTCCAAGGGCACAAAGTGCTCGGATTTACGTCTTGTGAGCCCACAGCTTGTGCGTTCCTGGATGGAGCCCCAGAGGTTTAAAAGTTGTGTTGCTAATATGTAAAAATAATGTCTTCAAATCCTGAACACCATTTCCCAGAGTGCCAGCACTGTTTTTTTTTTTTTCATCCAGTAAATGGAAGGACTATTTAAATGATCTTTTATTCTTCTATTACGAAACATTTGGATTATTTCTGGTCAATCACTCAGGCCTCGTAACTTGAATCCTTTGCTAATGCATTTTTCCCAGTGTTCCTGTGGACAGAACCAGTTTGAAATGTTTTGATTGCTTCCAGAAATTCCATATCATCTTTTGTGTCGAAGCTGACATGTTAGATGTGCACTAAAGAAGCGGGAGCTCTGGGTGTGGTGTGTAGATGGGTGCAGAATTGGCTCAGACACCGGAGGCAAAGGGTATTGGTGCAAGGAACCTTATCAGAACTGGGCGATGTAAAGAGTGATGTCCAGTCCAGCAGGGGGCAGTGCTGGGGATGCTGCTATTTTTAATGTATATAAATGATTTAGATAGGAATATACAGTGGGTACGGAAAGTATTCAGACCCCCTTCAATTTTTCACTCTTTGTTATATTGCAGCCATTTGCTAAAATCATTTAAATACATTTTTTCCCTCATTAATGTACACACAGCACCCCATATTGACAGACAAAAAAAAAGAATTTTTGAAATTATTGCAGATTTATTAAAAAAGAAAAACTGAAATATCACATGGTCCTAAGTATTCAGACCCTTTGCTCAGTATTTAGTAGAAGCACCCTTTTGAGCTAATACAGCCATGAGTCTTCTTGGGAAAGATGCAACAAGTTTTTCACACCTGGATTTGGGGATCCTCTGCCATTCCTCCTTGCAGATCCTCTCCAGTTCTGTCAGATTGGATGGTAAACGTTGGTGGACAGCCATTTTTAGGTCTCTCCAGAGATGCTCAATTGGGTTTAAGTCAGGGCTCTGGCTGGGCCATTCAAGAACAGTCACAGAGTTGTTGTGAAGCCACTCCTTCGTTATTTTAGCTGTGTGCTTAGGGTCATTGTCTTGTTGGAAGGTAAACCTTCAGCCCAGTCTGAGGTCCTTAGCACTCTGGAGAAGGTTTTTGTCCAGGATATCCCTGTACTTGGCCGCATTCATCTTTCCCTCGATTGCAACCAGTCGTCCTGTCCCTGCAGCTGAAAAACACCCCCACAGCATGATGCTGCCACCGCCATGCTTCACTGTGGGGACTGTATTGGACAAGTGATGAGCAGTGCCTGGTTGTCTCCACACATACCGCTTAGAATTAAGGCCAAAAAGTTCTATCTTGGTCTCATCAGACCAGAGAATCTTCAGGTGTCTTTTAGAAAACTCCATGCTAGCTGTCATGTGTCTTGCACTGAGGAGAGGCTTCCGACAGGCCACTCTGCCATAAAGCCCTGACTGGTGGAGGGCTGCAGTGATGGTTGACTTTCTACAACTTTCTCCCATCTCCTGACTGCATCTCTGGAGCTCAGCCAAAGTGATCTTTGGGTTCTTCTTTACCTCTCTCACCAAGGCTCTTCTCCCCTGGTAGCTCAGCTTGGCCGGACGGCCAGCTCTAGGAAGGGTTCTGGTCGCCCCAAACGTCTTCCACTTAAGGATTATGGAGGCCACTGTGCTCTTGGGAACCTTTTGTGCAGCAGAAATTTTTTTGTAATCTTGGCCAGATCTGTGCCTTGCCACAATTCTGTCCCTGAGCTCTTCAGGCAGTTCCTTTGACCTCATGATTCTCATTTGCTCTGACATGCATTGTGAGCTGTAAGGTCTTATATAGACAGGTGTGTGGCTTTCCTAATCAAGTCCAATCAGTATAATCAAACACAGCTGGACTCAAATGAAGGTGATCTCAAGGATGATCAGAAGAAATGGAAAGCACCTGAGTTAAATATATGAGTGTCACAGCAAAGGCTCTGAATACTTAGGACCATGTGATATTTCAGTTTTTCTTTTTTAATAAATCTGCAACAATTTCAAAAATTCTTTATTTTGTTTGTCAATATGGGGTGCTGTGTGTACATTAATGAGGGAAAAAATTAATTTAAATGATTTTAGCAAATGGCTGCAATATAACAAAGAGTGAAAAATTGAAGTGGGTCTGAATACTTTCCGTACCCACTGTAAATAACAAGCTAGTTAAGTCTGAAGATGATACCAAGATAGGTGGATTGGCAGGTACTCTGGAATCCATTGGATCATCACAGTGAGACTTGGACAACATCCAGGTTTGGGCAGATTTGTGGACGATAAAACTTAATGTCAGTAAATATAAAGTATCACATGTAGGAAGTAAAAATGTGAGGTCTGAATACACAATGGGAGGTCTGAAAATTGAAAGCACCCCTTATGAGAAGGATTTAGGAGTCATAGTGGATTCAATGCTATCAACTGCCAGACCGTGTTCAGAAGCCATGAAGAAGGCTAACATTATTTAAGAACATGAGCTCAACAGTCCAAAGCAAAAGAGAGTGCAGGTAGGGTGGACTGTGTGAAGAAGATTGGCAGGAGAAATTTGTGATAGAAGAGCTGCAAGAGTGAAAGGGAAGGTCTGTAAAATGATGGTGAGACCAGCTATGTTGTATGGCTTGGAGACGGTGGCAATGACGAAAAGACAGGAATCAGTGCTGGAAATGGTGGAGTTGAAGATGCTACGATTTTCACTCAGAGTAAGGAGGGTAGACAGGATTAGGAGTGATGTAAAAACAGGGATAAGTGGAGATGGATGATCCAATGCGGTGACCCCTAAATGGGAGCAGCTGAGAGAAGAAGAAGATGTATAAAGTGCAATTCCAAGGGGGTTATGCCTAGGCTTTATAACACACTGGTGAGGCCTCATCTGGAGTCCAGTGTGCAGTTTTGGTCTCCGGGCTACAAAAAGGACATAGTAGCAGTAGAAAAAGGTCCAGAGAAGAGCAACTGGGCTTATTCAGGGTTACAGGGGATGAGTTATGAAGAAAGATGAAAAGAGCTGAGCCTTTACAGATTAAGCAAAAGAAGATTAGGAGGTGAAATGATTGAAGTGTTTAAAATTATGAACGGAATTAGTCCAGTGGATGAAGACGGTGACTTTTAAATTGAGTTAATCAACAACATGGGGGCCTGATTGAAGTGTTTAACATTATGAAGGGAATTACTCCAGTGGATCGAGACGGTGACTTTAAAATGAGTTCATTAAGAACACGGGGACACAGTTGAAAATTTGTGAAGGGAAAATTTCACACAAATATTGGGAACTTTTTCTTTACAGAGAGAACTAGTGACCAAGTAGTGTGGCAGACTATATAGAGACTTTCAAAACTCGACTTGATGTTATTTTGGAAGAATTAAGTGGACAGGACTGGCGAGCTTTGTTGGGCTGAATGACCTGTTCTCATCCAGATTGTTCTAATGTTCTGAGGAGACCGTGCTCCGAGACCGATTCAGTTTTTGATCTCATGGTTTTGACCCCTCAGATATGCCTTGTGTTCCTACAATTGCGGTATGGAAATAGTTGTAAGCATTATAAGCTGTTTTTGTGTTTTCTGTTAATCAGAAATAAACTTTAAAATGAAGCATCAAATTGAAAAACAAACACTTTCATCAGATTCCTTAGTGTCGAGGACCCCCATAGTGATATGCCGCTCATTACTAGAGCCGGAAAATAACCTGTCAATAATTTGCAAAATGTCCCGTGATCTTGATCAAAAATTAGGCAGAAACAAAAGAACATCATTAGATTTTGCCTGAATGGCAGACATAAAAGTGAACAAATCCAAAAGCACAAAGTCAGTAGCAATAAGAGTAGGGGTCAAAAAAAAAATGAAATCCCAAACAGAAGCAACACCAAGGCAGCCATTTGATGTGCTGCTTGAAGTACCAGTGGGGCGGGGCCTCAGCTGCAGGGTCAGGTGGTCCTGCCATCCCTCACAACCACCACCACCCCGTGGTTTAGCATTCAGACTTCAAGTAACAAAACTCGGAGCTAAACACCACAAAAACTAATATTAATTAAGAAACACAAAATTACCAAAAAATGAATATTAGTCATAATCAGGGATTCTCTTACACCACTTTGGAACCCCCAGCTGCTACTTTTCCCCAGAATTGATGACTGAAATTTTCGTTTTTCTCTGTTCCGTTTTGAGCTGGTCAGGTCTCAGGTATAACGTGACTTTCTCTTGGACGTCTTTAGCTTTCAGTTTTCAGATCAACTGTCTGACCAGTGGTGTCCTAGACAGGCTGCCATGTTAAAAAATGGACGCAGGGTCCTTCCAGTCACACGTAAGTCACTTCATTGTAAGCTGAAGTATTGTTAATTTATTAATAAAAAAAAAACTCACTGACATATGAAGAAGTGATTAATTCAGACTCTTTTAACAATTCATTTAAGTAAGAAGCTTCATTGAAGTCTAAGGAGATTTGAAGAAGTGGAAAGATGGCACAAAAACCAGGACTCGGAATTGGACATCGTGTGATAGAAAGGCTTTGTTTAAATAAATTAGGTGGTCTGTTTTTTAAGCAGTAAGGAGCTCCAGTAATATAAAATAAGTAGTCTGGGAAAAAGGAAAGTTTGTTTAAGTGCCTGAAAGGTTCTTCTTAAATAAATAATATAAAAAAGTCTTATTAGAAGGAATTTTAGAATTAAAAAAGGTAAGAAAGCTGAACTCTGTGTGATAGGCCTGCCTGCTTGTGTGCTGATAGGGTCGCAGTTACAGTTGAAGATGACTGTTTTGTCATAGTAGGGGGGTCCTAAGGTGACTCTTTGTAATAAAGACCATAATAGAATAGCCCAAATCTTATACTCCAGTCCTCCTATGTTACATTACCTTAAATATCTGTGACCTCGGGTAACAAGACAGATCACAAAAACAGGCAGCTGAGACAGTTGCAATTGTATCCATGCATTTAAGGTAACTGGTGCAGCGAAACAGCCATTTATTGAAACGGGCTGAACGGTGCAGTGGTAAGTCTGTCTGTTTCGATTGCGTTGTTCATTTACGAACCTCTGTTCATCCCTCTTTCTTTGTACGTCTTCTTGCCTTCCTTTGTCAGCTATGCCAGCCCTGTTGTTGATGGCGGACTATGTGACACATGGACGTACACCTCACAGTTTACTATCTTACGCTGGCAACTTGCCTTTATTCATAGGACCTTCCTGCCCTGCCGTGTACATCGAAAGACATCTCACTTGGGCAAGGGTACAAACGTCAACTGGACAGACAGACAGACGGATATCTTATTGCTTTATATATATATATATATATATATATATATAGAGAGAGAGAGAGAGAGAGAGTGAGAAATGCCCAAAATAGCAGAGTACAATGAATGTTGGTAAAAATAGTACAACCTGATAATAGAAGTTAATTTTGCATCCAGTATGCCTACTATCAGGTGGCTCTCTGTCTTTGCATGTTGAATTGGTTTCTGGTCCAGTGCTGTCTTTGACTGGAGTGGCAGGAACAGGCGGAATGGACTGTCTGAATATGGCTGCTGAGAAAGAGAGAGACAGTCTCCTCCAGATGGAAAATGGCAGAGAGTTAGGAAAAACACATGCACTTTTAGCGTGGGAAATACAGTATATACAGTAAATCAAATATTATTTTTAAGCCTCCACTTATTTGGAGTCTGTAGCCCCTGACACACCTTCTGGGCACCTTCTAGACAAGTATGGGGATGCAGCATTCACCGGTGAAAGAGCTGAGGCCCAACACATGGCCCAGTTCAGCTGCTTTATCCCTCTCCAATTTCAAACAAACAAAAGAGAAAAGGCACACTGGTATAAAACGCAGTGCCCACTCCACTTGTCATCACAGATGGTACTCTTCTTATCAGTGATCACATTCCTAAAACTCTGGTGGGGGACGGGGTGATGGGGGTTGGATTTTAATTGCTTACTTTTAGAAGGTTGCATCTTTCTTTTTAAGCATCCAATTTAAACTCATCCATAAATGACTTTATAATATACAATTGTCATAATGCTAGATATTACAACTACGCAGCACAGTGGCACAACAGCCAAACAACTTTAATGTTTCAGGAAAAACAATTTTTTCCTGTTTTTTTTTTTTAATCTCTCCTGCATATTTTCATTTCTAGGCATATTTTAATTCCCAATACAATGACCCAAAAGGTTTTAACCGCTGAAACAAACCATATATGCCAGTCCATATATTGGTTTATATATATAAACCATATATTGCCAGGATGGCCTGCAGATGGCAGCATTACACATCATACTGTAGTTTGCAGGTTTTATTTATCGGACAAATGTAAAGTGGATGCCGCTCAAGGGCAGAGTTTTTTTTATAAAGACATTGAAACTGTTCAAGTGAGCTTAATGTCTTGGTGTTAATTAGAACATATGACAACCAAGAGGACACCATTCAGCCCATCAAGTGTATTTGGTTAGCTAATATAATGATCCTGTGAACATATGCCAGTCAAGTTACTCCAGTGTCTCACTTATATGGCATTTGGTCTAAGATTCTCCAGCAGAGCTAATGCTTGTCATGCACCATGTATTGGAATGCAAAATCTAATACATTTTTTACTACATATATAACAAATGATATTCCCACAGATGGTGCATTACCAACGCACAATGTAACTGCCAGATGAACAGAAATCTGCTTTTATACATACACATGTACAGTATATTAACTAGCTATGGTACATGTCTAAGGTGGGTTGAAATTGAAGTAATCAATATAGAACGTCAGCTTTTACGTTTGCAGTGTGCTGTTTATTGGAATGCATTATGTAATGCATTTAGTAATAAAATGCATCGCATCTGTTGCTGCATCACAAACATTTGTAGTAATAAAATGCAGTACTACAAATGTTTGTGATGCATCATCTGTTGAATTGACAAATGTAATGCATATGTCTCTGTTATATGCCGTTTAGTAATGGGATTCCTAAAAGCAGTGTTAATGTTTGTGATATTCCGTCTTCTGGAATTATAAAGATACAAATACTCAGACACTCAAATTTTTATTATATATGTGAAATAAATGTGCCATTGCTGGTCAACAATCTACATTCTGTTATCCATAATGACAAAGGAGAAACAGGTCTTCAGAAAAGTTTGCAAATTCATTAAAAATCAAAAACTGAAATCTCTCATTCCTAGAGGTTTTCTGACCCTGAAGTCGGTGCTTTGTAGAAGCCCCTTTGCCAGTGAGTCTGGCTTCAAGTCTTCTTGATGAGTCCCCACAACCTTTGCACACCTGGATTTGGGCAAATTAACTGATTCCTCCTGGCAGATCCTCTCAAGCTCCGCCAGACTGGATGAGAAGCGTCTGTAAACTACCATTTTCAGGTCTCCCCACACGTGTTCTTTAAGGTTTGAGTCTGAGGTTTGGTTGGACCACCCAAGGGCAGACATAGACTTGTCCTGAAGTCACTCCAGCATTGTCTTGGCTGTATACTTCGGGGCATTGTCATGCTGAAAGGTGAATTCTATCATCCCAGTTTGAGATGGCGTGCACTCTGGAGCAGGTTTTCTTCAAGGACCTCTCTGTGTTTGGCTCCATTCATCCTTCCCTCAATTCTGACTAGTGTCCCTGTCCTTGCACCCCCATAGAATGATGCTGCCAACACCACGCTTCACCACAGAAATGGTATTAGGCAGGTGGTGAGCAGTGCCTCGTCTTCACAAGCCATAGTGTTTAGCGTTCTGTTCAAAGTGTTTGGTTTTTGTCTCATCAGATCAGAGAAGCTTTTTTTCCTTATGCCTCAGAGTCCTTTAAACACTATTTGGCAAACTCCAAGCAGTGGTGAGCTCCTCAACCTTAAATGCTTGATCAGTGGAGCACTGCTGAGGTGGTTGTCCTTCCAACAGGCTCTCCAATCTTAGCAGCAAACTTCTGCAGCTCTGTTAGAGTGACCATTGGGGTCTTGGTCTACCAAGGCCCTTCTTGCTCAGGTACTTCATTTGGCTGGATGGCCAACTCTAAGAAGTACACTGGTGGTTCCAAACGTCTTCCATTTCACAATTCCTGAGGCTCCCGGGAAGCTTGGAGTGTTCCCAGGAGCTTTGCAAATGGTTTTATCCTTTTGTCTTGGCTTATTCTTCACTACAGCTTGATGTTGGAGGTCTGCAGAGAGTTCCTTTTGCACTGACATACAGTGCAAATCATGAGACCTTCTATACACTTTCTAAGTGATGTCCAGTCAGTTCAGTTTGCCACAGATGGACTCTAATCAAGATCGAGAAACACCTCAGGGGGAATTAACACTTTGAGGGCCGAATATTTTTAGTTTTTTTTAAAAGCACACCTATCAATGGTTTCACACATAAATCAACATAAAACAGTGGACGCCAGTTCGCCGTCTCTTGTGGTCGTCTTCATGTGGCGGGGCGTGGGTTGCATTGCAATACGGTCTGTTTGTAGCCCTTGTCGTTGTAAGTGGCGGTTCTCCCTGGCAAACATGGCTGTAGGCACATCAGCTTCACGAACCTGTTCAGTACCACAATCAGCTGGGGGCCGATCAGCTGATGCCAGTACCTCAAATTTGCTTTTGATCACCGGTATCAACATCAGAGTCTGACAAGTCCAGTTCAGCGATAAAATGCAAATCGTTGTCCGTGGAGTATTTTGCTTTACACATTCACTTTGATCTCTCGCTAGATGTCGATGCCATTTTTGCCGTTGTTTGCTCCTCGCTACTCACGCAAGGGAACTGGAGGCACCTGAGCACCATTTGGAGGGTCACAGCAAAGGGTCTGAATACTTTTATGAAGGAGACATTTTAGTTTTTTGTTTTTAATACATTTGTAAACCTTTCTGAAAACATGTCACTTGGTCATTGTGGGATATTGAGTGTAGATTGATGGGCCAGAATGGCAAATGTATCCATTTGAAGTGAAATCTAACAACACAGTAAAGTGTGCAGAAAGTGCAAGGGTCTGAGGAATTTCACAATCCACTGTATGTCATGTCTGTTACCCTCAATTGCTCAGTTATTGTCTCCATCCTCTCCGCACATAAACACCGAAAGTGTGTTCTTTGGAGATCATGGAACGTCATAGGACAGACTTAGTCACTTATCGTCAACCATTTTCTCATGCTGTCACTTCAAGTACACTAAAGCTTTCTTACCTGAAGCTCGGAAGACTGGAGTTTTCAAAAGAGGGAAGAGATAAGCATGAAGTGAGGCTTTGACTTGCTAACGGTGTTTATTCATTTATTTAATTATTTATTTGGGGGGTGTTAATTAATTTTGAATGGCAGCGCCTTTAAACACTGCTGTTAATTGCCTGCCATAAATTCAGGAACTCGAACGCACCATGTGTTTTGCAGAATGATGAAGGCCGGGAGGAGGTAATTATTTTGTTTATAGGAATGCTCCGACTTTTCTCCTGATCTCCTAATGGACGAGCTCATTATGGAAGCCCCACCACTAAGTCAATAATGACAACTCGAGTAGAGTGTCTCGGCGTTCTCCGGCGAGCTCCCAGGAAGCGGCGCAGCAGGCCGGGATTTACATTAAGTTGTTAGTTACAAAAGGACACAGATGTTGTTTTGATAGCTTCTCGTCTTTGTTTTTTTTTCCAGTTTGGTTTCGTTTTTCTTCATTAATTTCTTTTATCGCACTGTCTGTTATTAACAATGTGAGGCAGCTTTGATGCAACAAGTCTTTTAAATCTGTGGATACTAGTACAATGTCCAGTGGAGAGGGTGGGCTGACCAACCAGTGGGAGCAGGACTTGTGTGCGTACAGTTGTGCATGTGTGTCTTCTCGTGGCTGTGGTTGGGTGTGATGCTCTCTCAAATTTATAGCACCAGGGTACTTTGGGCAAAAATAGGACATCCAGCCCAAGAAAGCTCATCAGTCCTCTTCACCCATCTTTTCCACAGTTACATCAAGCCGAGTTTTGAAGATCTCTAAAGTTCTACTACTGTGGCCAACATTATTGCCATCTTTGTTCCTTGCAAAGGCGGTGGTCAGAGCTCTTTTCTGGTTTTGTCAGTCATCAGGACATGTTCCCGGAATGTTTATGGTTGCTCTAGGTCTGTTTAGCCAAAGGTCATTTGTGCCTTTTTATGATAAGCCTTTCAACATTTGAATTCTCCTGAGCCTTCAGCTAACATAGGCCTTCTTGTTAACCTCACACTCTGCTTCCCTCCAGATCAGCATTAACACATTTAACTGCAAAATATGAGTTAACTCATAGAAGGTGATCAGACATGCACTAATTTGTTGGTGCCCCTTCATAAAATAGGAGAATCCACAATTGTCTCTGAAATAACTTCATCGACACCCATCATTGTTTATTCAATATTTAACAAAAATCAGATTTTGCTTTAGGGTTTCGATTCAGTAGAATATTCCAGATAATAACACAACAATGAAAATGGCATGGGGACAAATGATGGGACCTTTAAACTAATATTTTGTTACATTACCTTTAGAGTTTGCAATCACTGCAGATAAGCAATTCCTGAATCTGTCCAAGAGACGCCTGCACCAGTCCACAGGTCGTGTGGCGCACCAGTCCACAGGTCGTGTGGCGCACTCGTCCTGAGCAAACTGCTCCAGCTGGGTCAGGTATAAAGGGGTCTTCTCCAGACTGCATGTTTTATAGATGTTCGAAGGCATTCAAATCGGGTCTCCTAGAAGGCCACTTCAGAATAGTTCAATGTTTTGTTCTCAGCCATTCTTTATGCTTTTAGTTGCGTGTTTTGGCTCCTTATCCTGTTGGAGGTACCCATGACCTGTGACTGAGACTGAGCTTTCTGACATCGGGCAGTGCATTTCGCTCCAGAATGTCTTGATAGTCTTGAGATTTCATTGTTCCCTGCACAGATTCAAGGCAACCCCAAAACATCACCAGGCCTCCTCCATGTTTCAATAGGTCTGATGTTCTTTTCTTTGAATGCTTCATTTTAACATCTGTGGAAATGGAGTTGATGTGACTTGCCCAAAAAGCTCCAGTTTGGTCTCATCTGTCCAAAGGTCATTCTCGCAGAAGCATTGTGGCTTGTCAGTATATGTTGTAGTTTGACTTTTTTATGTGGAGTCCTCCAGGGTCTTCTTCCATGGTGTGATCCGACACTGATAGACCTTGACTTTGGAGTTCAGCTTGTATCTCCTTGGAAGCTGTCCATGGCTTTTTGTCTGCCTTTCTCACTATCTGTCTGCCCATTCTGCGTCCAGGGAGGTGAATCTTAAACCTCTTCATAATATTTGCAGCTTTTGTCACAGGAACATCAAGCTGCTTGGAGATGGTGCTGTTCTAGCCTTTGTCTTTCACATGCTTGTCTCTCATTTTCTTTCTGATCTCCTCACACAGCTCTCTTCCTTTGCTTTCTCTGTTCCTTGTTCATTGTGGGACATGCGATGACACCAAACAGCAGAGTAAGGACTTTTCTCCATTTAAATCGGCTGAATGACTGATTGCACGATTGTAGACATGCGTGTGATACAAATTCAAGAAAACAGCAAGTTTGAAAAATCTCTCTAACCCAGTTGTTTAGAATCTTCTCTAAGGTCCTTCCAACAAATGTGTCCAGTCCATTTTAGAAGATCTCTGTAGATTAAGCAACACTTGATATCTTGTCACACTTGCTTCGCTTTAGTCGAGGCATACAGAGGACGATTGCTTTTCATTTAACACTTTTCAGGAGGCATACAGCCCTTTTTAATGAGCTGTATGGTGACTAACAAATGCGTCCTCGTCTGAGGACGCCAGCCACGAGTTATTCCGTTAACCAACTCTGGGGCTCTGGTGCGAACTATTAGTGTATTTGTGGATGACAGATGCAAACTAATGATAGTGTGTGTCAGAACTAAGAATTAAAAATTAGTGTGGAGTTACAGAACAAAATATTTCACTTTCATTTAATTTATTGTTATTAGCCATATTTTGGTTAACATTTCTTTTGCATAAAAGCAATTTGCATATGTAGAACCACAACCATCTGAATGTCTCTAACGATTATCGTGTCACCAGTATGAATTTTTAAAATCAGTATCAAAGTTCAAATTGTGCCAGATCTACCTTGCTAGACTTGACTGAGTTATGGTGCGGATGTTTCATATAATAATAATAATTTTATTTATAAGGCAGTATACATTTGTTGTAAATCTCAAAGTGCTACATAAAAATATTTAACAAAGACAAAACAAGATAAAAACAGAGATAAAACAACAATAATTAGTTTCATTTTTGTTAATATGCTTTCCTAAATAGAAAAGTCTTTAGCTGTTTTTTAAAACAGCCCACAATCTGCTGCGTTCTCAAATTCTCTGGTAGGGCATTCCAGAGCCGTGAAGCAGCGACTGCAAAGATTCGGTCACCCATTGTTTGGTCATAGGGGAGGGGCGAAGGCGGTGGGCATTTGCAAGATGAAGGTTTCTTGTAGTGGATTGTAATATAAGGAGTTCCTTAAGGTATTGTGGAGCATTTCCATGGATACACTGGTGAGGGAGCAAACAAAGTTTGTATTCAATACAGGGGTGCATAGGGAGCCAATGAAGTGACCTAAGGATTGGTGAAATATGTTCATACTAACTATGAAGTAACACAAATAGATTTTTTTTTAGTGAAAATACATTTTTTGTTGTAAGATTTACTTAATAACAAAATTCACTTAATTAGTATATTCAAATTACATCCTGATTTTATACCCACGTCAGGTACAAATTTGCTTGGTTTCACAGTGGCAATCGACATTTTAACCCTTAAACTGCTACATACTTGGGGGTTAAAGCACTCCTGGATGCCAAATACTTTTTTACTGCACTTTTTAAGCATACATCACAATTCACAAAGAAAAAGTGACATTTTAATGGAACACATTTTTTTTTCATGCAAAGAGCATCACAGTTATTGCAACACTGATCATTTTACACACTGTCAATGAACTGTAAATGCCATTTAAAAAAAAATGCTAGAACAATACGTACAAGGTGCGAATGACACCATTGATGAAATTCAGTAAATCACCTAGCCAACTGCACTTGAACTGTCTACACGCAAACACACAGAGGCCAACGCTGATGCTGGCAAGCTAGTCTATTGCAGCGGCTGAATCCCAGGGACAGTGAGGCTGCAGTGCTGCAGGGGCCGGCAGTGGTCATGAGCTGGCTGCTCGACAAATATGTGGCAGTGCTGGCAAATTGCACTGGGAACCAACTTTAGCCAGTTACGGCGTTCAACAACAAATTTACGTTGCCGAATTTACTTGGCTCCGGTATGCTGGCAAATTGCATTGGGAACTGAGTATAGCTAGTTATGGCGGTTTAATGGTTAAGCAGTTTGCATGTTTGGTGTGGTGTTTTTTTTTTTTTTTTGACAGTTTGCACCAATCTTCTAAAACATCTTTGGTTAATTTTTTTACCCTTCCCCTCACGTTCTGGAACATTCTTGTTCCTCGAGTGGCATAAGGATGGAAAGGAAGTTTTGTGTTTTTTTTTTCCAGTCAACATTATTTCTTCGGAAACATGCCATTATGTATTTGCCAAGCAAAATTATATTCTAAAGTTAATCACTTTTTAAAAATTAAAAAAAATATATGTATATTGTGCCCACACTGGCACTTTATGTTGTAGTCTATGGGGCACGGAGGAAAAGCTTAAAAACTTAGCACATACGTCCATTTTTTTTTTTTTTTCTTTTTAAGCCAAGACAGTTGTCAAGAGATCTGAATCTGCAGGCCCGCCTTCTCCTCTTGGAAGAAGACACCTCACATCTGCAAGTCATTACACAGAAAAGCCATTTAGAGCTGATAGCGTCTCACTAATGCGATTAAGTGAGGCCGTTCGTCCACTGCCATCCTGCTGATCTATAATAGGATTTGGGTTCTAGGATGCATGAGATCCCATTACCAGAATGAGATAGCTGTTGCCCTATCCAGCCCCCATGCTTAAGCCTGCCAGAATGGCCGTGATTGCGTGTGCTCTCATGAGCAGATGGGATTTGTTTTTTTTTTTTTCGCTGTGTTTTTGTGGCAGCTCCTAAAATAACACACTTTGATGCTGTTGAGTGCATAAGGCTGGCTCAGTTCTACCAAGGACATTTCTTGATTCCCCGCTGTTAGGGTTATATCTGTTAGGGCCTGATTTGTTGCAGTAGTGACCCTATTCTCTATACAGTCCTGAGCAGAATGCTCCAAATCTCATCTGTAGTCCTTGTACCTTTATTATTTCCAGCCTGGTCACGGTCAGGGTTGACTGCTATTGGAATTCAATACTGTCCCCCCTTTTTAAACATCTGTAAACCCAGGCAGGAGAGGAAGCTGCAAAATGTACTCATAAATGAACTTGCGTTGTGCCCAGAATATAAGCAAAATATAATGAGTGTAGCAATAATTCCAATACAACCTGGATAATAATCAAGTTCATCTTGCTTGCTTGGGCTACCTGGTGGCTCACTGTCTTAGTATGTTAAGTGGTCTCTGGTCCAATGTGGAATAGCAGAGACACCGCATGACCACTCTATGAATGTGATGTCAGCCTTAATACAGCAGCAGAGAGACACAGTGGGCTTCTGCAAACATCGATTTATCCAGTCCTTACCACACCTCTTGGATGAGTAGGGGGGTCTGTTCATGGTTTTTCATCTCAGACACCAGCCTCCATTTCTTTCCTGGCCTTTCATCTCGGACGTCTGGATTTACCCTGTGTGTCTTCCTTGAATTGTAAGAGGTGCTAATGCTTCTAGAACGTCTCTTCCTTCCAGAAGATTGATGCAAATTCGATAGTATACATCAGCCCCCAAAAAAAGTTCTTATTTGATCTAGTAGTAGGTATTATTAGTAGTAGGTATTGATATTAGTAGGGTGATAATTGGGCCCAAGCAACAACTGGCCAGGTTAAACATTTTAAAATTAAATATTGTTTGATTTTAATTTCAAAAATGAACCTATATTCTAGATATTATCCTCCATTTCAGTGACGAATAGGGTTTGCTCCATGAAATCTGAAAACGATGCTTTCCACTAGGTAGAGGACATTGAAAAATATAAGTTTTAAGGTTTGACAGTGTTGCTGTAGTGGCAGGTAGACACCAAAGCAAAACTCCATTCACTTCTACGGAGATTTCTTTTTCTAAAGGACCCCAAAAGTTTAACATCAGTTTAGCCAAGAGCACATTGTGATTGTCTTAAAGTGGCTGTGACTTATTGCTTCATTTTACTCCACTCTTTCTGATAACAGGTTGTGATGGCAGTTTGCTGATTTGAACATCCCAGGCTACTCTCTCCCTGACAACGTCTTTCTGAGTCTGGTTGGAATTTCCTATGACCTACCAGCCCATCCAAGTTAAATAATCCTCTCCCACCCCACCCACAGCATCTCCTGGGTCTTCTTTTAGAGGAATTTACTTAGTACATCAACCTATTGGGGTGCTTGACATTCTGTAAACATGCTCACACCAGCTTCAACTGGCCCCTCTCAATCTGGAGAAGCAGCAATTATATTGTCTCTTTAACTTAACGGCGTTTTTTAGCCTTTTTGGTGTCATGACCCACTTTTTACCATAGCAGCATCTTTCACCTTTGCCCTGACAGATCAATTATGATCGTCAGGTGGGTGGGAGTTGGAGTTGTGTTCCTCCTTGGACTATGAAGCAAGATTTTCAGACCTTGGGGTTGGAGGTCATGTATTCTTCATAAAATGAGCACGATCGATAGAATGTGATTGAATGCGATTGTCACAGCTGCAACCCACTACCAATGTAAACAATAGCAACTCTCAGCCCAACGGTGGTAACCTGAAATCCAAAATGTGGGTCACGACCTAGTGGTTGAGAAATAATGCTCTAAGGTGCTCATGTATTTCCAAGGTCTTCACCCTGTCAAGGGTAGTGAGCCTAGCAAACGTACGCAAAGACCTAATTTTGTCCCCTTGTTTTCAAGACCTTATTCTTCTGGTCACTACCCAGAACTTGTGACCATAGGTGTGAGGACAGGGATGTAGACTGACCCCAAAAGTCAACTGCTTCATCACTATCCTGGTCCAATGTAATGTCAGTTAAACCGTTGCCCTCACAGCAACTCATTGGTCACTCATAACTATCACCTCTAACCTCTTTTGTAAACAAGAATCCAAGGTACTTGTATGTGTCCACTTGAGGCAGGTGCTTACCCTTTTCTGTCTTCAAAAATTTGTGACCACTGGTGAGGTTGGGGATGTAAACTGACTTGTAAATTTGTCTGCAGACTTGGCTCTTGTTTCCCCACCATGATCCAATACAGCACAATTAAAATTGCTCCCACCACAGCAATTCTTTGCTCATTCTATCACCTCTAGCTTCACTCATGAACGTGACCCTAAGGTTCTTGAATGTGTCCACTTGGGTAGATGCTTACCCTTTACCTGCAGTCACTCTTTTCCAAAACCCTTAAGAGTTGGGAGGTATTAACCCTAATAGAGGCCAAGGTGATAGCACAATATGGAGCCAGTTGGAAGTGACTTGTGAGGTATGTCCAAAACCCATCAGCACCTACAGTAGCACACTGGCTCTGAGGGCAGCCTCACCCATTTGACTGATAAAGGATTAATGATGACGAATCCCAGCCATATCACCACTCTGCTACAGACGACTGTAGTCTGATGAGCCCAAGAAGACATCATCATCTGCAAATAGCACTGATAAACCTGAAGGCTGTGAAACTGGATACCCTCCAAACCTCGGCTGCGCCTTGATATCCTGTCCATGAATATCAAAAACAGGGGAGGAGACAAGACGCACCACTGGTATGGTTGGGAGGAACAGCCTGCCTGATCAGAATCTGAGCTGAAAATTAGTCTTGGGATTCTTGCCTAGTCCTGGACTGTTTATAACAAACACTATTTTTGAACATACGATTACTTATACTGTGCATCCGGAAAGTATTCACAGCGCATCACTTTTTCCACATTTTGTTTTTGTTATGTTACAACCTTTTTCCAAAATGGATTAAATTCATTTTTTTCCTCAGAATTCTACACACAACACCCCATAATAAAAACGTGAAAAAAGTTTACTTGAGGTTTTTGCAAATTTATTAAAAATAAAAAAACTGAGAAAGCACATGTACATAAGTATTCACAGCCTTTGCTCAATACTTTGTCGATGCACCTTTGGCAGCAATTACAGCCTCAAGTCTTTTTGAATATGATGCCACAAGCTTGGCACACCTATCTTTGGCCAGTTTCGCCCATTCCTCTTTGCAGCACCTCTCAAGCTCCATCAGGTTGTATGGGAAGCATCGGTGCACAGCCATTTTAAGATCTCTCCAGAGATGTTCAATCGGATTCAAGTCTGGGCTCTGGCTGGGCCACTCAAGGACATTCACAGAGTTGTCCTGAAGCCACTCCTTTGATATCTTGGCTGTGTGCTTAGGGTCATTGTCCAGCTGAAAGATGAACCGTCGCCCCAGTCTGAGGTCAAGAGCGCTCTGGAGCAGGTTTTCATCCAGGATGTCTCTGTACATTGCTGCAGTCATCTTTCCCTTTATCCTGACTAGTCTCCCAGTTCCTGCCGCTGAAAAACATCCCCACAGCATGATGCTGCCACCACCGTGCTTCACTGTAGGGATGGTATTGGCCTGGTGATGAGCGGTGCCTGGTTTCCTCCAAACGTGACACCTGGCATTCACACCAAAGAGTTCAATCTTTGTCTCATCAGACCAGAGCATTATGTTTCTCATGGTCTGAGAGTCCTTCAGGTGCCTTTTGGCAAACTCCAGGCGGGCTGCCATGTGCCTTTTACTAAGGAGTGGCTTCCGTCTGGCCACTCTACCATACAGGCCTGATTGGTGGATTGCTGCAGAGATGGTTGTCCTTCTGGAAGGTTCTCCTGTCTCCACAGAGGACCTCTAGAGCTCTGACAGAGTGACCATCAGGTTCTTGGTCACCTCCCTGACTAAGGCCCTTTTCCCCCGATTGCTCAGTTTAGCTGGCCGGCCAGCTCTAGGAAGAGTCCTGGTGGTTTCGAACTTCTTCCACTTACGGATAATGGAGGCCACTGTGCTCATTGGGACCTTCAAAGCAGCAGAAATGTTTCTGTGCCCTTCCCCAGATTTGTGCCTCGAGACAATCCTGTCTCGGAGGTCTACAGACAATTCCTTTGACTTCATGCTTGGTTTGTGCTCTGACATGAACTGTCAACTTTGGGACCTTATATGGACAGGTGTGTGCCTTTCCAAATCATGTCCAATCAACTGAATTTACCACAGGTGGACTCCAATTAAGCTGCAGAAACATCTCAAGGATGATCAGGGGAAACAGGATGCACCTGAGTTCAACTTTGAGCCTCATGGCAAAGGCTGTGAATACTTATGTACATGTGCTTTCTCAATTTCTTTATTTTTAATAAATTTGCAAAAATCTCAAGTAAATTTTTTTCACTTTGTCATTATGGGGTGTTTTGTGTAGAATTCTGAGGAAAAAATGAATTTAATCCATTTTGGAATAAGGCTGTAACATAACAAAATGTGGAAAAAGTGATGTGCTGTGAATACTTTCCGGATGCACTGTAAATGTTCCAAAGAACCTTGGGCTAGAGGACAGTGATCGTACTCTGTCCTCTGGGCTCAGGTTGTGTGTTCTGGACCCTCAGTTAAAACAGAGTAGCTGTGCTGTCAGTTGATTACCACCTGCTGGTGTGTTGGCTCGTTTAGTAGGAATGACTGCTGGACAAAGATCTGGAAGACCTAAACCAGAAGAAACAGAGCTGGGAATGACTAGCCGATGCCTCTGTCTGAGATGAGTTCAACTTGCATGCATCTTGGAGAGGTCAGGAACAGGGGGTACTAATGGGGAAGGAAGGGAAGAACAAATGGGACTGAAGCGATGAAGCTCTTCTTTACTCAGAATTGTGAGAAGCTGGAACAGTCTACGAAATCATGGAGTTGTAGCAGAAACCTTGAGAACTTTTAAGAAGGATCTGAATGAGCTCAATGGACTGAGTGTTTTGGAACCTGTACATTCATTTTCATTCATTTTTTGTGTTAATAGTTTTTTTTTTTTTTAAGTATTTATTTTTCTTTTTATTAGTATGACATTATCTAAATTCCATTTTGGATTGGTTTTAAGAAACTAGAGGTCCATTATCAGCCATTTTTGTATACATTTATTACTTTTTCCACTTATTTTTGTTGTTATTAAAATGACATTCTCTCAGCTATGTTCTGGAATGGGTTTTAGATCCTGTAGCTTCGTTTTTGGTCATTTTTGTATTAAAAATAGTTGAACAAAGCAATTATCTATACTATGATAATGTCATTTTGATTCCATTTTTGGAATCTGTTTTAGAACAAGCAGGTTAATTTTCCTTAATGTTTTGGCATTAACCAATTGTCTTTTTCACATAGTTTGTTATTTTTATCATTTTTACAATAATTTCATTTTGACTAGATTTTGGAACGAGTCAATTGCATTTTCAGGTATTTACCATTGTTGTGATTATGATGACATTGTTGCGACTCAAGTTTTGGAATGTGTTTTAGAACCTATACATTCATTTTCTTTAAGTATGTTTTTAGTTTTTATCATGATGCTGTTATCTCAGTTTCATTTTGGATTTGGTTTTGGAAAATGAAGGTTCATTATTGGTCATTTGTGTATTAATTGGTTTTTTCACATTAAATATGATGGCATTATCTTAACTATGTTTTGGGTGTGGCTTTGGAACCTGCAGATTCATTTTTGGTTATTTATTGTGTTAATGAATTGTATTTTTGCTTTGCGTCCTCCCCCATTGTAGAGGTGCAAAAGCGTTAGATTCGTCAAAAATATCGATCTCTGGTTTTTTGACAGATCTTGACATTTATACTTCATGCGATGTGACACGTGCTGCAAGCGTGTTGCTGTTTATACTTGCGCGCATACTTTACGGGACTCTGGAGGAATCCACCAGGTGGCAGTGCGAGATATCATCACGGTGAGAACAGGTTCGGCTTCGCTGTGTTATGAATTACCTGGAACGCCCATTAAATTCCAATGCGCAATATCTCTGAAAAGAATGTTTAATGATTACATCCATCAATCCAGGGATGTGTCCATTCCAGCAAGCATTTGGCACAAGGCTGAAACAATCCCTGGGTAGGCATCAGCTCATCGCAAGGTGAATGAATACAAACCCTCACTCACGTACACACACTGGCGTCATTTTAGTGTCACCAAATCTGCATATCTTTGGAAGGAAACGGGAGCACACTGAGGAAACCCAGCAGGAACACATGCAAACTCCAAGCAGGGAACACCAGCAACGTGACTCCCTGCTAGACAGCAGCGCCACTGACACCCCCATGTGTATAATTATTAACAGTATTCATTACTTAAATGAAATTAATGATTTATCTGTAAAATGTCACATACATACTTTAATGCATTTCATCATGAAATTGATATCAATTATAAATCTAAATGTGCAGAGAGCTGGAATATCATACATTTATAATGTGTTCTGTGTGGCGATCTATTGCTGTTTGCTGCTGTCAGGTCTGGAGGAAGCCCTAGAAAAAAAAAGACGGAACAGAAGACGGTATGTGAGACTTTTAAAATGTATCGTGTCATTGCGATTGGGAATATGTGACGCTCGAATATAAAAGCACCGCAAATGCATTTGTATGTCAGCATTTTGCTTCACCACATCAAACCATTCATTAAACATTGAAGCACGTACATCAATCTCGTAGGATCCGTAAAGCAGCATTCTGTCACATGTAGATAGTAAACAAAGACTCTGACGTCACATTCCAACTTTTAGCACACTGCGCCCCAACCCGACTTTTTGCTGGTACTGCAACTCACGCACGCATCGTGTTAATTTCTGAGGACCTGCTCCGAGGAAGCATCAAATGAACGCTGGGAACACGTGGCAGCAATGATGCAGGCGTGTACACATTCTGAGCGTGAAGTATAAACGAGCCCTTAGAGTCCCCTGATACCGAAAACATTGATATCTTGATGATGGGTGTGTGTGTCACAGTATCTTGAGGACAGGCTAGAGCTAAAACGGCTGAATAGAAAAATACCAAACTCAATTTTGCAACTCAATTTTGGAATGTGTTTTGGAATGGAAACTAT
>JANRMT010062789.1:9183883-9200234 GCA_026402145.1 Polypterus bichir lapradei | reverse complement strand
TGGAAACTATATATTAATTTTTATTCATTTTTGTAATTATTATTCATTTTTAAAGTATGTATTTTTATTATGATGATATTATCTCAGTTCCATTTTGGAACCTGGAGATTCATTTTTGGTCATTTTGTATTAATTCATTTTAATTTTTTTTTTTTTTTTTCCAATTTATATTTGTACCTTTTTTCCGATAATGTCATTTTGACTCCATGTTGGAAAAGCTTTCAGAGCACACAGATTAATTTTCCTTCATTTGTGTATTAACACTAGAATTACCAGAGCCTACGAAAAAACTCGTAGATCCGTTCCACCTTCAATTGCTTCCCACCTCTCCGTCAGCGTCTTTTGTCCTTTAAATGTGTTGATAAGCAGCAAACAGCAAGCAGCCTGCTATCACATCCCCCAACGGCGCACAGTTTTCTCAACTCAAGTCTGTTTACCTGCGTGTCAGTTGCTTGGAGTTGTATAGAGTGAGAAGTCAAGCAAAATGATACCTTTTATAAATACTATATCGTTATTTGGAACACATGCATTTCATGTATGTTTCGTGTCTACAACGATCTATGTACAGTAAACACATCGTTAAAACAGAAACGTTTTTCATGTTTTAGTAATAATTGACAAAATGTAGACATGAAGTGTATAATGTGTTAAGCCTGATTTCCAAAGATCAAATAAGCACTTTCACAAAAGGTTCAAGGACGATACAACAGCTTCCATGGCGTAGTGGTAAGATTTGTCGACTTGGAATCAAGAGTCCCCGGTTCAAACCTGACTGTCTCCTGTATTTGCTGTTTTCAGTAGTGAGCTGCTCTTATTGTTAATATTATACAGTACACACATACATTTGGTTTGCGTCTGTAACAGACCGTGTACATTTATAGTACTGTACTGGTATTCGCTCAGTCATGATCACCATACATACACCGCCCTAGGGATCTGACGCTTTTAGTTTTTATCTGAAACTGGGAATAGCTTTAGATGTGAGTGGTGTTTTGAGGCAATGGAACTGGACATTCTCTGATCTGGAGGGATAAAAGCTGACACACAAACGCTGATGAATCTGCCTTCTTCGTATCTCACCGTCACTTTATTTTTTTTTATTCAGTTTTATTCCTGAGTGTTCCTGCTCACGCCGAATTAGTATGCGCCTCCTAATCCATGATATCTATGTTCTAGACTTTTTTTTTTTTAAACCTGTAGATTCGGTTTTTGTCATTTTTGGATTAATGTCTTGCATTTTTCAACTATTTTTATTGTTATTACAATAACATAATTTTGAGTCCATTTTTGGAATGGGTTTTAGAACTTGCAGGTTAATTTTTCTTAATTTCTGTATCAATTAATTCTGCAATTTCTATATTAATTAAATTCTCCAAAGTATTGACTTTTATTGTTATTGTATTTTATTATTTCCAACTCCATTTTGGAATGTGTTTTGTATTTTCATTTTTGTTCATTTTTGTAATAATAATTCTTTTTTTAAAGCCTGTATTTTTATTTTTAGTATGAAGGCATCATCTCAATTTCATTTTTAAGTGGATTTTGGAACCATTTTTGGTCATTTTTGTAATAATTGATTTAAATTTTTTTCCCCAACTATTTATTTTTTATTGTTATTATGATAATGTTATTTTGTTTCTGTTTTGTTTTTTTAATTTTCCATCACTTTTGTGTTAATCAGTTGTTTATTTTTAGTCATCGATCTGATAACATCATCTCGACTCCATTTCAAAATGAGTTTTGGAACCTGTAGATTAGTTTTCAGAAATTTTGGTATTGAGTAATTACTGTCTACTGTCAAAAATCTTTATTGTAATTATAATAATGTTATCTCAACTCCATTTTGGAATAGGTTTTGATTGCAAGTGCTACCATTTTGCACTCTTTTTGCTTTGCTGCAGCCATGTTGTTTATAACAGTAGAAGTTGTTGCTGATTGTCGTAACTTGTAACATCATTTAAGACATACATCCATCCATTTTCCAACCCACTGAATCCAAACACAGGGTCACGGGGGTCTGCTGGAGCCAATCCCAGCCAACACAGGGCACAAGGCAGGAACCAATCCAGGGCAGGATGCCAACCCACACAGGACACACACAAACACACCCACACACCAAGCCCAATTTAGAATCTCCAATCCACCTAACCTGCAAGTCTTTGGACTGTGAGAGGAAACTGGAGCGCCCGGAGGAAACCCACGCAGACACGGGGAGAACATGCAAACTCCACGCAGGGAGAACCCTGGAAGCGAACCCAGGTCTCCTAACTGAGGCAGCAGCGCTACCACTGCGCCACCGTGCCGTCCTAATTTAAGACAACATTATTGAAATTGGCAATGTGGTGAAAAAAAACAAACAAAAAGAAACGCTAGTTTAGCTTTGGCAAAATTCTAACTAACGTGGTTTCTTTTTCTAATGACTTGTTTTGGGACTTTTAGTTTTGGTTTCAACTCTGTGTTCTGCTTTTCTGACCTCAGATTTTTAAATTTTGCTTTGGACTTTGTCACTGATATTCTGATTTTTGGTTTGTGACCTTTTGCTTGCCCCTTGACCAGGTGTTTACCTTCACCCAGAAAATCCAGTAAATTCATTTCTTAAGTCTTTTTTTATGTTTTTGTGGACGCTATACTAAGATTTGCATCGATGGACAGGATTAGAAATGAGGACATTAGAGAGTCAGCTCAAATTGGACGGTTGGAAGACAAAGTCAGAGAGGCGAGATTGCGTTGGTTTGGACATGTGCAGAGGAGAGATGCTGGGAATAATGAGAGAAGGGTGCTAAGGATAGAGCTACCAGGGAAGAGGAGAAGAGGAAGGTCTAAGAGAAGGTTTATGGATGTGGTGAGAGCAGGACATGCAGGTGATGGTGGTGACAGAGCAAGATGATGAGGACAGGAAGATATGGAAAAAGATGATCTGCTCTGGCGACCCCTAACGGGACCAGAGGAAAAAAGTAGAATGCTACTGTGGTTGCAGGTTTTGTAACCATTTTCTTCATTAGTGAAAGGTTTTAACTGCTGATTAACTCCTTTGCCTTAATTTTAGTTGACTTTCTATTTAAGACTCAGAACAAATTATTTATTTTTTTCTTAATTAGCAACCAAACAACAATGAGAAACAAAATGAGCCAAGAGCTGACCAGCGGCCATCATACAATATCTGAAAATAAAGAAAGGTGAAGGGTTCATTAGTGCTGATCTACTCGGGTGCACAAAGCATTTTGACGGTGCTGTTAGAAAAACGAAAACAGTCTGTCCTGGAAATGTCTCCTGTGAAGAATGAGTGCACCAGTGACAATCTGTGGAATTTAATAACAGGTTTAATTAAAACAAGAGTCGGCTTCTAATTAACAAACTTGTTGGAGTGAAATTGGCTGGCATTTGAGTCCCTGGCTTAGCTGGTCATCTGTTGGTTCATCAACTTCAAATCTCATTTCTGTTTGGGTGCCATTTAAGGAAAAAATGAAGCAATTCAGAGGACTGAGTCTTAAAAAACAAGCTAACTAAAATGAAGGGAAAAGGAGTTAAATATCAGCAAAAACCGGTCAATAATTAAGAAAAGGGTTAGAATGAAAACATGCATGCACCATAGCGCATAGTGTACAGTTGGAGACCCCTGTTTTAGAGTGTCACACAAATCTTGTTAGTTAAAAATATTTCTTGAATAACAATTTAATTATATGACCTGGCCATTCCCCCCCTCATCATGTGATTTCAAATTTATTTTTCCCCTTTCAGTTATGATGCTGATCTTTGATCTTTCAGCGTAATGATCTGCGATCTTCACCGACTGTGCTTCTGTCCATTCCACCACCGAGATCTAAACAGTCGTGGCACAGACAAATATGAAAGGTATTCAACAGGGGCCGCCAAACAATGTGAAAGCATTCCTGTTACCTTTGTGCACTTTGCTCGTGGCTCTCGCTAACAATCCGGAAAGGCAGGCGGCCACCAGAGTGTCGACTCGGCCGTGTTCTCTCTTCCCCCGCTACTCCTCCACATTTGAAGAGTGTGCATGGTAATTGAACACGAGGCTTTCTGTGCCATTTAGGAAATAAAGTAGATGGAATTCAAACAGCAGGGTAGACTCCATTTTATTCTCCTCTTAAGCAACTTTTGTATTCTTTGTTAATACATTGTACACAGAACTTTTCAAGCTTTATTTTTTTGTACATTCAAGTCTAAAAATGTGAATACTGCTATACTCTACCATTACTGCTCCATCACCCTGCACCAGTTCTCACTATTAAACTAACTAGTGTGCCTCTTTCCAAAATGTCCCCTTCTGAGCACTGCAGTCAAGTGACCCTTCATCCTCTTTCTCTCTCTCTCTCTCTCTCTCTCTCTCTCTTCTTTCTTCTCAGTGTACCTGCCGAAACGACATGGTGAAAATCTCCATGGATGTGTTTGTTCGCTTTCTGCAACCCGAGCGCTATGAGCAGTGGAAACAAGGCAAAGACGTGACTGTGCTCGACCACCTGAAGCCAACCTGTCTGACCAGCAAAGAACTGGAGGAGTGGCGGGAAAGGCGGGCTCAGATCAAAGCCAAGATGCTGCGCCGGTGAGTATGGAGGGCGTGTGGATAGCTGATGGTGCCACCTTTTTGAGCACTGTCAGCTTAATAATAAATACTAATACATTTCATTTATATAGTGCCTTTCCATGATTGAAGCACTTAGTGGATTAGATTAGTGGATGCTGTTTTGCTTGGGGTTTCCATTTGCCTTTTTATTTTCTTTGGTTCCTTTTAACACCCAAATGAAAAGTTTAATTATTTTCAACCAAAACAAGCGTCTTTATTTTAATATCTGTGCCTTGGGCATTGGGGCAGTAGACTTTACAGTTTTAATAGGGTGGTAAATTAGAAAGAACGCACTTAAGGGACTGTGTGCTTCATGGTGGAGACAGCAGGTACAGGGATGGTGTGCAGCATTTACACGTATACTGCTCCTAAATTTACAATTTCCATTGGGGTTGGTGATGTTTGTATCAGTGAGTTCAGGACAAATAAAGTTATCTGTCTGTCTGTCTGTCTGTCTGTCTTTTATATAGAGCCTTATCTATGTATCTAATAGTGTCTTACACATCTATCTATCTATCTATCTATCTATCTATCTATCTATCTATCTATCTATCTATCTATCTATCATGTAGTGCCTTTCATATACAATATAATACGATACATTTAATCTATCTGTCTTTCTATCCATCTATCTATATTATATAGTGCCTTTCATATACAGGGTGGTCCAGATCTAATTATGCAACTCTTAATGCAATGCAGGAAAGCAATACAATTTCGGCTGATTGGCGCTATCAGTCCAGTCAAAATTTCGTTGATTTGGGAGATCGTGTTCCTGTGCACTGCAGGTGGTCCAAATTCCTCCACCATCCTGCATTGAACGTTATTATAGCGTAATGAAAATTGCATAATTAGATCTGGACCACCCTATACAATACGATACAATCTATCTATCTATCTATCTATCTATCTATCTATCTATCTATCTATCTATCTATCTATCTATCTTATAGCGTCTTTCACTTCTATCTTTTTTATAATACCTTTCCCTTCTGTCTGTCTATCTATCTATCTCTCTATGATATAGTGCCTTTCATATACAATACAATACAATTCATCTATCTATCTGTCTTTCTGTCATCTATCTATATTATATAGTGCCTTTCATATCTGTCTATCTATCTGTTATATAGTGCCTTTCCTATATATCTATCTGTCTGTCTGTGTATCTATCATATAGTACCTTTCCTATGTATCTCTGTATTATATAGTGACTTTCATATCCATCTGTCTGTCTGCACATCTGTCTAGACTTGAAGCTGTACTTGCGGCTAAAGGGGCTTCTTTAAAGTAAAGAATTATGGGACTGACTACTTCTATGAAAAAGATATTTCAGTTTTTGATTTTAATAGATTTGCTAAAACTTCTTAAGACACACTTTTCACTTTGTCATTATGGCTTACTGAGTTTAGATGTTTTTTTTCCAAGAATTAAGAGGATAGGACTGGAAAGCTTTGTTGGCCTGAATGGCCTTTTCTCATCCAGATTGTTCTAATGTTCTAGATTGGTGGGCAAAAATGGCAAATGTATTAATTTAAAATGAAATCTACAACACAACATAAAGTGTGCTGAAAGTGAAGGGGTCTGAGTACTGTCTACATCCGCTGTAGATGAAGATCGGACCATGTTTTAAGGCAAATTGGTACTTATACTCACTGAGCAAATTCTTAGGACCACTCTGCTAATACTGGTTATGGCCTCCTTTTGCTCTCCAAACATCCTCAGTTCTTTCTGACATGGATTCATGGATGCTGGAATATTGGAAGCACTCTTTTTGGAGATTCTGGTCAGAGTTGACATGGTTGCCCCTTGCAGTTACTGCAGATTTTTCAGCTTTGAATCTCCCTTTCCACCACACCCCAAAGACGTTCTGTTGGATTCTGGTCTGCTGACTAGGAAGGCCACTGAAGAAACCTGCACTCACAGTCATAACACCTGTCTGCTTTGTGACATGGTGCGTTATCATACTGTACTGGAAGTCACCATTACAAGATGGGTAAATTGTGGCCATGAAGGGTCAACATGGTCAGCAACAAAATTCAAATAGGCTGTGGCATTCAAGCGATGATTGATTTGTAGTAATGGTGTGCCAAGTAAGCATTCCCCACCGCATTACACCACCACCCTCAGTCTGGACTGTTGACAGAAGGTACGTTGGGTGAATGGATTCATGCTGTTGGCACCAAATTATGACCCCACCATCTTTGTGCCTCAGCAGAAATCGAGATTCATCAGACCAGGATGTTTTGTTTTTTTTTTAAGTCTTCAGGTGCCCAGTTGTGGTGAGCCTGTGCCCACTGTTTGTGGCTTTCAGCAGTGGAACATGATGTGGTCTTCTGTCTACCAAGTCAGATTCCGCTACATTAAGTACTAGCAAATAAAAGTGATTCTGATTCTGATTCTGATTCTGATTTTGTAGCCCATCTGCTCCAAGGTTTGACATGTTGTGCTTTCCGGGATGCTTTTTCGCTCAACACAGTTGTGTAGAGTGGCGATCTGACTTACTGTCAGCTTGAACCAGTCTGGCCATTCTCCTCAGACCGCTCTCATCAACAACACGCGTCTGTCCGCAGAACTGCTGCTCACTGGACGTTTTTTGATTTTCACACCATTCTGAGCAAACTCTGGAGACTGCTGTTTGTGAAAATCCCTGCATGCCACCAGTTACAGAAATGCTGAAACCAGCTCAGTCATGCCAGGATTGAGGTCACTAACATCACATTATACCCCATTCTGGTGTTTGATGTGAACATGAACTGAAGCTCCTCACCTGTACCTGCAGGATTGTATGTGTTGTGCTGTTGCCACATGATTGGCTGATTAGATAATTGCATGGAGAAGCAGGTGTGCCTAAGAATTTGCTTAGTGAAGCGTTAATGGTGTAAATGCAGTTATTTTTTCCACAGATTTTTTGTGCCACTGTGCCTGCTTCTCTCACTTTAAATTAAAAGCCCAGGGGGTTCTTAATGTTGTGGATGTGGAAAATGTTTTAACAGATGAAATGGCTGCTTAGATATTAACAGAGATTTAAAAAAAAAAAAAACAGTGGATTCAGCTTGTGGACATCCTGTGATGGATTGGTCTTTAAAAGTGGCAAAAGGAAAAAAAATATTTAGGGGCCGCATAAATGTGGAAATTAGTCCTGGCTTGGGAAAATAAGAGAGAGGATTCAAAAACTTTTTATGAACCCTCATCTACTTTATGGAGCCTATTTTATTTTATTTATTTGCATACATGAGAATATTGTGTTCACTCAGCAAACTTTTTTTTTTTTTCACTTCTCTCTTGTAAATCTTCAGTAAGTGAGCCAGTGGCTTGAAAAATTAGTAATTTCCTTGAGTTATTTTGCAGTAAAGGAAATGTGATAAATGGTGAAGCGGTAGGCTGAGGCAAAACGCAAAGGCAGCGTACCGCGTCAGTTTCCCTAATGAGTGGCTGACTGGCCAAAGCCGAAGCTAATTGGTCAATGGCCTACAAGCCCAATAAGCCCCCAAATCATCAATCCCAATATTACCCCATCAAATTGACTTCAGTTTTATACTGAAAAAGGAAAATCACAGAGTTCCTCCCTTATTATGTTTTCTTTTCTTTTTTTTTATTTATTATACTATATGGCCAAAAGTTTGTGGACATCTGAGCATCACAACTCTAAGAGCTTGTTGGACATCTCTCAAGCCCCAAATCACACAAGGAGTCCCTCAATGGGTTTCCTACAGCAGGTCCTGTTTTTGACAGCCCAACAGCTGTGATTCTCTATGAAGACAAGAAGAAACTCACTAAAGTGGGGAAGAAAGTGGAAGAATTCTTGGGAAGTTCAATTCAGAGAGAGAGAGAGAGAGTCCCCCTTGCAGGAAGGTTGGGCATGCAATGAATGTTAAAACAAATGGGGTAAATATGACACAAAAAACCGAACACAAGTAATCCTCTTCACAGAGCTCTATGGCCAAACTGTCATGGCCACCTCAGAAATGCAATCCAACTGTACAGACTTCTTTGTTCTTGCACAGCTCGTCACCAAGTGATGGCCCAAGGCAAAATGCAAGATAAGGTGATACCACTCCCTAAATACAGAGCTGTCACATATAAGGACACAAGTTTATTCACATACATCAAAAACAAAGTAGAAACTAAGAAACATAAATGACAAACAACAACATCTGTCCATTAACTGTTTTTGTAGAACCACTGCCAGATTGTGGAAAAGCAGTCGGAAATAAGCCAGGCACAGTCAGAGTCCAGGAGACCTCGACCGACAAGCCGTCTCCCCCTTTTGGCCATTCTGCAGCTGAGTCAGTGCTGGGCTGACCAATTAGATGAAAGGATCCCTCTACCCCATGACTCGGCCCTTTATCTGAGGTGACTTTTCCATAGGCAGGCACACATCTTGGCAGTAGAGCAGTGGCACCAAGTGTCACATGAGGATACCAAGAAGAGAAACCGAATAAGCCAGGGTTAGTAACAGTTCATAAATATCATATTACTTATATTTTAATACTAATGCCTAATAACAGTGATGCAGTTTGCACAGCTAATCAGCAGCTCTAGTCAGGGTGTACTAAACTGAAGTTGTGAGTCTTCTGCCTGATTTAAAAGCTAATACTGAAGGGGCACCTTTTATAGTAGCAGGCAGACCATTCCACAGCTTTGTGGCCCTGTAACTAAAAGTTCAACCTTCCACTGTTGTTTTATTAAACCTTGGAATCATAAGCAGCCTGAAATCTTGAGATCTTAATATGCGCCCTGTGGTTTGTAAGTAGTAATAGCCTCAGATTAGTAAGCAGGGCCTTGGCCATTTAAGGGTTTATTTTTTTTTTTAAGGTTGAAATTTGCCCTAAAGTTAACTGAGAGCCAGTGTAAGGATGTGAGAACAGGAGTTATGTATTCATACTTTCAGACTTACTGACTTCCTTCCTGATGGACTTACCATAAATACTCACGTATAAGTCGGGTCTTGAAACCCGAAAAATGGATCATAAAATCAGACCACGACTTATACAGCTGTTCAAAAATACGACACTTAATTTCATTCATTTATTTTGCATCTTCTTGCTTCCTCCAATCTCGCATCAGTTTCTCAGACACATCGAATTTTGTTGCAGCTGCGCAGTTACCCATTTCTTTCGCCACTTCAACGACTTTTAATTTAAAACCAGCTTCATATTTTCTTCTGATCGAACGCTCTCATCATAGATAAGGGAGGCTCTTACGATAAAGGTGTATGAGGGTGTGAGATACATAAAACACAAAACGGTGCATATGTCGCTTCAGGAATAGTTTGAGTATTACTGAGTGGTCATGTGGCCACAATATATAGACAAATAAAAAGTCTGTGTGCTCCGTGGTCAGGTGGGCATTAGCATATCATAAGCTCTTGGACCAATAACATGAGTTTTCCACATTCGACTTATACGACCAACATTATAAAATACCGGAAATTATACGGTAATATCCAGCCCCAACTTATTTGCGGGAGAACTTAAAACATGAGTATATATGGTACTTACTGATGAATGGACAGACTGACTTACTGATGGAATTACTTACTGACTTCCTTCCTGACGAACTTATTGACTGACTTATGGACTTACTTACTTATTGACAAACTTTATGACTTAATTTCTTTCTTTATCTGTCCCCAGGGTGAAATGTGGCTTTTTACAGAAGTTCAATAAATATACTGTATACCGACTAAATATAACAATAAAAATAGCAGTCCCATTGAGGCATTATGCAGACACATTGCTGATGGTATGAAGGAACCCCAGTCGTGTTTCTTGACAGACTCAGTTTTGTCTTCATTCTCACTTACAGTACTTACCCGCAGAGTGTCCATCGTGTCTCCCATAAGTACACTCGGCCTTTTTAATTAACGTGATGATTCGATGGGCCTCTCTTGAACTGATGTTACCGGCTCTAGCATAAGCAAAAAGCAAGACTGTATTATAAGATGGAAATGTCAGCAGTGTTACACAATAAAAAATTGAAAATAGAATGCAATGTATATTGTACATGAAAGAATAATATTTCATAAGCAGGTTATTGAATAAGAAGCCCACAGTCACGTATTGAATATTGATTGAACTTCACTGCTGCCTACACTGTGTGCCCCCGTAGCGGCTAATGCATTTGACTTTGTCAATTCAGTCGCCACTACTGACTCACTGTGTGTGACCCACGCAAGGCACTTAACCTGGAAATGTTTAATCAGCATTACACACCAAGGATTTGTAAATCACATTGAATAAAAAGCCACTTAAACAAATAAATAGGTTTATGTAGGGTCACCATTGCGCTAATCAACATGCAACACATCGCCGCTCTCCAAATGCAAGAAAAAGAGCGGGCACTTGAGTGTTTTGTTCATGTTAATCCTTGTTGGTACGTCACAAAAGTCTTGGACACTTGTGAAAGAGTGTCATTTTCATTTACTGCACTCATTCAGAAATAACACTGTGAATATTTTGCCAATCAGCACACCTTCTAGAAAGTGCAGTAAACAGAATAAAAACCATCAATGAACTCAGTGCCCACCCTTTGCCTTCCTTCACTCTCCTGTCATGCAGTTTCTGAAATTGAACTGCAGATGATGGCCATCTTCCTATCAACCCCAGTCTGGCTCCATGATGTGGAGATCAGGGCTCTATGTCAGTCATACCATCTGTCCCAGGATTTCCATCTTCTTCTTCTTATGATACTAGTCTAATGTTTGGGGTCATTGTAATGCTAAAGAATGAAGTTGGGGCTGATCAGACAACTCCCTGATGGAATTGCATGATGGGTAAGAATCTGCCTGATTTTTCTCAACAATGAAGTGGCTGTTAATTTTGATCAAATTGCCAAATCTGTTTGCCCTAAACCTGCAGAGGATCTTGACTGTGTTTCACTATTTCCTGCAGATATCTATCCCTTTGGTGGACAAATTGCCCTCTGCTGAAACTAACAATTTCAAAGTTTGACTCATCAGTCCAGAACAACTGCTGCCATATTTCTTGCAACCCAACCCCAGTCCTTCTGTTTTCATGTGTGGTTGAAGCCATTAGGGGGCAATTATTTACCCTCACAACTCTACCATGAAGACAACTAAGACTTCACCAGAGTGTACAGTACAGCTGGTGTGAAACATTCTTTGAATCCATCTGTATAGGATCTTTTGTAGGGGTCCTAACAAATGTGTCCAGGACATTCTGAAAGATTTTTGTAGAGTAAGCAACACTTGATGTCTTGTCACACTTGCTTTGCTTTACTCAGTAGCACAGGTGCGCAGGGGAAAATTCCTCTTCATTTCATCAGTTTACTTAACATACTGAAGAATGAACAGACTTACTTACTGATGGACCTACTGACTTACTTAATGACAAACAGCTACTCTGAAAAATCACTGAAGGTGATTAGGTTCCTTTCTAGGTGTCCCAACAAACTTGTCCAGGCCATTTTAAAAGAACTTTGTAGAATAAGCAGTTCTTTCGTCACATTTACTTTGCTTTACTTGATGACATATCAAGAGCACGCAGGTCTACAGGGGACAGTTGCTTTTCATTTACAGACTTACTGATGAACAGACAGACAGTAACGGACGGACAGACTTGACTTACTGGCAAACTTAACGACTTGCTTAATGACAGATGGACAGACTTACTGACGGACTTACTTACTGAAGCAGAACTACTTTGAAAAATTACTCGAATGCAGTTATTTAGGATATTTTCTAAGGGTCCCAACAAATATGTCTAGGCTATTCTAAAAGATTTTTATAGAATAAGCAATACTTGATGTCTTGTCACACTTGCTTTGCTTTACTTAGTGACACATCAAAGGCATGCAGGCGCACAGGGAACAATTCCTATTCATTTCTTCAGTTTACTTATTTACTGAAGAATGGACAGGCTTACTTAGTGACGGACCTACTGACTTACTTGCTTACTGACAGATGAACTTACTGACTTACTTAATGACAAACAGCTAGTTTGAAAAATCACTGAAGGTGATTAGGTTCTTTTCTAGGTGTCCCAACAAACTTGTCCAGGCCATTTTAAAAGATCTTTGTAGAATAAGCAATTCTCTTGTCATATTTACTTTGCTTTACTTGACGACATATCGAGAGCATGCAGGTCTACAGGGGACAGTTGCTTTTCATTTACAACAACAACAATATTTATTTCTATAGCACATTTTCATACAAATGATGTAGCTCAAAGTGCTTTACAGGATAAAGAAAGAGAAAAAAGACAAAATATAAAAATATAATTAGGCAATACTAATTAACAGAATAAAAGTAAGGTCCAATGGCCAGGGATGACAGAAAAAAAAATGGCTGGAGAAAAAAAACAAAATCTGCAGGGGTTCTGAGGCCACGAGACCACCCAGCCCCCTCTTGACATTCTACCTAACATAAATGACCTCAATCGGTCCTCATGGTATTCAGGCTTCACGTGGAAGAATTTGATGATGATGGTCATGTAGACCTCTGGCCTTTAATCCATCAATGTAAGGACAGCACGGTGCCCTGATAAGGTGGTGTTGGCGCAGGTCACCACCACAGAAAACCAGAAAAAGAACAACAGAGAGAGAGAGAGTAGGGGTTAGTACGGATTTTGAAGCCACCATGAATGATAATGATAATTAAATGCATATACAGAGTATCAGGGTTACACTAAAATGAAGCTATGAGAAAGCCATGTTAAAATAACGGGTGCTTAGTAGTTTTTTTTTTTTTTAAGTGCCCCTTGCCTTACAAATTTCTATCGGTAAACTCGTATTCCAGATTTTATGTGCATAACAGCAGAAGGCCGCCCGCCTCACCACTTCTTTTAATTTTAGCTCTTGGAATTCTGAGACCCTCATTTGAAGATCTAAGGTTACGATTTGGAGTGTAAGGTGAGAGGCATTTCAAGATATAGGATGGAGCAGATTATTTTACTTACTTTACTGATGAACAGACAGACTGACTTACTGACAAACTTAACGACTTGCTTAATGACGGACAGACTTCCTGACAGTCTGACAGACTTACTTACGGAAGCAGAACTACTTTGAAAAATCACTCAAATGCAATTATTTAGGATCTTTCCTAAGGGTCCCAACAAACTTGTCTAGGCCATTTTAGATCTTTATGGAATATGCAACACTAGCCCTCGTCACACTTGCGTTGCTTTATACGATGACCCAGGGGACAATTACTTTTCAGGGGGCTTCCAGCTTTAAAGGGGCTTACAAATGTGTCCATGTCTGTAAAATAACCATCTTAGAGAAATCTGAACTATCTAAAGCATAGATTCTTAAACTAGGGGGTCACAACTGACTTATGCATTGCGGACAGTTCATGCTCCGCTTCGACCTGGGTATAACTTCTGGCAGCGATTCTGCAAAGGGGGGGGGTGGGGGGGAAGGGATGAATGTCAGCAGCGGTTATATGTGAGGGGGCTTGACTGTCGGTCATGATTCTCTCAAGGGAGAGGGATAACCGTCAGTGGCAAGAAGCCACTGATAGAAAGTACCAAGGACTTTCTCCCAGTACTGTACATGTGTTTAGTCGATGTGTCTGTCCAGAGTGACTAGCCAGTCCCTATTGTGTGATGGCAAATGTTTGTGTTTCCACTGATGGCACATTTGCCGATTAAGTGGCTTAGTTGTGGTCACTTCAGTGATGGAGACTGAAATTGTGTGCATGTGGCTTAAAGTGTGTGCCATCTGTGGTGTACATTTCAGAGTTGGAGGTACTCGATCTTTTTACATACTTGTGATATCCATCTTCTCTTTTCTTGCCTTTCCAGAGCAAATCGTAAAAGAAATCGCGCCCGCAAGCAGAAAGCAGAGGCGGCCAAAGCCGCTGCTGAAGAGGGAGCAACAGGGGAGACGGATGCTAAAGCGGAAGAGAAGAACAAAGGTGCTGAAAGCCAAGAAGGTAAGATTTCTTGGCTCATTGTGATGTTTCAGTTTTTTATGTTTAATAAATTGGCAGAAATTCCTGAAATCCTGTTTTCGCCATTATGAGATGTTGAGTGTTGTTTGATATTGGAAAATATGAAATTAAATAATTTTAGCCTTAAGGCTGCCACATAACAACATGATTATAAAGTCAATGGGGTCTGAATACTTTCATGGTGAGGGTACTGTAGATCATGCCCTCACCATGAAACGTTAGGAAGAACCTGACTGGTGCTTGTTCCATCTGTTACATTACTAGGAGGGGAGGAATTGGGAGGTTGAGATTGCAGGATGTAATTTGACATTTGGGCACATGAGCAAGGCCTTTATCCTGAACATTGCTCTAGGGGTGTTGTACAATGGCTGATTTACACCCGGACTGCCGAAGGTCATGTGAAAAGGCAATTTCTACTCATGGATTGATAAAGTATATTAAATCAAGATGAGGATGGTCATGAATTGTGTTACTTGTGAACCCGCCTTTTTATTCAGCTGTAGCAAAGTACACATGAAGGTGAAATGGTCCTCTTCTAAGCTTTTATAACTGTTTTCTTTTCACAATCTTTAGATCTGAAACCTGATGTGGCCTACGGAAAGCCAGAGGAAGAAAAAAAGAAAAAAAAGAAAAAGAAAAACGTCCAACCGCAAGAAACACCAGTGGGCACCGATATCACCGCAGCAGCAGAAAGCCACAAGACTGACCCAGCTTCTCAGGAAACTGCAGAATCCGTCAACGTCGCCACGTCCACCAAGACAGAGTTCTACCAGGACGAGGAAGAAGGAGATGACTCATCCGAATTCAAACCCCGTCCTATCATCCCCATGTTGTATGTGGTGCCAAACAACAAGAAGGTGATCTTCGACAAAGCAAAAATGTCCTGCCAGGAGGCATTTGAGCGGTTTGCCAAGCGGAAAGCGTCACAAGCAGAACTTGTCACATTCAAAGAGCCAGGAAAAGCCACCGCAAAGGAGGAAGAGGAGATTAGTGACACAGAGCCGCTTGGGGAAGAAATGCAGGTGAGCATCTTGATACTTTTAAGAAGATACTCGATCAGGTATTGTTGGCATCTGGGAATTCGGGGAGGCAAAAGTGAGGCTCACACCTTACAGATGTAAGGGGGCACTTTTACCACAATGAAGTTTGCATTAGTGTTTCATTTAAATCATACAATGGACTACAAAACGTATATGTGGCCTGATGAACGGAGGATCAGAATGAAGATCAAATCTTGATGTATCTATCTATCTATCTATCTATCTATCTATCAGGGGTTGGCAGAGTCGATCCTGGAGGGCCGCAGTAGATGCAGGTTTTTGTTCCAACCCAGTTGCTTAATAAGAAGCCCTTATCGCTCAAGTTACACTTCTGCTTCATTTTAGTTGTCTCACTTGTTAAGATTTTGAACCCTTGTTGCTTATTTTAGCCTTAAACAGCTGTGTTCTTAGTTTTTAATTGCTCCTTATTAGCAATAAGATACAAATTACAAAAGAAACCAGTAGTTCCCCATTTAGCTTGTTTCCATTTACACCCGTGTGTATTTATCATGCACTAATTGGTTTAGTTAAATACTTTGAAGGAAAGTGATGAGAAAAAAGTGAAGGACTGAGAATTAATCACTCATCCGTTTAAGGCCACAAATCATGACATGGCAGAGTTAAAGCACTAACTAAGCAATTAAATTAAATTATTGGCAAGGATCATTTTCTAATTAAGCAACTGGGTTGGAACAAAAACCTGCAGCCACTGCAGCCTTCCAGGACTGACTTTGCCCACCCCAGTATTATATAGTGCCTTTCGTATCTATCTATCTATCTATCTATCTATCTATCTATCTATCTATCTAT
>JANRMT010062789.1:9133890-9183873 GCA_026402145.1 Polypterus bichir lapradei | reverse complement strand
TATCTATCTATCTATCTATCTATCTATCTATCTATCTATCTATCTATCTATCTATCTATCTGTCTGTTACATCTTGCCTTTCATATAACTGTCTCTCTAACTGTCTGTCTGTCTGTCTCTCTAATTTTCTCATGACTGTAAGATTGTCCTATTTCAGATGCCTTTCACAAATCTTTTTTCAAAGGTCCAGACTTGATGGATACAGTGATAATAATTTGTTTTCAATCATTTGTTTTCCTAAGTAATTTGCATGGTTGGTTTTGCTGAAACTCTTTGTGCCGATGTAATGCTCTGCATCCTGCATTTCGACAAATAGCAGACTACTGTAATTATCTTTCTACAATTGTAACCCAAAGTTTCTTTGCTGACAAAGTGCGAAGTCGCAGTAAATTTGTAAAAGCAGACTTTAAGGCCGGAGGTTGCATGACTTGCATTTCACTAAATCCACAGGAAAAGCGATCCTTTGAAAAGTAAATGCTGGTTCCAATTCAAAAATATCACTGAAACGTTAATGTTAAATTGCTCGTAAAACTCACTCACAGCCATCACATCAACGCCACTTTGTCTGCATGCTGCTCTGACAGTCGTGGGCTGTCATTTGTCATTTGTTGAAGCTTGCTCTGGAAAATGTGTGAAGTCACCCCTTTTGAGACTGTTAAAAACAAAAATAAAATAAACTATCAGCCTTGAATGCTTTAATGGAGGAAACATTTTGGTTGCTCTCTCTGCCTCTACTGCATGGTTCAGTGTGCTCAAATGATGCATATTGGCTGTCATTTTAAATGAAGGTGTCCTAAGTGCACTTTCTTGTTTCACTTTACTCTCCTAAAAATGGAGAATTGTTTCTGAAACATCCATAAATCACTACTGTATTTGACCTCTAAAACGTCAGCAGGCATTATTACCATGTGACCTGAGGTGGAGCTGAGGAGGATCTTGGGTAAGGATGGGATTGGCTTAATTTACATGTGCCAGTCAACTCAGATTGTGGAAGCGAGAGACGACTTCAGAAAAACCTTAGACAAGATGAGGTGGACATTTATTTAGGAATCATCTTGTGTCCCAGTAGTGCAGCATCTTAGATGTGGCCAAATTAAAATGTTGAAAAATCTGCCTGACTGGCCCCATAGATGTATTCAGTTCAATTGGGGCCCACCAGGTATGAATGGCCAGCCATCATGAATTCTGAGTGAGGAGCTAGAGGATGGTCAATTTGAACTGCATTGGTTTCACCCAATTGTGGTCAGAATTTTCAAGAATTGCATCTCTGGTATAATTTAATTAATATGTATAATGACGACAGCGACCCACCCAGTGGAGAATACAATGGACTGCGCTCAAGAAAACATGGACCAAGTAGGGGAAGATCTGAAGATATGACGACTCAACCTGAACCAGGTCAGCACTATTGCCATTGACCATAAAACATGGAAAAGCATCATGAAGCGAGTCCAAAATCCAGTGGCACCCACAGCAGTGTAGTGGTTGCATGGCCAACTGCCTCGTCTAGCCGCCAACTAGGGATCGCAGAGAGAGAAAGAATGGCCGGTGTGGCTCAGCAGCGCTAAAGGCCGGGTGGACACTGTGGCATTCAATCTTTTCATCCAAGAGCCCCACCGGCCAGAATATTTTGTGTGAACTTGTTAGTCAAGGCCATTCATTATCCTCCCGTTTCTCGAGTTACGTCCACACTGCTACATTTTCATTTAAAAGCAGCGTTTTTAAGCAATAATGATCTCCATCCACACTGGTGTTCTCACATTATTCACAAGAATATCTCCATCCACACTAAAACAACTGAAAACGCATATGATACAGATGTTCGCCTGCATTGGGCATTCACTTGTCGGTGGAAAAATTCATAGCACATAATCTGCATAAATGTTAGAATTTTTTTTCCTAATGCAAAGAACCGTAGACACATGGAGTAAATGACCCAACACAGAATAGGACTTTAGGGAGCTTCAGAATTTGAGGTGATGTTATTTTAGGCAACCTTGGTGAATAGGATGGATGAACTTGTTGGGCTTAATGGCCTACTCTTGTCACAATTGTTCCAGCGTTCTATTGCAGTGTTTCTCAACAATTTTGGTAGCATGACTCACTTTTTCACATATCAGTGTATTTCACAGCCCTGGGGGAGAGGGGGAGTCCCGTCAGGCAAATTAAGCATCATCATCAGAGTGCCCCCTGGGTGGATCCAGCAGGATTGTTAGAGTAATAGGGGTATCAAGGACGATAGTCAGAGCAGCGGCCTGCCGCGACCCACAAACAACATAAAGAATAGGAACTCTGTGACCCACCGGCGGCAGCCGTCGACCTGAAAGTGGGTCACGAGCCAGTAGTTGTGAAGTACTGTTGTAATGTATCGATTTATTGACTAATATGTTTAAATGTATGCCTTTATCTACCTTGCAGTCCTCTCCCCCCTACACAAAAATGAAGGTGAAGAAGAGCCGTCGCCATCCATTCAGTAAGCCACCCATGCGCTCACCGCTGTCAGTGGTCAAACAGGAGACCTCAAGTGACGAGGGTAAGCCTTTCCTATCTATCTATCTATCTATCTATCTATCTATCTATCTATCTATCTATCTATCTATTATATAGTGCCTTTCACATCTATCTATCTGTCTGTCTGTCTGTCTGTCTGTCATATAGTGCCTTTCATATTCCGTCTATCTATCTGTCATACAGTGCCTTTCACATCTATCATTTATATAGTGCCTTTTCTGTCTGTCCGTCTGTCATGTCACATGGCACACTTCATTTCTCTAGCATAATTCATCTCGGATCCTTGGTGGCATGGCACTATCAATGATTGAAACAGCAATGTGCATGTTTTCAAGCTCAAAATGTGGAAAAATATTAAGAGTAAGTCTAAATTTTGATGCTTATGACATCTTTGTATGTTGTATTGCTCAGTATAATAACATAAAATAAAAGTATTTACCCCTTTGGAAGTTTTGCCATTTTATTCTTATACAACATTGAAAGGCAGTGGATTTATTTTAGCTTTTGTGATGATTAGTAGAAAAAGAATCTGAAATGAAAAAAGTGAAAACAGATTTCTGCAAAGTGGTGAAAATTAATTACAAATATAAAACTCCAAATAACTGATCATTTGAGCATTCACCCTGTTTAATATGACATCCCGTAATCCTCACTGGTGCAGTGGCGTAGCGTGGGTGTCAGCCGCCCGGGGCGGAGGAAAATTTCGCTGCCCCCTTATTTAGGTATTTCAATTTAAAAGACTAAAATATACAGTAATTCTTTGCCGCCCCCACTACGCTACGCCACTGCACTGGTGCAGCCTGTTGGTTTTTGAAGTCCCACAATTAGTTCAGTGGTGGTCTCCAGTCTCGGGTTTCAGTTGGTTGTAATCTTAGCACGCCTGCATGTAGACGGCACAACAAGTGTTGACTCAGTATGGTGGCCTAACCTGCACAATGAAGATGGAAGAACACTCCACACAACTTCATGAAAAGCACAAGTCTGTGTATGGAAACAAGAAAACATCCAAGTCATTGAATATCCAAAATGAAAAACTGTAAAGAGTATGACACGCTAAATCTGTTAGAACAGGTCGATTATAAAAACTGAAGAAGAAGAGCGAGGGAGGTCATCAACAGATCTCTTGAGAATAATGAAGGAGCCACAAGCTACAGGGGCAGACATTGGACGGACTGTGCAGACAACAAATGTGCCCGGGTGCTTAACCAGTTGTAACTTTATGGAAGAGTGACAAAGAGAAAAAAGACACTAGACATCTTGGCAGGAGGCACATGAGGGAAACTTAAGTAAGCTAAAAGAACGTTCTGTAGTCTGTTGAGACTAAAATTGAGCTTTCTGACCATCACAATAAATTCCTTTTACACTGCATGATATCAAAAACACACCGTCTTCGCCATGAAGCACAGTGGTGGTAGCATCAGGCTGTGGCTGTGCTTCTCTGCAGCAGGGCCTTGACGGCTGGCTTCTGAGGGGAGAATGAAAGCAGCAAAATGTGAGGAAGTTCTGGAGGAAAACCTGATGTGGAGTCTGAAAGAATTTACACCTTGGAAGAGGATTTGTTTTTCAGCAAGATAACAACCCCAAGAATGACGCAGAAGATATACAGGAATAGCTTGAAAACCACAATGTGAATGTCCTGGAGTCCAGGACAATTTGTGGCTGGACTTCATAACGGCTGTTCACTCACCATCTCCATGACACCTGACAGAGGGCAGAGAAGTTTTACAAAAAAGACAAGAGGAAAAATGGAAGAGCTGAGCGAGACCTGTGCAGACAGGTTCAAGGCTCTCATGACCACCATTTAATCACTATTCTCATCCTTCTTGATCTTAGTGCGGCCTTTGACACTATTTGTCACAATGCTCTTCTCAACAGATTATCTTCGATTGCCATTACCCACACTCCACTAGATCGGTTCAGATCTTATCTCTTAGGCCGCACTCAGTTCATTCAGCTGAAAACTTTCACATCCCAACCCTCTGCTGTTACTTCAGGTGTGCCCCAGCGCTCTGTCCTGGGACCCCTTCTCTTCATTATTCACCTCCTTCCTCTCAGCAATATCTTTCGTAAATATAACATTAACTTCCACTGTTAATGCTGATGACTCCCAGCTCTACCTCACAAGCAAACCTACTTTTTCCTTTCCACCCTCCTCACTTATTAACTGCATAACAGAAATTAAATCCTGATTTTCTTAAATTAAATAGTGACAAAACTGAGGTTATCCTCATTGGTACAAAATCAGCATTACCCAAAACTAATCATTTTTCATTTGCTATTGATAATTCCTCTGTCTCCCCTTCCCCACAGGTTAAGAGTCTGGGTGTCATCCTTGACAGTACTCCATCTTTTCAGTCCCACATTAATTATATCTCCTGGTCTGCATATTTCCACCTGTGTAACATTAATCGTATTCGCCCCACACCACTGCTATCCTTGTTCATAGTCTTGTCACCTCTCATTTGGATTATTGCAGTTCACTTTTCTTTGATCTTTCTTGCAAATCTCTTTTTAAGCTTCAACTGGTCCAGAACTCAGCTGCCCGCGTCATTACTAGAGCCCCCCCCTCTACTCACCATATCACTCCCGTCTTGCAGCAGCTTCACTGGCTTCCAGTTAAGTTCTGCATTGACTTCAAAAGTTTCCTGTTAACATTTAAGGCTCTCCACAGCCTTGCCCCTCCATATCTTGTCTGACCCCTTCCATGTTGCCATTCCCTCCCGTACCCTTAGATCCTCTTCCTCCATTCACTTGACTATCCCCTTCACCCGTCTTACAACCGCGGAACTCACTACCATCTGAGCTTAGAAATATTGATTCATTCTCACTTTTGAGATCGAAACTTAAAACTCTTCTGTTTAAGACAGCTTTCTCTCTTTGATTGTAATTGCTCTGTCTGATTTGTATTTTTGTATTTTTAGTTTTGTTTATAATGTTTGTTTTATCTATTGTTCAGTTTCCTTGAGTGTTTAGAAAGGCGCGTACGAATAAGTAAAATGTATTATTATTTACCAAATGCTGACTTTAAGGGGTGAGTACTATCTTGTGTATAATATTAAAAATTAATTTAGACCACTTTGCAGCGACCTGTTTTTTACTATTACATTAAGGGGTCTTTTTCTGTTGATTAAAACAGCCAAATGAAATCCACTTGGGGTTCAATTTTGTATAAGAATAAAATGTGAAAACTGCCAAAGGGGTTAAATACTTATTATAGGCACTGTAACACTTCTAAACCCCGTTAATTTATTTTAGGATCATATGAGAGGATCCCAGCACTGAGTAGAAAGCAAAAAAATACCCCCTGGATAGTTTGCCACACAGACACCCAAACTTGCACTCACTCCATACTCACATTGGTTATTGCCAGCTGTGCTAACCTGCCATCACCTTTTGTAGTAACTTATTAACAACATCTCTCTATTATAAAAAAAAATCTTGGGACCTGACAAGACTTTTTTTCCTGCGACGTGAAGTGATCTTTTGAAGAGAGACACTTTCACGTCCCATGAGACGGTCAAGTCACGTCATACTTACAACCTTTGAAAGCAAGTCCCGTGATACGGTGACTTTTGCAAGTCACGCGCTACATACAACCATCTTCAAACATGACCACGGTCATCTAACCTCTCAGTTGTTGAACTGCTTTTGGCAGACACACTTCCTGTGCTCTCAGCTCTTAAAAGTTTTATACGTTCTAGATGACACATTAAAGACTAAGCGAAGAAGAAAGAGCAGCATGTCGAAAAGAGACTCAAAAGCGTTGGAGAGAAAAGAATGCAAAAAAGAAAGCATAAAAGAACACAAATAGTCTATGTGCAAATTCGACATTAGACTTTGTGCCAAGAGATTTAACCATGCCCGGGGCCGGAAAAAGACAAAGTAGAACGTCGTAAAGAATTCAAAAATGTTGGCACGTTACACATGCAGAGCAGGTTAGAGATAATAGAAATAGGAAAATTCGAAAGTCTCAGGAAAAAATGATAGTAAAGATCGCATTAGTACAAACAAACAGAAAATATTACTTGGTGAAATAACGAAACAGCGAAAAGAGATCGAATAGTGTTTGAGGATGTCTGGGGGAGAAGAGAGACAAGGCAGTGAGACAAAAGGACAGCTGCTGTACAGGCTTTTAAACGTTTGAAGCGCGGCGCGAGATGCAGATCACATGGCATGGTAAAAGCAGCAAGCCAGCAGCTGATCGAGCAAAGAGGAGGTAAAAAAACAACTGTATTTGTGTCCCATTGTATCACCATTTAAGAGGGTGTTTCAGAGGAGCGACCGCGTCTCCATGGGGTGCGTTTAGCCCCCCTCTTCACAAAGGCGCGTATCGCTGGCGGGGGGGGGATGATTGGTTGTCAAGGGAAGCCCCGTAGTAACATAATAATATTAATATCTTAAATAAAACAGGACAGTATATGTGACATTATTAATAATGTAATGACCGGATTCTTCTAAGATTAGTAATACCTGGAGGGTCAAGCTGACATGTCTTTGTCTCTTATGCATATAGTTTTTCCTCAATTTTGAATTTGTTTTCTTGGTTTACTTCTCTGTCATAACACCACCATTTAGATTGGTAAAACCTCTAATAAAATATTCAGCCGTAATGTAAGCCGCAAGAACAAACAGACATATCCATCTAATAGACGACTTCTTCCACATAATAACGTCAATAAAACAGCAGAATGCAGCACATTCAGCTGTTCAGTCAGGGTCTCTGGGTTTGTATCAAGTGCCCACAGAAAAAGTGAATTTAGAAATGAAAATGCATAACATTCAGCATCCCTTCTTCTTGCAAGAAGCAGATGGGGGAAAAAAAAAAACTTGAGTGGTGTTGCCATATTTGACTTCCCATGGAAAGAAAAAAGGTGTCAAGAGTGTCACCTACTCCTGTGATTCCTTAGTTCTGTCAAGTAGTGTTTGCTTTAATAACCACATTATTCACAGAAACATGATTTCCAAAATGTTGTATAAACTCTTATTCCGATTAGAGAAATTGGATTATTGGCCTCTTAGATTTTTCGGCAAATGATCCAGTTATGTGGCCATGTAAACCCTTAACCGGGTTACTGTTAAGGATTTTGTTGTCAAATCACGTCTGTTGCACACTGTCAGCCTACACATGTATTTGCTTTGTGTGTGCTTTCAGTAGCCACGGGTAGAAGCATCCAAAAAATAAATTTCCAGAGGCAAATGTTCAGGCAATTACATTATTCCTTCTCCTGGCTGAAATAATCTGTCTCAATATTTCAGAAATTGCTGAATTTCTGTTGACAAGCCGAACATGCAGTGCTAAACTCAGCAGCACAATCTCCAAAAGCGTTAGGGTAAAACGTTACCACTAGAATCCATAAAGCCTGCGAAAATTATCGTTGTCCCTGACTGTCCTCATTTTCCTGACAAACACGAGGAGTCTTGTTACCTCCTTATCACCGCGCCAGTTGACATTAGAACATTAGAACAATTTAGACAAGAACAGGCCATTCAGTCCAACAAAGCTCACCGGTCCTATCCACCTAATTCCTGATTGACCACCGATAAGCACTTTGATTTTGCAAATGTGTCAATTTGCGGCACGCAGCCTGCACTCACCCATCCTCCATTCAGCCAGCCAAAGCCATCAGCCTGCCAGCTCAAGTCTGCATTGAAGTTTTTATCTAGTAATAAGTTGTAAGGAATTGTATAGGTAATGATATAGCGTGACCTGAAATGCATACATTTCATGCATGTTCCGTGCCTACAGTGATTTTTGTAAATGTAGGATGACATAAGAAATGTGATACAGCTAAAACAGAAAATGTTTTCATATGTTATAGTAATAATAACATAATGTTGACGTGAATGTAGAATGTCTTTATATCACTCCAAACGACATTGCGAAAATTAGCATATAAAAAATATTTTTAGGTGGAGTATTTCTTTCAGCATCAACGAATACATTTAAATTAGATTAAATAAAGTTTTATTAATCCCATGGGGAAACTGAAATGCATGCAGCAGCAGCAACGGACACTACCAGTCACCTTAGTTTTTCACTTTTTCTTCAAATTTAATCAGTAAGGTAAGCAGTAGGGAATCCATTCCCGGATGTGTTTATCCATTCCTGGGAATTCAGGAATCCTGCATGTCATGCCCGGGTTTCCCGGGATGACACAGTGCACGGGCATCTCACATGTGAACGGTTTTAGAACGATCGATACTTATTTTTAATAAAACTACTGCAACATGTTGACACCAATAAAAGACTAACCTTATCTACAAGCAGTTCATGCTGTCATATAAGTACATGTATCTAGTTCAGGGGTGCCCAATGCGTCGATCGCGATCGACCAGTAGATAGCAAAGGCAGCGCAGGTAGATCGTGTTGCATTCAAAAAAATTTTTTTTTAAACGTTAGTCTATCATATATCCTCCCTATGGCATTTGCCACTTGATTGACATACAGGGCAGCCAGTCTGAGATCTCCTTTCTTCTAAGACACTGGTCATCCCGCACGCACGATCAAATGCGCGAGCTGCTGCAAAACTCCGGCTGTGATCTAGTTAGCCTTTTAATTTATATCGACTAAAGAAGGGATTTAAAAAAAAAAAAATTGTTTGGGGAGGGTATGGGCTGGATGTGGTATTGGAAGAGGATATTTTCTCTCACAATGTCACAATCGAAGTGCGTTTGTCTGATCTGTCAATCTATCATTGCTATTCCAAAGAAGGAAAATGTGGAAAGGCATTGTCGAACTGTTCATAAAAACTACGAAACTGACTTCCTTCTGAAAAGCGATCTGAGAAAGAGGAGAAAAGAGAGGGAACTAAAATCGCAGTTAATCGGACAGCCGTCATTTTTCACTCAGCTGAATTCAAAAGCTCCTTGACTGCATTATTCGGCGAGTCAGCCTTTTCCCACATGAAGATTATTAAATCCAAATACTGTAGTGACCATAAATGCATTGAATTGTTATTGTGCCATAAAGGTTATTCAGTTATGCAAGTATATATATATATATATTGGATTCCCTAGTAAGCAGTAAACCGCTAGAGGTTACTCACTGCTAGATGTTTGTAAAAACAGAAAAAAGAAAATTTCAGAATATTTCAAATGGGCCTTACTAATAGATTACAACCTACAGATGTTCTGCAGCAGTTCAAGTTAATGAAGCCTTGCAAGTTGAAGCAAACAATTTGCACAGGTGTCCCAACTAGTGCTGATTACTTTAAAAAAAAAAAAGTCAGTCTGTCTTAAAGCAGAATTGGAGCAGACTGTGTTACTACACCCTCTGAAGTACTGCTTGGACAATATTCCAGTGATAATGGAAAGAAAATGGCAATTAACAAATGAAATGAGACAGAGTATTATTACCCTTACAAGTGTAGGCATTTCATTTAGAGAAATAGCAAGAAAAACTCAAAGTGCCAATGCATCCAGTGGTGTCCTACACAATCCAAAGGCAACTGGAAACTGGGAGAAACTCTAATATGAAGAGATCTGGCAGAGCCAAAGTCACAAGCCTCTCAGAAGACAAGATTCTGAGGGTCACCAGCTTGCCTAATCACTGGCACCTCACAGTACAGTAGCTTCAAGCACAGCTTAAGAACGCACAAAGCAAAAGAGGCATAAAGTCAAGTCACTTTATTTATAAAGCAAATTTAAAACAACAGGAGTTAACCAAAGTGCTGTACACTTTTCATAAATACACAAAATACATAGATACAATAAATACATCAAAACAGATTAAATAAATAGTATAAGTAATAGTATAAATAAAGCAAAGTTTAAAATGCTGACGCAAAAAGAAATGCTTTCGGGCGAGATTTAAAAGTAAAAGTAGGGGCAGCTACTGCAAAAGCACAGACCACTGTAAGCTTCAGATTTCAGTGAAGGAGAATAAGGGTGTAAGAGATCAGCAAGACAAAAGGGGGCTTTAAATAAATGATGTGCATTCCAGAGTAAACCATTAGAATGTCACTTCATTTAAACGAATGAGTGTGTGTGTTTACATGTCCGCACATAACTGGGTTCTGGTGAATAACCCGATGTAAGGTTTCCTAGTAATCGGCATTTACATGAGCAAGTAATCTTCTGGAGTTCTCCTTTGCCGAAACACTCCTACGACATCATTAAACTACATAAAAAGAGTTAAACATCATCATTGCCCACCGTGAATTAGGCCGGTGATTATTTTTGTCTTTTTTTAAATAGTGAAATTAACACTTAATATTTCTAGGTTTCTGTTACCAGACTGCACGTAGCAAACTGTTTTTCTGCAAATGACTGGCATACTAGTACGTGTGCTTCTTGCTTTAACCTAAGTGCTACTGGAAGAATAACAACACAGGGATATTTATTTCAATAATATATGTATTGTGTTAGGTTACTCTATTTTAAAAAGTAATTGGACTTTAAAAAGTAATTGGACTGTGTGACACACATTACTTTTAACGTGTTACCCTACTGCTCTCGAGATTAGCATTGTACATTCAGCTCAACACCACAAATGTAGCAATTTATGAAATACTGAGGGAGATTATTTCATCCAGGAGAGGGAATCATTTATCTTTGGAAATGTATTTTGTGGATGCTTCTACCCGTGGATGCTGAAAGCATATGCAAAACAAATACAGACACAGGCTGACAGAGTGCAGTAAATATATACAGACTTCAAAATCCTTTAACAGTAACCTAGTTAAGGGTTTGAATGGGTATGTAATCGGATTACACATGGAAAACAAATCTACCTTCTTAATCAGGTTTTTAACTTTCTTGTATATGAAGTATAGGGAAAGTATTAGAATTGTCCAAAAATTTGATTTCGAAATTTTGATGAATTTTGGCGTTTCAGACCTCCCTGACTCTGAAAATATCATTTTTGGAATTATGTCTGTCTGTCTGTCTGTGTTTATGTAAAGACGATAACTTGAGTAGGCTTTCACTTAGGTCAACCAAATTTTGCATACAGTACATTAGGTACAAAACAGATTTTTATTGACTTTTGTGCTATTTCGGCTAACCGGAAGTGGTACCTTTTTATTCATACAGCTGCAGAGTCTGATTTATTCAACTTTATTTTTTTAATAATTGTTCAGTACGTTATTAATTTGATTTGTTGTTGATGGATTTTTAATGTACATAGTATAAAAATATAATTATTGTCTTGTGGTTTACTCCTCAAATATCCATCCCCATAGCTGAGTATACGAGACGGGTGACCACTTCCGAATTTTTTTTTTCTCTAATCAAAATAAGGGTGTGCGCAGAATTTTAAAAAATCAGGTTTCTGTAAACAACCAGGTTATTGAGTTGCATGTAAAGCTACTAAATGAATGAATGATTCCCAACTCCTGAGCCTTCTCAGCCAGCTGAAGTAGCCTAAAGGAAGGATTCAGGAGTGGGAATGTCAGGGTGGCTCTGCCTTCTGTGGCTGTACTCACAAATAGCAAGGAACATAATTACATTTAAAGGGAGAGTACACAGTAACAGCATCGCATAGGAAACCAACGGAAATAACATAGGCATGATAACTCAAAATGAGCAAAAACATCAATAAAACCAGATCCATAAAGCAGATACATAACAAAGTGCATTGACCCAATATATCACTGTAAGCACAGTGCATATGTTGAGTTTTCCGCACTCTGGCATATGTCATGTTTTTGTATACAATAGACTAAACATGTTTTAGTTGGTCCCTTTCTTTAACCAAGTCCCTGGGTTAAAGGATTTGTATTCATTTCTATAGTTGTCCTTGGATGGCCTCTGCATGTTGAATTAAACGTCTCTGAATTGACCCACTCCCACACACTGCTGATGCTCGAGTGTCACCATCGTCAAGTAACAAGTTAATGTATTTGCTTGTCTGATCGCAGCTTTGTAGGCCTGGACCCTGGAGAGGTGAGCTGCAATCTCAAGGAGGAGGTCTCAGGACCTGGAGACAGGCTGTCAGTGTGGCCAGCATGGATCTCTCTGTGGTTTTACTCAGGCAGACACTTATTGATTTAGAGATCATGACTCCCAATTACCTGCCTTCAGAGTTGCTTTCAGCCTGCCTTCAGGATCTGTCAGAGCTGTCTACTCCTCACCGCCGCTCCCAGCTGGGTAGACCCCTAATCGTTTTAGCTTGTTTTAACTCCTTTATTGCACTCTTGTGAAGTGTGGAGTTTTCCAGAAGAGGAGGTCACTTTGAAGGTTTGTCTCCCAACACCTCTGCACTCCTAAAGTGATGTACGGCACTTGGTAGCTGGAGCTGTATTTTTCCCTGTATTTTGTCCTTCTTGTGGTCCTCTTGTGAAATTTCCAAAAAACCTGACAGCTGAGTGAGTCACAGTAGACTGCTCCAATCCAAGGCTGGAACCAGGATGTGTTGGTGTGGAAATGTCTGCTCCGTTAAAATTAATAAGGCTGCACTCATGATGGCTTCTTCTGCTTTTAGAACAAGTACCTTCAGAGCTCACTGGCTTCAAGCTGGTAACACACTGATGCATAATCTTGAATTACCCCAGGTGTGTCCAACTCTGGTCCTGGTGGGCCACAGTGGCTGCAGGTTTTCATTCAAACCATCTTCTTAATTAGTGAGCCATTTTTGCCACTGATTAACTTGTTTTGCCTTTGTTTTAATTGACGTGTTTCAGACCCCTTAGTTGATTCCTTTTCCTTAATGAGCAGCCAAACAATAATGATACCCAAAACAAGCCGCCACACGACCAGCTAAAATAAAGAAAGGTGAAGGTCTCAGTCAGTTTGGTCTGCTCAGGTCACCAAAACATCTTGACGGTGGTCTTAGAAAAAACAGAAAATCAACAGTCTGCTATGGCAGAATGAGAGCAGCAACAAGTTCTCATATTCAATAACAGTTTTAATTAACAGCAAGATTTGGCTTCTCATTAAGGAACTGGTTGGAGTGAAATTAGCTGGAGTTTGAAATCCCAGTTTAGCAGGTCATCTGTTGGCCCGTTTTACATCTCATTTCTGTTTGGCTGCCGTTTAATGAAGAAATAAATCAATTCAGAGGACTGAATGCTTTAAAACATAGCAATTAAAATGAATGGAAAAGGAGTTAATTAGCAGTGAAAACTGCTTGCCGATTGGGAAAAGAGTTAGAATGAAAAGCTGCAGCCACTGTGGCCCATGAGGACCGGAGTAGGACACCCCTGACTTACCCTAAGTAGGCCAACGACCGATGAGACTGAAAACTGAATCCTGTTTTTACTGTCACGCCATCACTACCTTCTCAGCATTCTCATTTATTTTTTATTTCTTCTCTTTCTTCCCCAGAGTGGTTTTCTTCTTATGCTGGCGATGAAGATCTCAGTGACCCTCAGGCAGTGAAGACAGTACTCTCCCACCTTTGGCAGAACAAGTCTCACAACTTCCTAGCAGAGCGGCGATTCAACGCAGCTGTGGCCCTGATTGAGCCTTACTGTGCCATCTGCACGCTTTTTTACCCATACGTGCAGGTAGGGACAAAGATGGAGTGTCAGGACTTGGTTTGATCAAAAAGCATCAAGCAGTGGCATAAAGAACGAGATGGGAATTCGTGGGAAGAGAATGTGGCATTAAACGTGGTGAGCACCACTCACTTTGCCACATAGAAAATCAGCTAGTGGTTGAGAAGTGAAAGTGTAAGGGTTTCAACAGGTGGGCAACTTTACAGTCATGTGAAAAGGAAAGTACACCCTCTTACAGTATTTATGCTTTTACGTATCAGGACATAATAAAAAAAAAAAACACGTAGGCCTTACCAGGTTCAAAAATGATTTAAATCTAACCTCAAGTATGAAACAGTTACACATAACATATTCCACTGTGTCAAGATTTATTTAACAAAAATGAAGCCAAAATGGAGAAGCCATGTGTGAAAACTAAGTACACCCCATGATTCAATAGCTTGTAGTAAACCACCATAATTTGAAGTCATGGCTGTCTGTCTAACTTTGTCAGTCTTTACCACATTGCTTCAGTTCTTTTGCGGACATTCATTTATGCACAACTCTCTTGTTTCGCCACAGCATTTCAATCGCGTTGAGGTCTGGGCTTTGACTGGGCCATTGCCTCATTGATTCGTTTCTTTTTCAGCCATTCTGTTGTAGATTTGCTGGTGTACTTGGGATTGTTGTCCTGCTGCATGATTCAATTTCGGCCAAGCTTTAGCTCTCGCACAGATGGCCTCACATTTGACTCTAGAATCCTTTGGTGTACAGAGGAGTTTATGGTCGGCTCAATGACCACAAGGTGCCTGGGTCCTGTGGCTACAAAATAAGCCCAAATCATCAGCCCTTCACCACTGTGCTTGACAGTTGGCATGAGGTGTTTGTGCTGATACGCTGTGTTTGGATTTCACCAAGCGTGGTGCTGTGCATTATGGCCAGACATCTCCACTTTGATGTTGTCTGTCCAAAAGGACATTGTTCCAGAAATCACATGGTTTGTTACAATGCAACTTTGTAAACCTAAGCCGTGCTACCATGCTCTTTTTAGTGTGAAGAGGCTTTGTCCTGGCGACCTTTCCAAACAAGCCATACTTGTTCAGTCTTTTTCTAATTGTGTACTGTCATGAATTTTAACAATTTAACATGCTAACTGAGGCCTATGGTGTCTGAGATGGAGCTCTTGGGTTTTTTCCAATTTCTCTGAGCATTGCACGGTCTGACCTTGGAGTGAATTTGATGGGATGTCCACTTCTGTTAAGACCGGCATCTGTCTTGAATATTTTCCACTTTTAATAATTGTAGAATGTTGGACTTCAAATTGTTTGAAAATGGCCTTATAACCCTTACCAGTGTGATAGAACCACTTGGGGGCGTGCCAGCCACCTGACCCGACACAGACCAGACACAAGGGGCACAGTTATAAAAACACAAGTTATTTTTATTTCTTCCCCGATTTCCCACAGGCACAATACAGTCCCACAAGCACAGTACCACACAATACTTTCTCTTTGTCTTTTCCTCCTCCCGACTCTGGCTCCCCGAATGGAGTGAGGTGGCCTCTTTTATATTACACCCAGAAGTGCTCCAGGTGCTCCTCGATCAACTTCCAGCAGCACTCCCAGGTGTGGCTGAAGTGCTGCATGGGAATTCAGCTCCTCTTCTGGCAGCACTTCCGAATGTGGCGGAAGTGCCGCATGCCATGGCTCAGGAGCTGTTCAGGCACCCCCTGTCGGTGGCCACGAACCCCAGCAAGGCGGAGCTTCTAAGCTCCAGTGCCGTGGCCCCGATGTACTGCTGGTGATATGTCCTCTTCCCTGGTGCTCTCCTCAAAAGTGCATCCCGACCGGGCAAGGTCCCCAGCCGTCTATCACACCAGACTGATGGGCAGCAACAGTAGCTTCTCTGAGATCATTGCTGACGCCTTTCATCCTTGGCATTGTGTTAACACCCACCTCAATGCTCCAGACCAGCAAACTGGAAAAACTTAAGCTTTTTTTGAGGCAGTCACATTTGCTTGTGATCAGTTCATCAAGTGCATTTGATTAACAGCCTTACCCTCTTAATTCCTTTGAAAGCAGTAAGGGTGGATTTAATTTTTCACGCACTGCTTCTGCATCTTGGCTTAGTTTTTTGTTAAATAAATAATGACACTGTGTAATATGTCATGCATTATTCACCTGAGGTTGTATTTGCCTAATTTTAAGACCTGCTAAGGACCAGACCATTTTTTATTATGTCTTATATGTAAAACCTTAGAATTGAAAGAGGGTGTACTTTCTATTTCACATGGGGGAGCTTCAGAAGAAAAAAACTGAAATTACAAGATACTGAGATTTCCATACCACAACACTGGAGAGCAGGAAAATAATAAATATGAGGAAGAGGGATAGATAGATACTTTATTAATCCCAAGTGGAAATTCACAAATTTGGATGAAGCATGGAGTGTATAAGACAAGGCCCTCAAAGATGAAATTTTTAGGGTTCCATTCAGCAAGTGTGAGTTATTTGAGGGGGTCTTTGAGGGGATGGAGTGCTCAATAAATCTCAAGTAGATATTTTGTTTTGTCTTGGGAGATGTGTGGGGCAGAATGTGAGTGTCCCAAAGGAGCTGGGTTACATCTCCTCCTTTTTTTTTTCTTTTAAAAAAGCAGCCAGACAAGGACGTCTCCTTGTCTGTGGACACTTTGACCATCCCAGCATCCAAGTGTGGCTCCAGAACCAAGCCACTGATCCCGGAAATGTGCTTCACATCAGGGTTAGAAAACACAGAGCCCCTACCATCTAACTCCTACCTCGGGGAAGACGGAACCAGCGTCCTCATCTGCTGTTCCAAATGTTGTCTGCAGGTTCATGCCAGTGAGTAGTGATTCTGGGACCCCGTTGGGGGCAGGGGCAGAGGTGCTTCTGAGAGGCTCGCTGATCCAGTCATTCTTCCTTGTGCTTTTGCAGGTTGTTATGGAATCAGACCCGACCTCGTCAAGGAAGGCTGGACCTGCTCTCGGTGCACGGCCAATGCCTGGACTGTGGTGAGTCTTCGGCTTTGCCATTCTTGGTGAAATGAAGCGGTTTATTCTTGACTCGAGTTTCATGAAGCTTTTTTGCCCCAAACACAACATCAACGTAGTTTTTTTTTATTTAATATACTTTGTTAATCTCCAAGGGAAAATGTCTTTTCACCTGATATTTGGGGGTTAGAGTGCAGGATTAGTCATTGTACAGCGCCCCTGGAGCAATTTTCAGTTTAAGGGCCTTGCTCAACGGCCCAAGTAGGAGTAGGATCCCTTCTGGCAGGGGTAATGGGATTTGAACCGGGAACCTTCTCGATACCAGTCCAGATCATTAGCCACAGAAGCCACCATTATGCCCAGTTGCAGTGGGAATGACTGTGGACCAAGCTACCCTAATTTTTTATATCAGGTGTTTCCAACCTGTGGTGTCTGCACCCCCAGGATGTCAGTCAGTCAGTCAGTCATTATCCAACCCACTATATCCTAACACAGGGTCACGGTGGTCTACTGGAGCCAATCCCAGGCAACACAGGGCACAAGGCAGGAACAAATCCCAGGCAGGGCACACACTAGGGACAATTTAGGATTGCCAATCCACCTAACCTGTATGTCTTTGGACTGTGGCATGAAACCCACGCAGACACAGGGAGAACATGCAAACTCCACGCAGGGATGATCCGGGAAGCGAACCCAGGTCTCCTTATTGTGAGGCAGCAGTGCTACCACTGCGCTACTGTGCCACCCCCCAAGAGGTGAGATGGCATTTCAAGGGACACAACAAAGAGGAAGGCTGCATCGTGATTCACCAAAATTGAGTGAAGTGTGTTGTACGACTTTATCATGGTGCAATCGGTGTCTTGCTGTGTCCCATCATTTGTAGGTCATTTATTAGTTAGTGCACCTGTTCTATGATATGAAAAGTAATCAAATATCACATACACAATTGTCACTTGTGAATGAGCCTCAGAAAAGCGTGCTCTCTGGAGCGTTTGTAATTTAGAATAACTTTTTCAAAGCGAATGGAATTTGGACCTTGCAATGACCCATAGAACAGGGCTGAGGTCCAGTGTCGATTTCTGTGAAATATCGCTGATTCTGAGGTTTGATTGACATTTTTGCCAAAGGGGGACACAAGTGGGACTGAATTGGATGCAACACCTGCTGCTAACACTTAGCCCATCTCTCCTGCCGGCGGTCCTGGCAGTAGTGCAGCCAATTTAACTGTGCGGCGCTTCTGTTTTTGAACTGCAGTTGCAGCTGTTATCGGGGGGGACAAAGCTTGCCAACTTTCATTTCTTAGTGGTGCGCTGGCACCCATTGCTACACAGGGTGAGGTTTCCAATACCCCAAGCCCCTTGATCCTGTGTTATTTCCTCGCTGCTCTCGATGAGGTCACGGGAACCCCCAGATCATCAGTCAAGTATCTAAGCCTCACAGGTGACACATTTATAATATTAACTGAGATTTATAAAGGTGAATTACTCAATTTATATTTTAATTTTATGCACTAATTTAAAAGCTTGTTTTTTTTTAGTTCAATTTGTTCTCCCGCAGCACTGCATGTGGTTCAAAAAGTAGAAATTTGACTTCTTCATCTTCCAATTGTGATGTTACTTTCGTAGGGAGTGCGAACACATTTTCGGAGGGGGGGCACTGCTTTGTAGCGTCTTTTAAAACGAACCTTCGTAAAGAGTTGTATAATACATCCGTTATTTAATTGCATAAGGAGAGTGGCTTTCAACTGAAAAGGAGAGCCTTGAAGAGCGTGTGAGAGGGAGTCTGGTTATGTATGCTCTTATTTGTATGTTCTTTATATTCCTTTTATTATTGAAAAAGCACAGGATAGCAAAAAGTCAAATCAGGCAAATGAAAGTGACATAACAAGCACAGTACTGTTGTACATTCCAAAGACAATACGTGAAACCCGTCACTCAGCCTTCACTTGACAAAGAAAGCTTCACAACTACAGAGACCCTTTATTGGATAAAGCAGAGGCCCAGTTTATTTACTTGTCTTGTAAAAACAAATTTTTTTCCATTTTGTGATAGTATAAAACATCAGGGTGGATTAGGATCTTCCAGATGAGCAAAATACAAATGGCAAGAAATGGAGAGAATGAAGGGTTGGGTGGAAACAGGTGAACCCCATATAACTGAAAATGTAGTAAAGGTGGTTTTCACAAAATAAGTCAGCAGTTCACACCATAGCAATACGACTCTCTGGACGCAAGTCTGCTGACTAACGTGTTGTGATGGTGGTGGCTATTTTAAGATGGCTTATTACAGGAAGAGGCCAGTTTTAGGTCGCTGGAACTGACCGTGGTGCTGCTGCTCATCCTCACACTGTCCATCACCCATTCTGGAGAGGCACTAGGTGGCAGAGCCAACCTTCGACCCAGAGTGTAATTTACCATCACACGAGCCCTGGGATTGTCTCCCAAATGCACGTGTGTGTGACAACAGTCAATGCCAGAAATATTAGTACCCCTCAAGAACGAGAGCAAAGACATTAATATCTTCTTATGTAACACTAGAATTACCAAAGCCTATGAAAAAACTCTGAGCTGGGAAAACTTTGTAGGGCGGTGGAGGGATGTGATAGCAGACAGCTTTCTGCACATTTAAAAGACAAAAGACGCTGGTGGAGAGGTGTGAAGGGATTTAAGGTGGGACAGATTTATGGGTTTTTTCATAGGCTTTGGTAATTCTAGTGATAATACGCTACCATGGTTGTCCGTTTGTCTGTCCAGGATTTTAAATCACCTGTAGCTCGCAAACCATTTGACTTACTGACCTGAAATTTGGTGCACATATACTACGTGACCTCTACTACCCGCTGTCAGGGTGATAATTTTTATTTTATTTTATTGTAGAATCAACTCTCGGCAACAGGGTGTTACGGGTGCCGTTTTCATCCCTACCACCTTCTCCGTCACTTCTCCTACCTCTCCATATCTCAACTCATTCATGAGGCAGATAGCTAGAGGGCGTCATCCCTACCACCTCTGCCATCACTTCCTCTACCTTTTCATATCTTAAATCATTCTTGAAGCAGATTTTAACACTTAAGTGCCAGCTTAAGTGAAAAATTAAGAAAAACGTACTAAGTAATTGCAACACAAAAACTGACTTAATTAATTTTAATGCGAAAAGATGCCGACGGAAGAAGAGAAGAAGCAGGCCGCTAGAGTGGAGAAAATGAGAGCTGCTCACGAAGCAGCAAGCGCATCAACCTCTGAGCAAACGAATGCTAGATGTATAGAGGAAGAGGATGAAAACTGTGTCAAGTGTATTTGTGCAGTGCGCCGTTACTGGTAATGTAGATAATACATGTGATGATTCTAATTCTCAAATGTTTAAAAACAATTGCTAATGTTGTGGCAGAAACACCCTGCTCAAAGAAGGCACACAGGAAGGCAGCAGAGTCAAACTTTATTGGGTGATGCATACATGGGCTCAAATCAAGAGAAAAGAACACCCAAGGATGGGCATACCATGTTCTTATGACAGAACCCATTACTCATCCTCATCTGACTCCCAGTCATCTTGTAGTTTTGGACCTGCACATTACGCCCCCTTGGCAGGCCTTCACCATCACCTAATGCCCATCACATTACCCTATGTCCATCATCTGACTGAAACAACATTACTCCTTACCCTGTGCAGGTGTCTTGTGACCTGTTTATTGATCGATTCTCACCAGCAAGACTGAATCAGGCGGACCCAATCAAATAAATGGTTTCTTGTTGCATAAACATCCCTCAAGGCTAGAGGTCTAAGTAGCTGCATCTTTAAGACCATAGCGCTGTTTCTTATGAACCCACACTTTCCTTGGCTTGTCACCACCTGTCCAGGGAGGCAGAGGCCTAGCTGCTGGTTAAGGCCTCAGTAACTGCATTTCCTAAAACAATGGCCTGTTTAGCCTTCCCAAAGTACACAGTGTCCTTGACTAAAGTTTTTAAGCTTAGCAGCAAGATATTGGTGGTTTGTAGCTGCAAAGAGGAATATAATAAAATATTCAGACGAGGGCTTTTAAAGTTTAACCCTTACTATACTAGTGTGCATTAGTATATAATACTTATTTTCATACTAGGGGGTTTTAAACCCCATTCCCCGTTCGCTTCTCTTGCCAACCCCCCCTTGCCTGCTTTATGCGCCAGCCACTTCACATCTCTGCCGCTCGCGTTGTGAAGAGGGAGGCTGAATGCACCCCAAGGAGACGCGGTCGCTCCTCCTAAACCCCCTCTTAAACGGTGATGCAATGGGAAACAAGTACAGTTTTTTTTTTTTACCTCCTCTTTGCTCGATCAGCTGCTGGCTTGCTGCTGCTGCTGCCGTGCTGTATGATCTGCATCTCACGCGACACTTCGAACATTTAAAACCCTGTATAGCAGCTGTCCTACTCTTTGTCTTTTATTTCCTGTGCCGGGCCTGGTTAAATCTTTTGACACAAACTCTCGTCTCGCGGGATGTTAGTTCTTGATATTTTTTAGTTTGGAATTTAAAAATGGAATAAGAATCTGAAAATCTAACATCACAACATTACATTTTGATAAATTCTGAAAAGAATGATACCAAACACATATATGTAGGTTTTAAAATAAGCCCGATTTAAAGCATGACAAAAAACGTGGCATATAATCGTTTCACAAAATTGTTGCACTTTTACGCTTAGGATTTTATATATATATAGAGTAGATATGCTTATAATTCTCTTTGAATATATACAAATCATCAACTTTAAGAATATTCTTTTTTACACTAACAATTTCATTCTGTCCAAAACATACCAAATTATTGCCTCCTTGCCGAATACTAGACATAAAACCAACGGAATTTGCATTGTTGGGCAAAAAATATTACTGATATTTCACTTGCCGTCTGGGAATTTTATTGCTTTCTTTGGCAGTGTTTCTTAAACTATGTGTTGCAGGTGTTGAGTTGCTAGTTACTGTTGTACAGGGTGGTCCAGATCTAATTATGCAGATCCAGATCGTCTGGATGACTTTGATTTATGCGGGGACGATTCTTCATGTTGTCAGTTCGCACACTTCTCGATGGTCCGGGATTTTTCAGGTGATTTTCTATGTAATAAACTTAATAAGTTATAGCGTAATAAAAATTGCATAATTAGATCTGCTCCACCCTATATTTAATGATAATAGGTCGTGGATGGTTTGGAAAGTGGGTCATTGTGTATCGCCGCAGGTTGATTAAGCAATTTGACATTTCTCCAGCGATTGCCCTCGATTACCTCTCTCTGTGACAATTGTCCATGAGTCTTCAAATGAGAAGATCCCCCTAAGGGTGTGACGATCACCCACAGTTCTCCAAGGGGAAAGATCCCCCAGGTCTGGCAGTCGTCCACAATTCTGCAAGGAGAAGCTGTGCCAATCGGCTGTTTTTCACCCAAGGATGGGGAGCCCCATAGAAAAAGTGTTGTCATTTCTACATAGTGGTACTGAAATGTCTGCAAATCCCCTTAAATGAAAGTACAATGTGCTCTTTGATGATGTCTGATTTGTTTGATTTGTAATTTTAACTGTGGAGCAGAGTGGGAAATCAAGGAAAGAAAAAAAAAAAGATGTCTGTGCCACACATTATGGAGTGCACGGTAGTTATTATTGTACCGTGACCACTTTTGGCCACTGAGTTTGAAGGTCTTTAGCCGAGGTGGAAGGTAAGGTATGGCCTCAGCTGTACCTTTCAAATTAAATATGAGATGCTTGCCTTTCTGCCTGAGAACAGCAGCCTGTCTAGCCATCACTGTTTTATATGGCACCTTTAATGATGAATGCCCTCTCCCAAAGCTGTGTCCTGAGGTAATGCGCTCCTTCGGTTATTTCTATTCACTCTGTGGTTTTCCTTTTCCAGGACTGCTGCCTGTGTAACCTGAGAGGTGGAGCGCTGCAGATTACAACCGACAAAAGGTACCAATCAGTTTAGAAAATGAAATAATAATGAGATACCAAGAAGGTTTACTTGTTGGGCAGCTGAGCCGCCTACCTGTGACACAAATCATGAACACAAAGACTCCATTGCAATTACCCCCACTGATCATCTGGACACTTTCTTCTTTCTGCAGTCCTTTTCGTTGTCTTGCTGGACATTTTCCTTTTACTGCGTTGCTCTCGATGTGACATTGTACACTTGGCAGCATCCGGTGGAAGAGAATGGTCCTAGTTGAAAAGTAGCAGGGCGCTGTCTTGGTACTTTAAATATAGCTGGTATTGTTTGACGTTTCATAATTCATTTTTTATGACTTTCTCTTCAGGTTTTTTTTTTTTCTGCCCAGCGTGAGTTTAAAACTGTGGGGAATCTGACTGAATGTTAGATTTAGGTTTCAAGACATATTTAATAATTTTGTTAATAAATATTTTGTACCATTTTTGTTTTGCACAGGCCCTCCCATACTATTAGTTTTTGTTCTTTTGTCTTTGAAACCACCGAATAATCGCAGCACGTGACGGGATAAAAGGTTACAATTTTCATCCAGTCTCTGTCTGAGATTATGGGTACTGTATGTGAAGGAAGATCCAAAAGTTCCCAGAAATGCTAAAATTAAAAAAAGTCATTATAAAATGTAATTCCCTTTTAGTCACCTGCAAAATAATCTCCTGTAGATGCAATTCTCGTACATTGAAGAGTTGATTCGTCTACAGGAAAGCATCAGGAAAAGACATCCGGAGTAGTGGCGTCAGCCATAACGGGATTTTACCCTACAAACAATGCACCACAATTGTTCTTTCTTCTGACTGACACATGCCACATCCCACATCATCAATTACAGTTTTTGATTAAAGGCAATGTGGTTGTGACCTAGTGTTTCCCGTAATTTCCATATCTCGCTTCCTTCAACTTCTTCTTAATTTGAAACTGAAGGGAAGAATATTTGTTACCGCGTTAGAAATACAGAAGAAACCACAGGAGGCTATAGACACGGTAACAAAAGAGGAGAGCAGGAAATGTTAGCAGGAATGGGAGAAGTACTGGGGCCAGTGTATTGCATATCAACGAGAAGATTTTGTTGTAAGTTTTAGAGTAAAGGTTTAGTTTAACAATTCTGGGAATTTTTGTTCCCCCCCCCCCCTTCGCACTACCAAAAAGCTTTTCAGCTTAAAACTTGTATCTATTCCCTCTGGTTCCAAATTTATTAGACACATTTCTTGGACTGCAGTCTCTGTTTAATGTTTTGGGCTTGGCCGTCTTACCGTTTGAACTTTCGTTCTCCATCTTTGCTTATTCATTTCAACAGCATCTTTTCTCCTGATCCCTTCCTCTTTTTGCTGCTTTTTCCACCTCTTAACAGTACACCTTGGGGACATTAGGACTAGTTTTCCCTCAATCTGTAAATTTATGGGATGCCACTAATAGCTCTCCACCCAAACGTGAGACTGGTTTTCACTCTTCCTTAACATAAGGGAAGATAGTATCCCCCATACGTTTCCCCATTTCCCTAAACTTGATCCACAGTCTCCTGAAGATAGTTTTCCTTGACCTAGTCCCTCTAGCACTAAGTGGAGCCATCAGTCTCCTCATGGACTGCTCCATGTAAGTTCATCATCAAGCCCTCGCCTCACCTGCACTCCCAATCCGAGTTGACACTACACCTGACATCTTGGCCACAACTTTGTGACACAGAGTGTCACGGTCATTAAGTTTGTGGATACAAAATAAAGAAATTTCTGGGCGGCTGTGTTTAGCAGTTAGGGTTTACGTTTTGTTTCAGTAATTTCTTCTGTCAAAAAAGACCCGCAATTCTTGGTTAGCAATGTTGATGGACTCTATTGTTAACCATCTTGCTTTTAGTTTTCTCAGTGTTTCTTCTCAAAGTCGCCTCCATTCCTTGTGCATTAGGCACAACAACTGCATTTGTTTTTGTTCAATCAAATCCTTTGAAGAAATAATTATTTAAAGAACTTTATCTTGTTTTTGGGTCAGAGTTTTTTTTCCACAGTGCACCTCTTTCTCTTTGGTGGACAACTGCAGTTTAAAAGCCTTTGTCCTATTTTATTTTGAGCCTGTGCAGGTAGTAAGCCTGCCATTTGAGTTGGAGGCCAGGCTACCAGATATCTTTTGGTGTCAGCCCTGAGTAAAGTGCAGGTCTGGCTCTTGTTTGTCGAGGCCTGCACCATTTTTGAGCTTTGTAAATGGCAGTGGGATGTGTTAGAACTGTTCACAGACACTTTTTCCAGCAAAAGCAACATCAGATTGCGGTATGGTCAGGGTCACACAGACAGTTACAGGCAAGAGTTGAACCAGTGATCTTAGGGTTTAAAGCCCAGTTCTTGAATTGTTGTAGCATAATGCCTGTTGTAACTCCTAATAATACCCAGGTGAGTCGTGGCCTCACCCACAATAACAGGACTGGAGGCTTCTCTTCATACTTTATATGTTCCCTTCTCCTGTAGTCTCACCTCTAGCTCTGCCCTGCTTTAATCAACACTTTTTTTTTTATTTAACATTGTCAGGTGGGTACATGTCATATGTGCCATCGCTGTGCCAGAAGCCCGATTTGTGAACATCCTAGAAAGGAACCCAGTGGACATCAGTGGCATCCCAGAGCAGAGGAAGAATCTGGTAAGGACTGGCCATCTCTCTATTATATAAAAAAAAGCTTGGGGCGAGTCGTGACTTTCATAGAGAGACACTTTCACGTCCCGCGAGAGAAAGAGTAGATGACAAATTAGAATGTCGTCAAGATTTCAAAAACGTTGGTGAGGTACACATGCAGAGCAGGTTAGAGATAATGGAAGTAGGAAAATTCGAAAGTCTCCAAAAAATGATAGTAAAGATCGCGTTAGCGCAAACAAACGAAAATTATTACTCGCTGAAATAACGGAACAGCAAAAAGAGATCGAGTATATTGTTCAGATTTAAACTTTAAGTCGGAGACTTGTAGATCGTCTAATTCGTGTTGCCATCAGAGAAAAGTAGTGTTTCTTCCCAATGAAGAGGCGTATCCGCGAGAAATAAAAGATTTTTTGTTTGGTGAAAGAGAAATCCACATACGCTGTCAGGCTTGGGTCACAGAGCTGCACAGATACACAGGAGCTTTTAGAGACAGAAATGTTATTCAAACACTTCAAACAAACGTGTCATTTTCAGGAGTGAGTTGAGCTCCGTGTGTAGTCAGAGGGGACAGTTCCATCTCTCAATTAACACAAGAATTCTAGTGTTAAAAGAATAGAAAATCTTCCTCTTATACAGGCTTTTAAATGTTCGAAGCACCGTACGAGATGCAGATCCCACTTCACGGTGGCAGCAGCAAGCCAGCAGCTGACTGAGCAAAGAGGAGGTAAAAAAAACTGTATTTGTTTCCCATTGTATCACCGTTTAAGAGGGAGTTTCGGAGGAGCAACCGCGTCTCCTTGGGGTGCATTCAGCCCCCCTATTCACAACGTGAGCGGCAGAGACACAGGCCGGGGGGATGGGGGGCATGGAGGGGTTGGTGAGCAAAGCCCCCTAGTTATTTCTTAAGAACGGGAGGTGGAAGGAGCATTTAAAGAAACAAGATATACTTGCTAAACACTAAACAGGTATCATAATATTAATAAAACTTACATACTGTGACGTGTGAGTCACTGTCTTACACCCCCAAACCAGGAGGCTGAGTCACAATTTTCAGTATGATCAGCTTTATTAACAACCTCAAACAGGAACAGCAGACATTTTTATTGAGATGGGAGCTACCACTCTATAGCACACAAACACAGCAAGCAAGCAGTGACCTCATTAGTCATTCCTCCTCGGCTCCCTCCTTCAGTCCAGGTACTGATAATCCTCTTCCTCAGGTTGATCCTGCGGCTGTGTGTCTGGGATTGGGATCGGATTGTCCTGAAGGAGTGGGGACAAAGAGAAAGTGGGCCAGGTCATTGCCTGATTTAAAATTCCCGCCCACCACACGCCCCCTCACCCGTATCGGCAATCAGTCTTTGGCCAATGTACACTTTGTGCAGAGAGCTGTCAGCGAATTTGTTGTTGTGGTGATGAGTGTTCTATGACCGATGGACGTTTTACTGTGTGACAGGGCCATGAAGGCGCTGTTGAAGCAGGATGTGTAGAGCAGCGAGGTTGTGTACACGTCATGATATGAATATGAAAAATACTTCAGACAACAATAAAAAGGAAAATAAACAGTGATTATATAGATCGCCTATGGATGTTACTTTGCTGATGTTTTGAACCACGTAATTGAATAGGCATTGCACACACGCATTGCATTTACGCTAAGACCTTTAAATGTGTCTTTAGCAGACCAATACAAATCTGATTACTTTTTCCCATGTAAAATGTAAATTAGTATCTTAGAAGTTCCTTTGTAGGTAGTTTGAACTCTGTAGGTTCACATGAGTTTTGTACACTTTATTTGGGGGGATAAATCAAAAGGTAAAGAGAGAGAGAGGTCGGCAGCATGTGCTGATCACGTCGTGTTGCTGCTCCCACCACCCAACGAACCACCCGGATTGAGATCCGAGTACAGCCATGCAATGGGTGACACCTCAGCACCACACTGAAGAGTGTGAGGGTTTTTTTTTTTTTTTTTACAGTGGCGGCAGTGCCAGTCCTCTCACCAACCCCCAAGTTTTCCCTACAGGTTGGAGGACCTGCTTGCAGGGCTGGATGCAGATTAACATCATACTCAGAACTTAGCAATTGCAAGTTAAGGACCTTGCTCAAAGGCCCAATGGAGTAGAGTCGTTTTACGGGATTCAAATTGGCAACCCTCCGATTACCGGTGCAAATCCCTAGCCTCAGAGCTACCACTCAGCCTAAAAGGTAAAGGTACTTTGAAAATAACGCGATAACCGCAACAGAAAGCAGCTGACACAATACAACACCTTTGCGATGGCTTATGGGTACTTTGAACATGCACAGCGCAGTGCTGTGCCATTAGTCTGCTTGAAGCCAAAGTCAAATGAACATGGATGCTCTGCTTTGGAATTGCACTATCGTTAGACAACACACCGTAGTGAGATTTCTTTGCGCTGAGTGATTGAAACCTGCTGAAATTCACTGAAAGATGTTGGCTCAGTACAGAAGGGAAAAGATTGTGATCCCATGGAAAGTTTATGAATGGGAAGTTTAACTGGCGAAGGTCGATCTGACCAACATTGAGCATGCAAACCCACACTGACTTGGCGAATGCCTTGATCAGAGAAGACCCAACGGATTTCATTGTCTACTGCTGCAGCATAAATGATTCATAAGTTTCAAATTGCATGCTATTATGACTAAATGTTTTCACCACTTCGTATACATGCCGGCATGTCTGTATTGGTGCATTCCATGCGCAGCACGTACCAGAAGCGCACCAGGGCCATGCCTCTCTCTCTGATGTCATTTGCACCAATTCAGAGACAAGTATAATAAGGTACAATGCATTTTACTATTATTTAATGTTTGTAATGTCTTAATGTATTAAACTTTAGCATAGGTATGTGTTGTGACCACTAGGGGGTGCCACTGTGGCTCAAGCACATCTTCATAACACACAGTTCCAAGTTAAGATAAAGATATTTATTAGTCAAAGACACCTTAAGAGGCTGTAAAGTCAGTCCAACACCGTACCATACAGTAGTATTCATTCTTCTCCATCTTCTTCCAGTCCTCCTTGCTAAGTGTGGTTCACTGCCTCCCGACTCAGAGTTGCATATATGAAGCAGAGTGGCTTCTTTTATTTAAGATCAGGGAGTATTTCTGTTGCCACAGAACTGCATGTCTTCTGGGCCACATAGAAGCTGCACAAAGCAGGAAGGTTCTGGTCCCAACGGGGGGGGGGGGGTGGAGTGTCCCTTGGTGGCACCCAATGACCCCTATGGGGTCACCCTTCCACACTATAATACTCCGGCAACCCTGTGAGTGCCCAAATAGGGAACCAGCTGGAGACACACCACACTAAAGGATGAATTATTCCCAATACCCAACCTTCCCCAGGCCATCTATTACTTCGTTCATCCTGACTGTTATTAGGAATTGAGGATCATCCCAGCCAGGTTGTCCCTCTATTCCTGTGGTCCTTCCATTACGGCCTCCCATCCAGGTAGGGGGGTCATCTTCAATCCCAGTCCTTCCTGTCTGGCACTTATAGTATGTAATTAAAAAATGGCTTATGTATAGGGATCGCTACTATCCGCGATTTCGAGGTCTTTGAACGTAAAACCTGCGGATATGAGGTGACTGCTGTAATTTCTAAGAATTTTCTTAGGTGATCGACTGTACATTTTTTATCATGACTAATTCAGTATTGAAAGAAAGAGAGAGAGAAAGAAAGAAAAAGTTTTTACGCAGTCAGTTTTGCAGTGAGATATTGTGTTTGCCAAGCAGAACTTTTTCTTTTCCTTCAGTAAATTAAACTTTCGGTTTGCCTGCCAACTGTCAGTGGTAAATCATCACGTAGGCAATGAAATGGGAATAACATCAACATGGTCGCATGCAAGTTTCCCTCACGAAAGTGACACATTCAGAAACAGAGAATTTGTAACCAGCCAACCGGCAAATGTTTATTAATTAAAGGGCAAGCTCCACTGACTATTCAACATTTACTTTTTTTTCCCCTGATGTTTTCTTTCAAAATCCAATATTTCATTAAATGTCTAAGAGACGTAACAATTTTTAACAGCCCTATTTGTCGTGCCCCTCTTCCATCATTTAGACTTTATTTCTTGCTCTGCTTTTTTTCTACATTGTACTATATTTTTTAATGCGTATTGCTTGCTATGAAAATCAATTCAAGACTGTGATCATTATGAAAGGCACCTTACTATTAGAACATTAGAAAGATTTACACGAGAACAGGTGATTCAGCCCAATAAGTTTGCCAATTCTATCCATTTAATTCTTCCAAAATAACATCAAGTCAAGTGTTTAATGTCCCTAAAGTTCTGCTGTCTACCACATTACTTGGTCACTTACTCCATGTGTCTGTGGTCCTCTGTGTGGAGAAAGACATCCTAATGTTTGTGTGAAATTCATCCTTAACAAGTTTCAGACAGTACAGTTTAAAAGCCGTTAAGAAGCCTAACAGAACGTCAGGTTATATAGCGCCTTCATGTGGGGAGTACAAGTCACAGGAGGTTCTGCTCAAGCTTTATTGCACACTGGTGAGGCCTCATCTGGAGTCCTGTGTGCAGTTTTGGTCTCCAGGCTACAAAAAGGACATAGCAGCACAAGAGAAGGGCCAAAGAAGAGCGACTGGGCTGATTCAGGGCTACAGGGGATGAGTTAGGAGGAAAGGTTCAAAGAGCTGAGCCTTTTCAGTTTAAACAAAAGGCTAATAAGAGGGGATATGAGTGAGGTGTTTAAAATTTTGAAGGGAATCAGTCCAGTGGATTGAGACGGTGACTTTAAAGTAAGTTCATCAAGGACAGGGGAACACAGTTAAAAATTTTTCAAAGGTTAATTTCTCACAAACATTAGGAAATTTTTCTTTTCATATTGAGAACTGTAGTCATGTGGAACAAATGATCAGGTAGTGTGGTAGACAGCAGGACTTTAGGGACCTTCAAAACTCAACTTGGTGTTCTTTCAGAAGAACTAAGTGAATAGGACTGGTCAGCTTTGTTGGACTAAATGACCTGATCTTATCTTATGTGGTTATGTTTTAATTAACATTGCTTTTACGAATCCCATACCAAATGGTTTACAGGTGCATCTCAATAAATTAGAATATCATCGAAAAGTTAATTTATTTCAGTAATGCAATTCAGAAAGTGAAACGTGTATATTATATAGATTCATTACACACAGAGTGATATATTTCAAGCATTTATTTCTTTTCATTTTGCTGATTATGGCCTGCAGGTAATGAAAACTCTCAAAGTTTGAATATTACATAAGACCAATAAACAAAATTATTTTTAATACAGAAATGTTGGCCTACTGAAAGTCTGTCCATGTACGCACTCAATACTTGGTCGAGGCTCCTTTGGCATGAATGACTGCATAAATGTGGTGTGGCCTGGAGGTGATCAGCCTGTGGCACTGCTGAGGTGTTATGGAAGCCCAGGATGCTTTGATAGTGGCCTTCAGCTCGTCTGCATTGTTGGGTCTGGTGTCTCTCATCTTCCTCTTGACAATGCCCCATAGATTCTTTATGTGGTTTAGGTCAGGCGAGTTTGCTGGCCAATCATGCACAGTGATACAGACCATGGTCATTAAATCAGGTATTGGTACTTTTGGCAGTGTGGGCAGGTGCCAAGTCCTGCTGGAAAATGAAATCAGCATCTCCATAAAGCTTGTCAGCAGAGGGAAGCATGAAGTGCTCTCAAATTTCCTGGTAGACGTCTGGCTGTGCTGACTTTGGACTTAATAAAACACAGTGGACTAACACCAACAGATGACACGACATGGCTCCCCAAATCATCACTGCCTCTGGAATCCTCACAGGTGGCGCAGTGGTAGTGCTGCTGCTTTGCAGTAAGGAGACTGTGGAAGATTGTGGGTTTGTTTCCCGGTTCCTCCCTGTGTGGATAGCGCTTTGAGTACTGAGAAAAGCGCTATATAAATGTAATGAGTTATTAATTATTTAACTTCACACTGGACCTCAAGCAACTTGGATTCTGTGCCTCTCCTCTTTTCCTCCAGACTCTGAGACCTTTGATTTCCAAATAAAATGCAAAATTAACTTTCATCTGAAAAGAGGACTTTGGACCACAGAGCAACAGTCCAGTCCGTTTTCTCCTTAGCCCAGGTAAGACGCTTCTGACGTTGTCTCTGCTTCTGAGTGGCCTGACACAAGGAATGCTGTGACAGTTGTAGCCCACGTCTTGGATGATACGTCTGTGTATGGTGGCTCTTGAAGCAGTGACTCCAACTGCAGTCCACTCCTTGGGAATCTCCCCCAAATTCTTCACAATCCTCTCAAGGCTGCACTTCTCCCTATTGCTTGTGCACCTTTTTCAACTTTCCATTAATACGCTTAGATACAGCACTCTGTGAACAGCCAGCTTCTTTAGCAATGACCTTTTGTGGCTTCCCCTCCTTGTGGAGGGTCTCAGTGACTGTCTTCTGGAAAACCAGCAGTCTGATTGTGTGGCCTACTGAACCAGACTGAGAGACCATTTCAAGGCTCAGGACCCCTTTGCAGGTGTTTTGGGTTAATTAGCTGAGTGGAGTGGGACACCAGGAGTCTACAATATTGAACTTTTTCCCAATATTCTAATTTTCTGTGATGCTGAATTTTGGGTTTTCATTAGTTATAGGCCATAATCAGCAAAATGAAAAGAAATAAACGCTTGAAATATTTCACTCTTGTGTGTAATGAATTTATATAATATATGAGTTTCAGTTTTTGAATTGAATTACTGAAATAAAGTAACTTTTTCGATGATATTCAAATTATTTTGAGATGCACCTGTATAAAAGGGACATCTACATTACAGTTGTCATTCCAACAAATGACGCGTCACAAACAATTGCAGTAATGGTAATGCATTTTATTACTAGAAATGTTTGTGATGTACCGTCTGTTGGAATGATCAATGCAATGTATTTTATACTACATGCATTACAAAATACATTCCAGTAGATGGTGCACTGAAAACATTAACAACGATTACACAGATTTCAACCCATTTTAGATGGGTAGCACAGCTAATTTAAAATTACATGTGCAACACAGTGAAGTCTGAATACGTTCGGAATCCCCTGTATGTCAGTGTGCCACTCGGTGGACTGGTGGACCATCTTTTTTTTTTGTGTGCTGCCAGAATATGCTTTGATGTCTAAGACGCTTTGAATTAAAACAAGTGGGCTGGATGGATGGAGGCTCAGTAAAGCCCTTTATGCTCCTGCTCGCTCAGCACATTGTCACCACCTCCCTCTAATTGGGACTGTGAAGACCCGATGCTTCCACAATCCTGCGAGGTAGGTTATGGTTTTATGTGTGTCTCTTGAGCTGCAATTCCAAAGCCCTGTCCTCAAAATCTGTCACCGGGGCCTCATCGGAGGCCATGTGGCATCAATCACTGGCACTGCTGAGACAAGAACCTCATGAATCTGATTAAAATGAAAGCCCCTGCTTCTCTCATATGTGAATGAGTTTTTAATTTATATTCCGGTTTGCAGACGAGATGAATGGGGGAAGGGACAATGTAGCCCCTCCCCTCAGGGCAGCGCTGCAGAATTGAAAGAAGAAGAAAAGGCTATTTGCATGGCGTGCTGATTGATGGTATAGCACCAGGCCACAATCGGGTAAATTATTTACGACATGGAAACGTAAAATAATTAGATGCCACATCTCGCACTGGCAAACAAATTACACAGAGCTTCAAGCGGCAGACAAGCAATTTCTTTCTTGCTGATCCCTTGAACCGGCTTCCTGTGTTCTGTTCTGTCTGTCTTGGTTTGCAGAAAGGAAGTGTGGCCTTTCAAGGGCCTTTCTCCCCAAAAGACATGAAAAGAAGCCCCTGTTAGACCTGATCCACAACCTTAAACCCCCCCAACATCATCTTTGGTCTTCGGTGGATAGCAAGTCGGTCCAGGTGGCACAGAGGAGGTCACCTTGTTTGGTTTTTCTCAATTCTCTTGTTTGGAATCTGGTCACTGTGCCATATCTTTAAAAGAAGAATAAATGAAGCCAGCCCCAGCAACTTATTTGCAGTGTCTTGTGAAAGTATTCGTCCCCCTCGGTGTTTTTTTCCTGTCACATTACAACCAGGAATTCAAATGGATTTTTGGGAGGTTAGTAGCATTTGATTGACCCAACATGCCTGCCACTTTAAAAGTACAAAATGTTTTTGATTAATTAAGATAAAAAAAAAAAAAACGGAAATCCTGAGTGTGCATAGGTATTCACCCAAAAGTCAATACTTTGTATCACCCACTTTTGTTGCGTCTCTTGTTGAATGTCTCTATTAGCTTAGCACATCTCGCCACTGGGATTGTCACCCAATCCTCAAGGCCAAACTGCGCCAACTCCTTCAAGTTTGATGGGTTGTGTTGATGTTCAGCAGTCTTTACGTCATGCCACAGATTGTCCATTGGGTTGAGGTCCGGACTTTAATGAGGCCATTCCAGGATATTTCAAAGCCACTCCGGTGTTGTTTTAGGAGTCTGTTTAGGATCATCCATTGTCCTGCTGGATGGTGGACCTTTGTCTCAGTCTCAGATCTCTAGCAGGTTTTCCCCAAGAATTGCCCTGCATTTACTGTCCTCCATCTTTCCTTCGATGACGGCCAGTTCTCGTGTCACCACCAAGAAGACTGACTGCGTGAATGGTGTTCTCAGGGTGATGTGGAAGTGTTGGGTTTGCGCAGCACATAGCATTTCTCAGGATGGCTAAAAACCTTGAATCTGTGATCACCGGTGTCTCTTTCTCTCTCTGTGTCACCACTGGCATTTTTCTCCATTATTATTCTTGGCAAAGCTCTGTGTCGGAAGTGGTGAGTGAACAGCCTTTGTCAAGTCCAGCCACAAATTGTTAGCTGGATTGAGATTTCTGGCCATATTTATCAGGCGTCACAGAGTAGGAAAACGGTCCTAACTGGCTCAAAAATCTCAAGAGTGTCACAAATTTGGTACCGCTCTTAGGAGCAAGGAGTAAAAAGCCGAGAGTCCCAGCACCACATGTTTAGGTTGTTTGGTGAAATGTAACGTTTCAAATTAGAAATCGACAAATCGTCAAATGTACCGTACTGTATAATATTCTGCTTGACAGTTTAAAATTATAAACACCAAATTTCCAAACTCCGTGAGTATCAACTTATTAATAACGAGCTCTACAGCCCACAAAAGAGTTGTTATGTAGTCCTGCAAAGCAATCAGTGCTTAATTTGACTGCATTTTAAAGGAAATTCCAAAGCGTTTTGCATGTTTTCATCAAATGTGGTCTTCCTAATTCGTTCTTTGCTTTGAGTGTCAATTGCGGATCGTCGTCCTTGTAACAGCCCTGAATTCGCGTACCGTATATACTCACGGATAAGTTCTCCCGTGGATAAGTCGGGACTTGATCTTACCCTGTAATTTCCGGTATTTTATAATGTTGGTCATATAAGTCGAACGTGGAAAAGTCACACTATTGGTCCAAGAGATTATGATATGCTAACGGCCACCTGAGAGAGTAACCACGGAGCACACAGCCTTTGTTTTCCTATATATTGTGCCTACGTGACCACACGGTAATACCCGAACTATTCCGAAGTGACGTTTGCGCTGTTTTGTGTTTTTTGTATCTCACACCCTCATACACCTTCATCGTAAGAGCATCCCTTATCTACGATAGAGCCTTCGATCAGAATAAAATATGAAGATGGTTTTAAATTAAACATCATTGAAGTAGCGAAAGAAATTGGTAACTACGCTGCTGTAACAAAATTCGATGTGTCTGAGAAACTGATTCGAGATTGGAGGAGGCAAGAAGATGTAAAAAAAAAAATAAATGAAGGGTCACATTTCTGAATGGGCGCATAAGTCGGGGTCTGATTTTATGATCAATTTTTCAGGTTTCAAGACCCGACTTATATGTGAGTATATACAGTATCTCGCAGGATCGTAGCGTGTTGAGTGGAGGGACAACCAATCGTTTGAAGAGAAGGGCAGAGGCGGTGCTAGTCAGTAACGAGGCTCTCATTAGACCCACATTCACACTCATTTGTTGAAATTGGAATACAACTAAGAGTGTGCAGTAGAGGCTGCAGTTTTTCAGACTGTTTTTTCAATGAGGTCAGACAGAATCCGTCAATTGCGTCTCTTTCTGTAGAACAGTTGTCACGGCTGAGGTGTTAGTACACTGTACCATCACAAAAAAAGCTCTGCATTGTCTACTCTTTTGCCTTCTATCTCAATGTGTGGTAAATCCAGCCCTATCAATACACAAAAACATAATGGCACTGAAAAGAGTAAGTGGGCCATGCCAGGTCTTGACCACTTTTTTTGTCAGGCGAGAACATTCTAGCCAGCAGCCATACCACTAATGCTTCAAAACAGCTCATCCATTTGAGGCTGAGCACGTTTGTGCCTGGCCAGTTTTGGGATAGAAAGTCAAGTGTGGAAACGTTTTGGCTTCTGCTCGGAGGTGTTGGTGAGGCCAACAGGGGGCGCTTAACCCTGTGGTCTTTACATGGATCCCAGTGCAATGACAGCGACGCTGTGCCATAAACATGGCGCTGTCCTTCGGGTGAGACATAAAACCAAGGTCCTGACAGTAAAGATCCTTGGGCATCTGTCAAAGAGTAGGGGTGTATGTCATTGTCCTCCTGGCCAAATGGCCCATCCTGGTCCTTTAGGGCTTCCTAATCATCCCCTGTCTCTAACTGGTGTGAGACTTGCCCGGACACCACCAGTCGGAAACCACATCTTTATAAAGTTCACACGTTCTATTTTCCATAAATAAACACAGTTTCAAAACACCACACAATGCACACAGCAATAATCACCACAATTAGACTTTAAATCTCTGTCCTTGGCCGCCAATCTCCTTCTGGGAGCTTCGTCCTGCTCCCTCTCCCGACTCTATCTCCCAGATTGCTGGGAGGTGGCGCCTTTTATTCCCGCCCGGATGTGCTCCAGGTGGCTGGTGACGATCTTCCGGCAGCACTTCCTGGTGTGGCGGAAGTGCTGGCCTTTGCCCCGGAAGCACTCCGGGCGTCCCTGGCAGTTTCATCCGCCATCTTGCCTGGTGTGGCGGAAGTGACAATTCTCCCAGTCTGATGAGGGTTAAGACGCCCCCTGGCGGTGGCCACGGGTCCCAGCGGGTTAAAATCTCCTTGTCCCTTTCCCGTGGTCCTCTTTTTATCCAGGGCGGTTGCCCCATCATGACCCGGAAGCTTTTAATGCCACCTTCTGGTCCTTCTAGGCGTCCCGGCCGGGTAAGAACCCCAGCCGTCTGTGACACTGGCTGCTTCTCTCACTCCTTCACCACCGAGTAGCTAATGTGTGAGAAGCATACTGGCACAATAGTGGCTGCCGTCACATCGTCCAGCTGCACATTGGTGGTGGATGAAGTGGCTCCTCTCTATCAATGTAAAGTACTTTGAGTCGTGAGAAATGCGCTATTTAAATGTAATGTATTATTATTAAAGCTGCCAACAACAACAAGCAAAGGGTTGTTTGCATATCATGCAGTGGTTCTCAGACATGGCTTCAGATCTCCCAGACTAATCTAGAATGCCAATGATGACAAACTCCTCTTTCTCACTAAGAACATTTTAAATTGTTTCTTTCTAAAACAAAAGGCAGCTCTCATTTACATTGTCAGCAAAATTGTGGACTGGTTTTGATAGAAAGTTCGATTTTGTCTTTTGATTTGATGTGTCGTAAAGTGTCAGCTAAAGTGCACCAATGAAGTACCTTATACAGTCTAAGGGGCTTTTTCAAGATCGCTCTAATTCTTTAAAAGTGGCATTGTAGCATGTGGGGCAATGCGCCCTCCTGTAAGTGGCATCACATGTTATGTGAAGTGCACAAATAATGAAGCACCTTATATCATCTGAGTGGCCATATTGGCCCAATACTGTTGAGTGGTCATGTGCACAAACGGTGTAAATGTGATTGTAGATCACATTGTAAAACCCGCAATACATCCCAGGAGTCTCCGTTCCCAGAAACCCACATGATTTGTGTTAACAAGTGTAGTGGATGGCAGGCGGGGACTGGTGTCCCTACCAGAATGGGTTCCCTTCTCGTGCCTGGCCGGGAGGTTCAGGTGGCAAATAGACATGAAAAGTGGCAGGAGCTTTCCTGCCTAATCTAGAATCTGAGCATAGGATGCCATCTGAAGAGTGGGTATGCTGGTGTCCCAGCAGGATTAGATAGAGGAACATTACTTGGCCTAGAGGCCAGCTTGAAGGAAGGACAGGGGGAGCTGAATTGTCCAAGCTACATGCTCTCCTGAACTGCTAGGTGGCAGCAAAACTGGAGTAAGGTACACAAGTGGACACCCGCAGGGCATGCTGGGAGTTGTAGTGCCGTAGAGCATCACTTTTGATGTTCCTGGATGCTGCCAGGGTAGTGCTACTACGAGCTGTGCTCCTTGGTTTTTAGGGCTTTTACATGACCCAGAAGTGCTTCTACCGGACCATGTCCTAGCCCCAGAAGCACTCCTGGGGTCTTAGATAAAAGGAGCCACTCTGCCACATCAAGGCGAGTCATCATCTGGTGGAAGGAGGACAAAGCTCACCTGGAGCTGTGGAGAAGAGGAAACAGAGAAACAAAGAGGAATTGTGTGTGTTGGTAGAAGCCTCGTTAAGGCTGAACCAGGGACTTGTGTTTGTGTGGTGGTGTTTGAGGTTTTGGGTGCTGCAGTGCCCACTACTGATCACACAAGCAAGTGTTCCTAATAAATTGGCCACCTTGTGTCTCGTCACGTACAAGAATGCACTCAGATTCTCATTTGCACGTTCAACCAACATGCAACAATCAACCTCTCTCCAGTACGTTATGATTAACAAGCGCGTATTAGGAGGCCATGGAGAGAGCCAACTCCAAAGTGAATCCCCCAATCTACATTAAACTTGGCCGAGTTATTCACAGTATGAGATGTTAGAAGCCTGTTATTTGTTATTAAATCACCCAACTGTTTTGTCATTCAAGGAAGCAGCCTGTCCGGACCTTGCTTGTGATGTCATTAGTGGCTGCATGAAGAACTTTTGCCCCCCATTTCCTGGTTCACTTGTATCACAATAGCAGAGACGTAGAGTTCGTGGACTTTTCATGGTCACGCATTATTTTCTTTGTACATCACCAGAATTAGCATTTCTGACAGAAGTCATCACAGCAGGGTTTTTCGGAAGCCAAATGACAATGAGATGAATTTCTAAAGCGGAGATGGAATAAATATGGAGAAGTCCACCTTGGGAAGATGGTGGGAGGGTATACGGGATACAGTGAGACTCCCCTACGTCCCCTCAAGTGGTGTTCTCTTTTTTTCCCGGGTGACTGTCCTTTGACACTCCACTGAGGAGGAAGGGGCACAAGGGTCATCACATGCCAGATCCCCCCCTCCGCAGCAACCAGAATGAAGTATTGACAGCTTAATAACACGTTTGTGTCGGGATCGATCTGCAGCGCCGACTGTGAAGGGCCGAGCGCAAGGGAGGCGACGTGATTGTTAATTAAAGATTTCTCAAGGCCGCTGTCAGTCTGTTCACTATGCTAACCCCACTGTGTGCTTCTTTCTTTGTTTTTTTTTTTTCTCTCTCTCCTTGCAGAAGTGCGTCTACTGCCACAAATATACAAAGATGGTGTCCGGTGCCTGCATCCAGTGCTCCTTTGAGCACTGCTCCACCTCTTTCCATGTCACCTGTGCCCACACTGCTGGAGTCCTCATGGAGCCGGATGACTGGCCCTACGTGGTGTCCATTATGTGTCACAAGCACAAGACCTCTTCTCAGAACGTGAGTACAGCCATCCTTACGAGTTTGACTGCCTCAGCAGAAGTGTGACATTTCAATCGCAATGAATTGTACAAGATGTACCTTGATATAGTCAACAGGGTTTGTCTCAGAGCTGGCATGCACAACGGATTTTCTGTTCCATGTGCCAACTACGACATACCTCAAATGGATTTTTTTTTTTTAAAGAAAATACATTTTTATTCTGAGCCTTGCTCAACAACAAAATACATTTTATTACTATACTAGCTGTCCCCCATGACTCCGCCTGTGTAGTAGTGAAACAGGACAAATGTAATAATTTGTATTGAGAAGAATTTATATCGATAGCTTTGGTATCCGAGGGCCCCTTGATATACGATATTTTTGGTTTTGCTATCAGGGGCGAGAATGTAGCTGTGATGTCTTTGCCAAAAATGTAAAAAGTTGGCAAGGTATCTCCGGCCAAGCGGAAGGTAGGTACATTCCAACATCGAACATTGCCACTGTATCTGATCCCGTTCAGCTCTGACGGGAGAGCGTCACCTGCATGGGGAGAAGAGCACGTAGCTACGATATCTCTGCCAATGAGCAGCCACCCTCTAAAACACACAGAGCTCTGATCTCTCTCTCAAAAACGTCAAACGTTACTCCTTAACAATCTCTAGATGATAATGCCTGCTGAACAAACAGGTATCGCTAGCTGAGCGGAGGAAAGGTGCGCTCCAACACGTGGCAAGAGGTAGAGCGACTCAAATGGAGGCTGGCACGCGAGTGGGGAGGGTCCCTCCTCCCCTGCTTCTTGGCCCTTAGCCTCTCTCTCGGAATCGCACAAATAAATCCGTGCCACCACTTATGGTACTTAGCGCAATGAGAGAAGACACAAAATCAACCAGTATGTTCAACCAAATTATAGAAAAAACCTACATAAATATAGACAGACAGATAGACGTTGGATTGTATGTATATAGAGATTACGATAACACCCTGGTTGACATTGGCACTATCTAACAAAACCATTACTATTGCACCTTTATTCCATTTGAGCCCTCGTTCACAAGCCTGTGCATTCTGTGGTTCAAAAGATGTGAGACTTAATTAAGTGGTTCAAAAGATAATTGTGAGACCTGCACATTTTCAGTCCATCCGAGGCCTTGTTAATAACCAAATTCAGCCCCTTAGACTTGGAATAACTGTGGGGAGAGTCGGCAGCAGTGGGGCAAAATTAATGCAAGCCTTGTTTTGGAGCTGCCCCACTTCTTTAGAACATTAGAACAATCTGGACGAGATCAGGCCATTCAGCCGGACAAAGCTCGCCAGTTCTATCCACTTAATCCCACTTAAACTGAGACATCAAATCAAGTCTCTGTATAGTCTACCACACTCCTTGGTCACTTATTCAATGTGTCTGTGGTCCTCTGTGTGAAGAAAAACTTCCTAATGTTTGTGCAAAATTTACCCTTCACAAGTTTCCAACTGTGTCCCCATGTTCTTGATGAACTCATTTTAAAGTCACCATCTCGATCCACTGCACTCATTCATTTCATAATTTTAAACACTTCAGTCAGGTCTCCTCTTCATTTCCTTTTGTTTAAACTGTAAAGGCTCAGCTGTTTTAATCTTTCCTGATAACTCATCCCCTGTAGCCCTGAATCATCCCAGTCACTCTTCTCTGGACCTTTTCTTGTGCTGCTATGTCCTTTTTGTAGTCTGGAGACCCAAACTGCACACAGGACTCCACATGAGGCCTCATCAGTGTGTCATAAAGCTTGAGCAGAACCTCCTGTGACTTGTACTCCACACATCAAGGCGCTATATAACCTGACATTCTGTTAGCCTTCTTAATGGCTTTTGAACACTGTTTGGCGTTTGATAATCCACTACGACTCCTAAATCCTTCTTATAAGGTGTACTTTCAATTTTCAGTCCTCCCATTGTGCATTCAGACCTCACATTTTTTCCCCTTTTGCGTAATACTTTACTTTCAGTGACAGTAAATTTCATCTGCCCCATATTTGCCCAAGCTTGTCCCTCTGTGATGATTCAACAGATTCTCAATTATCTGCCAATCCACCTATCCTGATATCATCTGCAAACTTAACCAGCTTGTCATTTCTATTCCTGTTCAAATAATTTACATATATTAAAAATACAGTAGCAGCGGCCAGAGAACTGACCCACTGCTGGTCGCCACTCTTAACATTAGCCAATTCTGATTGAGTTCCTCACGCCATCACTCTCTGCTTCCTGTGTCTGAGTCAATTCTGCACCCATCTACACTCCACACCCTGAACTGCCACTTCTTTTATTTGATGCCCAACCTCTCATGTGGCACCTTATCAAATGCTTTCTGAATGTCAAGATAAATAATCTCATAAACTCCACTTTGACCACATCCTTTTGTTGCTCCCTCCTAGAATTCCAGCATGTTAGTAAAACACGACTTCCTCATCTGAACCCATGCTGACTGTTCAGTAAAACTCCTGTTCTTGCCATGTGTTGCTCAACCTTAAGTATTCCTTCCATTAATTTACCTGTGATGCACATTAAGCTTGCTGGCCTACAGTTACTTGGGTCTGCCTGTTCACCATTTTTCTTATCATGGAATGACATTTGACATTTTCTAATCCTTCAGAATTTATGCAGTGCAGTTTCCAGCCACTAATCTTCTGCGTCCTTCCTCTTTGGTTGCAGTCAAGTCCGATGGTGAAGGAGATCTCCTTGGGGCAGGTTGTCATCGCCAAGAACCGCAATGGCCTCTACTACAAGTGCCGAGTGATTGGGAAAGCAATGCAGACCTTCTACGAGGTCAACTTTGAAGATGGCTCCTACAGTGACAACCTCTATCCCGAGAACGTCATAGTGAGTTGGTCTTTCAGTTGTTTTTCTGCGACACAAATCATATGTTGGCTATTTAAAAGAACATTTTGCTGTATTTTTAAAGTAGAGTGAAAAGAAGCAAAACTCTTTCTTTTATATAGCAAATCAAAAAAATGGCAGATTTTATTGTTAAATGCCTACCGGAGTGACAAAGTATTCTATAAGTAGAGATATGGATAAAATGTTGGCACACTTTCTTTTAAAAAAAGAAAACACGCTATTTTTTCTGAAATAAACTAAAATTGACAAAATTATTATGTATCCACAATTCTTTATGCATTTACATTTACAGTAATCCCTCGTTTATCACGGGAGATAGGTTCCAAGGCCGCAATAACTGAATTTCCGCGAAGTAGGGACACCATATTTATTTAATAATTTAACGTGTATTTGGACGTTTTTAAACCCTCCCTGTACTGTTTACAACCCACCCTTTACTCTATTAATAACAGGGACAACTGTTAAGCAATATGAAATCGGTAGATAAGTTTACAGTTACTGTATAGCGAAGTACACGTAGCTGTATATGACGTGATGATGGTGATGAATATGCTGTGCAGTAAAAATGATGACGATGAAGGTGATGATGACTTTTACTGTGCAGCCAATGACTGTATTTTATGTCTCTTCAGACGGCGGTGCCATTTCCTGGGGCACCTCTTCCACGGTTTCCGAAGGTGTATCCGTAGTAGTAGTAGGAACTGGCTCTATTTTGCAAAGCTGCAAAAACATTGTGATTGGCAGTTGCTGCCGCTGCTTCTTTTTCCGGTCGAAGAGCAGCTTGTAGGCGGTCATGACATCATCGACCTTGTTGCAAAATTGGACCGATCGAACCATATCGTCGTCCCATTCCTGTGACCGCTCTTGCAGATCCTTAGCCAGTCTGTGGGATCTGGGCATCAGTCAAAGCACCAATAACGGGCCTGATTAGAAAGCGGGAAGCTGTGATTTGTCGTCTCCCTCCCATGTACCAATCACAGCCCGTGTTATAACGCACTTAGTCACCGAACTTGTTTTGTTGTTCTTAGACTAGGAAATACTACTACCATACTTAAAAACCCGTGAAGTTGTGAATCCGCGAAAAGTGAACCACGAAGTAGCGAGGGATTACTGTATTTCCTTAAGAGATGCTTTTATCCAAAGCGACTTACAAAAAACTTGCCAGTGCTGACAAGATGTTTAAAGAAAACACTTAGCTTCCATCCATCCATCCATTATCCAGCCTGCTATGTCCTAACATAGGGTCATGGGGGTCTGCTGGAGCCAATCCCAGCTAACACAGGGAGCAAGGCAGGAACAAATCCCAGGCAGGGCGCTAGCTCACCGCAGACGCTTAACTTTAGAACACAATTTTGCTGGGCAAAATGTACATGCAGTGCCATCCATAATGTTTGGGACAAAGACACTTTTTTTTTCTTTGGTTTCCCCTTCTGCTCCAGAAAGCAAATCAAAGCATTCAGACATTGTGATTAAAGTGCACATTGCCAACTTTTATTTAAGGAGATTTGCAGACATTTCGGTAACTCTACACTTTTTCTTCTGATCAAACGCTCCATCGTAGATAAGGGATGCTCTTACGATAAAGGTGTATGAGGGTGTGAGATACAAAAAACACAAAAAAGTGCAAACATTGCTTCGGAATAGTTTGGGTATTACCGTGTGGTCACGTATGCACAATAGAGAGAGAGAGAGGTTAGGAGCACACGCTGATACAGCTCATTGACACACCCACATAGAAAACAAAAGGCTGTGTGCTCCGTGGTTACTCTCTCAGGTGGGCATTAGCATATCGTAATGTCTTGGACCAATAGGATGAGTTTTCCGCATTCGACTTATAATAATACATTTTATTTATACAAGGCACCTTTCTGAGAACTCAAGGACACATACAACCGACCGACATTATAAAATACCAGAAATTATATGGTAAAATTAAGTCCCGCCTTATCCACGAGTATATACGGTACCTTCTTTCATGGGTTTGGGGGAGTCTGCCATACGTATGCTGTTGGGCATTCTCCAAACGTGTTTTCTTATATTTTTCTTTAAGCAATGGCTTTTTTTCTGGCCACTCTTCCCTAAAGTCCTGCTATGTGGAGGGTATGGCTTAAAGAGGTCCTATTTCTGTTGTTGATCTTTGCAGCTCCTTCAGTGTTCTCCTTGGTGTCTTTGTTTCATCTCTTATTAATGCCCTCCTTGCCTGTTTTGTGAGTTTTGGTGGGCAGCCTTCACTTATCAGGTTTGTAGTGGTGCCAAATTCTGTTATCATGGATTTAATGGTGCTCAGTTTATAACCCAACCCTGATCTCTATTTCTCCACAACTTTGTTTCTGACATGTCTGAAGTGTCCCTTGCTTGTTGGCGTTGCAGAGTCAGTGGCCTTTCAGAACAGGATGTAATGTGACAGATCAGGTGACACTTTGATTGCACACAATCGACTAATTGTGTGACTTTTGAAGTTAATTGGTTGAGCCAGGTCTTACTGAAGGGTTTCATGGCAAAGGGGATGAATGCATATGCACTCCCAACATTTCAGTTTTTATGTGGTTTTTTTTTATAAATATATAAGGTGTTTTATTTTCATGGGCGGCACGGTGGCACAGTGGTAGCAATGCTGCCTCGCAGTTAAGAGACCCGGGTTCGCTTCCCGGGTCCTCCCTGTGTGGAGTTTGCATGTTCTCCCCGTGTCTGCGTGGGTTTCCTCCCACAGTCCAAAGACATGCAGGTTAGGTGCATTGGCGATTCTAAATTGGCCCTAGTGTGTGCTTGGTGAATGGGTGTGTTTGTGTGTGTCCTGCGGTGGGTTGGCACCCTGCCTGGGATTGTTTCCTGCCTTGTGCCCTGTTTTGGCTGGGATTGGCTCCAGCAGACCCCCGTGACCCTGTGTTCGGATTCAGCGGGTTGGGAAATGGATGGATGGATTTTATTTTCATTCTAATGCAACAATTTGGACTATATTGTTAAGTCCATCAAATAAAATCCAAATGAAAATCCATTTTAATTCCAGGTTGTAATGTGACAAAACAGGATATACATCAAAAGGGGATGAAGTCACTGAATATCTGTTTGTTTTCGTGTTGCAGATGGGAGAGGGTAGGGTCAGAGAGTGGCCCGGATGTGATGGGCCGGTGATAATTTTCCCTGCCCACTTCATGACTCTGGAATAACACAGGTTCTATAAGATGGGAATACCTGTGCCAGAGATCTTTTACCATTCATAGTGGCATATTCTTGTCTCGTTTAGTTGCTGACCCAAACCACACTGTGATGGCTGAGCTCAGAACAGACTCCATGATTGCCGAGCTTCTGTGGCAGATTGAATTCTCTCAGCTGTCACAAGAAAGTAGTCCAGTGCTGTGCCTTTTTTATTATGGAGTCTAGGGGAAGGGGGTCTTCCATGTCAAGTCCTGGGTGATTATAAAGCCCAAAAACGGGAAGGTTTCCAGCGCTGACACCTTATTGTTAAGCATGGAGAGCCCCCCTGAAGTTCACTATCCACAGTTTTGAGTGTGTTTAGCTCCAGATTTGTTCTGACCACACCAAAGGGCCAGCTGCTCGTCCTCCCTTCTGTATGTAGCAGCACAGTTTCACATTTCCAAAGTATCGCAAGCTTTTTCTGACAGTCAATAACGTGCTGCCTGACGGCTTTACAGATACGGTGAATTTAATCGCAATCTTTTGTCTGTTTTTCTTTTTTCCCCATTCTGTCTGTGACATCAGGCAGATGAGCCTCTCTCCCGTCTGTCAGCTCTGAAACACTTGTGTTCTTTATTCCTCATTGCTGCATTGTACTTCCGGCTGGACACTCATTCTTTGTCAGCTCTCATACGTACGCAAGCCCACCCTTTCAATTTAAGACAACATCAGGCTTGCTTCGGTTTGTCAGGGCAGGATGGACTGACTTTCTGGGGAAGTCAAACTACATGACTAGCAGTAAGTAGAGTGCACCGCAACTTCCACCAACTTATGTAATTGAGCCTGCGACTGAAAATGGCTGGAGATGTCAAGTAATGTGACAGGGTCCTCGATTGCTAATGGCGATCAGGCATCAAATAGTGTAACTTTTTTTCCCAAAATGCATCAAGTGCCTCTTATCAGTTTAGAGATGTGATCACAAAAGCACAAGAGGTTTCCTCCGAGTCAGCTCTGTTCAACTGACCGCCACCTTAAATTGGGAGCAGAATTATGAATCAGGTCAACTGCAGAGTACTACGCCATTTTAAGAAGGGGGTGAGGGACTGCTGGGTCTCCAAAGGCGTATTTGCTGCTTCTTTCAATGCAGTAAGCCGAGCAGCAGTCTCAGGGTGTGTTTTGGGCATCAAGCAGAATTAAAGCCGACAAACAAATTAATGAACGCTGTCTTTAATTATTTACACGTTGCTCCCTGCTGCTCAGGTTTTATAAAGAAGTTGTTAACATGGGGGCCCGTCGAGCATCTGATCGTCACGACAGGGTTGAATTGTTTGCCGCTCAGGGTTGGTGTTAAGTCTGTGAGCAAAATAAAACTCGGAATCAGCATGGGTGGAATGGGCATGTTAAGAAATCAAGAGTGGTACCAAGACAAGCGGCAGCCTCTGCACACCATGTTGAACAGTCTGCTCTGAAAAGAGAAGCCAATGGTCCCTTGTCTTTTTCATGGTTTAATTGGGGATGAGGACGGTGGGGCATAAAGAGATGTGAGAGGTGGGAAAAAAATAAGAGTGACCCACAGGGTGCCATGCAGTGTGGCCGGGCATTAGAAGAGATTGAAATGAATTTCATGATGCTAACGTGGGCATAGACAGCAAGATGCACTTTCTTTCCTGCCTTCAGGGGACAAATGCCAAGTAGACTGTGTGCATGTAATTAAATCAGCTGCCACACTGCTTGCTAAATTCTTGTCACCCTGCACTGAGAGCCCTACAGGTCACATTCAGCTTAAGCAGGTAATAGCCGAGTAAATTAACCGATTTAAACGAGTGCAGTGCAATGGTGTGGTGTGAAGGTGTTGGCGCATTTTAGCAGGAGTCAAAAGAAATCTGATGAGGCGAAGACGCAGGTATCTGAATGGTGTGGCACAACCATGAGCCTAAAAAGCACACCATGTGACAAACACCACCTGAGAAGTGTGACTTGCTACACCTGTCCACCTCACCAGGATGGGACAAAAAGGCCTGAAGGACAGCCAACCAACCCCTTTCACCATACTTCATTCCTGACCCATCCTACCCCTTGATAAAAATATTGCTTGGTAAAGCACAACAAAGAAACAGCAAAACTGATTAACGTTTGAGCAGTTGTAATAAAAATATGTATGAAAACTAATAAAGAGTGGATTCAGAGATTATTCAGACCCTTTCTTCACACTTTCTCTTGTAAGTTTAATTTTAAGTGGATACATTTGCCATTTTTGCTCATCAGTCTACACACAATAACCTCTAATGACAAAGTAAAAAATAATTTTCCGAAAAGTTTGTAGTACTGGGGTGTTGTACGGTGTTAACTATTGTGGATGTAATGAGAAGGCAAGCAAAATGACACCTTTTATTGGCTAACTGAAAAGATTACAACATGCCAGCTTTTGAGGAAACTCGGGCCCCTTGCAGCTCACCTGAAGAAGGGGTCTGACTTGCCTTCGAAAGCTGGCATATTGTAATCTTTTTAGTTAGCCAATTTAAGGTGTCATTTTGCTTAACTTCTCATTACATCCAAAAGGTTTGTGAATTTATTCAAAATCAAAATCTGAAATCTCTCATTTTTAGAAGACCGACTCCCTGTGGCTGCAGGTTTTTATTCCAAGCGGCTTCTCTTCTTAATTGAACTCCTGGGCTAATTAAGTGATGTGTTATTTCCCAAGTTCTGTGTTTTGGGAACAATAATAGAAATTAGAAAGTTAAGTTTGGTAAAAAAAAAAAAATTAAAATGTACCAAGCAGTTATATGGGAATAATGTATTTTTTTTGTTTTTAACAATATTTTCATTTTGATTTTCATTCTACTTTTCCAGATGTTCTAATTGTTTAATTAATCCATTATTTACTAATTAGTGGGTCTGATGCTAAAGTAGATGCAGCCTTTTGATTATTCAGTGTTTGCCAGCATGTCTGCTCTGCTCATTTTCAATTGTCATTAATTTTTTTTTTTTTGTGTTCTTTATTTCGCCTTATACAATTTATTGTATTAGGAAATTTGTTAATTTTCGCATACCCCTTGGGGTCATAGTGCAGGGTCAGCCATTGTACTGCGCCCCTGGAGCAATTACAGGTTAAGGGTCTTGCTCAAGGGCCTTGCAGATTAGGATCTCTTTTGGCAGTGACGGGGATTCGAACCAGCAACCTTCTGGATATCAGCACAGAGCCTCAGAGCCACCACTCCACCCCAAATAATAAGATACAACGAAGGGGGAAAACTGCACAGAGAAAGGGCAAAATAGAATCAACAAAAGAGAGCTAAGCATTTAAATCTATAGAAAAAGCAGACATATTTTTAACTGTTGTCACACACGTGCGCATGGGAAACAGCTGAAGGGCCTAAAGACTAGTAATTCTGTGCCAGGCCAGGGAGTGGCGGAGTGTACTGACTATTCCTCTCAGTCCATTGCAGACCTTTCCCAGGAAATCCCGCCTGTAGCCGGCCCCAAGGATGACGTCACTTCCGGGCACAAGGACGCCACGCCCAGTTCCTGCACAGATGACGTCATTTCCCTTCCAGGCCTTTAAAACTGCCACCTTGCCTCAGTACAGGCAGTTCTGTTCTGGACTCTGAACTAAGCACTTCGTGCTACTTAAAACTAACTTTTGCAGCCAGTTCAATTATACGGGTGGCTGCCCCAAATCTTTATAATGTCTCTGACTCATTCTTCTTACACTTATCTTATAAATGTAAAAATCATGCAGCTATGCTTTTCTGAATGTAGAATAAAAGAAGAAAAAATCCCAGCTAATTAAATGAGCTCAGTGTTATCATGTGTTGTCACTGATTAAGAATCTGGTTGGAACAAAAACCTGCAGCCACAGTGTGCCCCCAGGAACGAGTTTGGGAAACACTATAATTCAGTACTTTGTATACAACCCATTTTGAAGGCTCTACAAACTTTGCACATCTTGAGTATGGGAAGGGTGCAATATAAATAAAATGTATTATTATTATTATTATTATTACCTGGGTTTGGACAGTTTATCTCATTCTTCCTGGCAGATCCTTTCAAGCTTCGCTAGTCTGGATGGGAAGTGTCTCTGAACTACTATCTTCAGCTCTCCACACATGTTGTGTGAGGTTTAAGTGTGGGCTTTGGATGGGCTACTCCAGAACACTCCCAGACTTGTCCTAAAGCCACTCCAGCATTGTCTTCGCAGTATGCGTCGGGTCATTGTCATGCTGAAGGGTGAACCCCAGTCTGAAGTGTGATGGATCTCAAGAGCAGGTTTTCTTTAAGGACCTTCTCTGTGTTGGGCTGGTTTCATCCTTCCCTCACTTCTATCCGTCTCGGTGTCCTCAGAACCACCATAGCATAAAGTTACCACCACCAAGTGTCACTATAGGGAGGGTATTTGGCAGGTGATGAGCAGTGCCTGGTGTTCGCTAGCCATAGTGTTTGGAGATTTTTTTTCCTCAGGCTGTCATATGTCTTTTACTCGACCGTGGCTTCCATCTAGCTACTCTAGCATAAATGCCCGATTGATGGAGTGCTGCTGAGATGGTTGTCCTTCTGACAGTTTCTCCCATCTCAGCAGAGGACCTCTGAAGCTCTGTTAGAGTGACCGTTCTGTTCTTGTTCACCTCCCTGTCTGTCTATCTATCTATCTACCTATCATATAGTGCCTTTCACATCTATCTATCTATCTATCTATCTATCTATCTATCTATCTATCTATC
>JANRMT010062789.1:9086484-9133880 GCA_026402145.1 Polypterus bichir lapradei | reverse complement strand
ATCTATCTATCTATCTATCTATCTATCTATCTATCTATCTATCTATCTTTCTATCTCAAATACTGAAATGAGTCATTACAGTTGTTTTAGTTGTTGTTTTCTTACCCCTTCTTTTCCTTGCTGCTCTACAGCGCTATTAAAGGGGTACCAGTGGCACCAAGACTGGTATCCATAGCAACACCTAACATTTGTACTCCTGATTTTGTGAAAATCGGTTCAGCCATTTTTTCTTGATTGGCAATCAAACAGAGAAACAAACAGCTTATGATTTTTATTTATATAAATTTATATTAATATGTAATTTATATATTTTTTTCTTCCTTTACAGAGCCGGGATTGCCTTCAGTATGGCCCACCAGCAGAGGGTGAGGTTATTCAAGTGAAGTGGACAGATGGCAGTGTCATCAGTGCCAAGTTTCTAACAGCCCACATAAGCAGTATCTACCAGGTGTGACCCCCTTTGCCATGTTGTTTACTGGTTTATTGTTGAGAATGGAAGACTTGTGACTCGTGTGTGTGTGTGTGTGTGTGTGTGTGTGTGTGTGAGTGAGTAGCAGGGACAGCCAAGCACACAAATGGCATTAGTGTCCATGTTCATGAGTCTCCTGGGTGAGTAGTCCTGGTCCCCTTACTGAGTGCATTGATAAATTGCCTTTATTCTGGTGAAGGCCTGATGTGCTGAAATTGTACTTGGGAGAGTATGTGGCTGCTCAGTGCATCTTGCAATTTGCTCTTAAAAGATCAATGCTGTAAGTAATGGTGGTTTTTGTTTAGTTTTGATGTTAGTAAACTTTTTTTTATTATTTTTGTTCTCTGTTGTTCTTTTTTATTGTATTTTGTGGGCACAGCCATATTGTTTGTGACAGTGACACTCATTGCCAGTCATGTTATGCTGTGTCGTTGTGTGATGTAACTTCTTGAACACAATCTTTATAAACAGATTACGCTTTAAATGACAATTTATAGAAAACAGTCTTACTGTATTTAGACAGCCAGGACTTTTTCTTTGGCTCCTTGTGACTTTGAATTTTGCACCCCGTCCACGTTTCCTGTTTTGATGTTTATTGTTTTCCTCGATCTGACAGCCTGGCTTGCTGTACATTGCTCTTCAGGCTTCACCCTTTGGTTTGATCTTCATTTTCCAGTCCATTTCCATTGTTTTCTGACCTATTGAACTTGTGTAGCTTTTAACACCTCACTCAAGCGCCGTTTGGCTTTTGAGCAGACAGCAGATGACACGCGTGAGAGCTCGACGCAAGAGAGGCTGGTGTACGTACACTACACAAGAAATAACAATTTGAGAAATCAATTTTAAAATTAGAACTTGAGAACTGGAGACGGTGAGTCAGTGCCAGTCTTCACTGTGGCTACTCTCAAACTGAATAAAAAAATTAAACCTATCATTTTTAAACATCACTTTTAAAATCTTACCTAATATGCATTTCTTTAAATTCATTTAAATCTGCCTAACTTTTGTTTAATGTACTATTTATACTTTTTAACATGGATCTTCAATTTGCCATTTAAAAAACCTTTTTTTAAAAATCCAACCAATATAATATGCATTGTCTGCAAATTATATTAACAAATGCAGCTTATTTATTGTTCAATTTTAGAAATTTTTATTTAAAATAAATCTGAATTGACCATTTTTACAAATCATTTTTTCAAAATATCAAACTTTTATTTAATATATAATTTTTGAGATGTACTGTAAGAAAGTCTAATAATGTATAATATATACATTTTTTATCCTACTTAGTATACATTTTTACAGATTTTATTTTAAAATGTCCAACTTTTTTTAACATTTCTTTAAAAAATTAAATAAGGACAGTAACTTTTTTAATGCACAAATTTTGGAAATCATATTTTTCAAAATCTCTTTAAAAGTACATTAAGAAATTAACTTATTTAATATGTCATTTTTAAAATCTTATTTAGTATATAGCCGTTACAAATTAAAAAAAACTTTTATTTAGTGTACAGTTTTTCCAGGTTATATTTTGTTAATATAACTTCACTATATCATTTTTAAAAACCCAGCTTATTTAGTATGCCCCCCTACAAATTATATTAAGAAATTACATTTTTTATCTTAATATACTAATTAAAATACTGCATTTTAAGAAAGCAGTTTATTGAATAACAATATAGTATTTTTACATTTTTTTAATCTTAGTATACATTTTTTATAAATTAAAAAATATTTAATGTTCAGTTTTTTAAATGTTATACTTTTTTAAAATATAACTTCATTTTAACTTACTGCTTAAAATGCATCACTTACAAATTATATTAAAGCAATTTATTTATTGCACACAAATATGTATCACTCCAATGTGCCATTTTAATTTTTATCAATTGATACCTTTTTTTAAAAATCCAACTTACAACGTATATTTATATATATTTAAACATTATTATATTTAATGTGTAGTTCTTAGAAATTACAGTATATTTTAAATCACATGTTTATGTCTTCCTTATTCATACACTTGTACATCCTCATGCCCACTCAGTCCTATGCTAGGGTGTGCGTGGGCCAATACTGGTAGCATTGGACACAAGGCAGGACCCTGGATGGGTTTGCCAGTCCATTGCAGGGCAGGCAGACTCTCCTAACACCCATTCTGTAGGATGTGCTTCTCTCTACTTTGCTGTGCCCGCTGTGTGTTTGGCATCCCAGTGACGCTCCTCCTGCTGGTTAACACTAAAAGGGTCTTCATTCGGGCTACTCGATAATTCTGGTGCATTAATGTTTTGGGACAGTTTGATGACAGCACTAAAGAAAGTGAAGGTGTAGAGCTGCTGTTGCGGCATTGTATGCTTGACGGGGTGTGAGAAAGAGAAATGAAAGTGCAAAAGAATTAAGAAAAAAAAAATAATAAAATGTGAGTAAGTAATAAGTGGAAATAAAGGGCAGTGCCAGGCCTACTATACTCCTCTGCCTGCTTGGTCATTTTAGGTGGAGTTTGAAGACGGATCCCAGCTGACAGTGAAACGCAGCGAAGTTCACACTCTCGATGAGGAGCTGCCCAAGAAAGTGAAATCACGCCTGGTAGGTAGCACCTCTGTGCGACAGCAAGTGTTATCCCTGGGGAAGTTCATCTGGTCAATAGCGATGTTGCCTTCATGTGCCCCGTGGCCCCCCGACCCTGCAAGTTCATCACATTGTCATCAGTGAGGCTAGGTGTCAACAAGAGACTGGCAGGCCTGCTCAAGCTCACCAAGTCCTCAAGGTGTGAGATGTTAAATTGAAGATAAGTTTAGCCAGTCATCAGAGCGGAGCTGAGATGAAGAACAAGAGCAGACTCCATGGCTTCAGAGGCACACACCGATAGTCGACATAAGCAGGGCGACTGGCTTTTTGCACGGCGCACATACAGTCCCCTCCAAAAGTTCTGGAACGGCAAGGCCAAATGAATTTGTTTTTGCTGTGCGCTGAAGACATTTGTGACTGAGATCAAAAGATGAAGATGAGAAGAGAGATCAGAGTTTCAGATGGTATTTATATCTCGATATGTTCACCAAACATAGAAAACAGCACATTTTGGATCAAACCACCCAGTTTTTCATGTGAGCAAAATATTTTCAACTAAATGAAAGTCAAAAATAACTTCATATTTGGTTGCATATCCTTTGCTCGCAATAACTGCATGAGCCTATGACCCACATACTAAAGCAGATTTCTTGTTTCCTCATTGGTTATGCCTTTCTAGAGTTTTACCACAGCAGGGTTTTTTCCTTCAGTCCTCTGTTCTGGAGGTAAAGTGCATGTTCATTTGGGTTAAAATCTGATGAGTGACTTGGCCAGTCCAAGAACTTCCATTTTTACCCCCTGATGAAGCCTTTCTTGAGGTGGCACTGTGTTTTAAATCATTGTCTTGCTGCATAATAAAGTTCCTCCCGATTAGTTTGGATGTATTTCTCCATAAATTGGCAGACAATACATTTCTGTAGACCTCTGAATTCATTCTCCTACTACCATCATGAGTTACATCATCAACAACAATAACTGAGCTTGTTCCAGAAGCGGCCATGCAAGTCAAAGCCATGAGGTAGCCTCCGCCATGCTTCACAGATAGGCTTGTTATGTTTAGGGTCATGAGGCGGTCCCTTCTTTCTCCACACTTTGGCCTTTCCATCACTTTGGTAGAGGTTAATCTTTGTCTCCTCAGTCCATACAACTTTGTTCCAGAACTGTTGTGGCCCACCTCTGTACTTTCTGATTTGTACTGCTGAGTGGTTTGTATCTTGCAGTATGACCTTAATATTGTTGTCTCCTTCAAACAGTGGACCGTGATATTTCCACCACCTCTGCTCTTTGGAGGTTGTTCATGATGTTATGGACTATTGTTTTAGGGTTTGTCTTCACTGATCTCACCATTTGTCTGTCATCACTTGTTGTTGTTTTCCTTGGAGGACCAGCTTAGTGCCTGTTACTCAGTACACCAGTGTTTTTCTTCTTAGTCAGGACCTTCCAAATGGTGGAACTGGCAATGCCCAATGTTTTTGAACTATTTCTGATGTGCTGTCCCCTTTTCTCAGCTTTAGAGTGGCACACTTTTCTCCCATAGACAGCTCTCTGGTCTTCATGTTGGTCTACCCTTCTTAAATACAAATGCAGTCTTCACAGGTGAAAGCAAAAGATTAAACTTAAGAGCAGATAACCAAGACTACTTTGTGATTAAACAATCAATCATATATGACACACTTGGAGTCCAGTACTTTTGCTCACTTGAAAAACTCGGTGGTCTGATGCAAAATGTGTTCTGTTCCATGCTGTTTAACATGTCGAGTTGTAAAAACCAGGGAATAAAAGCTTTTGATCGCACACACAAATGTCTTCAGTGCACAGCACAAACAAATGAATTGACCTTGCTGTTCCAGTACTTTTGGATGGGACTGAAGAAGAAGGGGGGTTTATTCAGGGGCGAATGGCAGAGTACATCAGGTCATGGGGTTGGACATCAGAAGTACAAATCCTGAGCCTCCAGTACCCTCAGGTCTTGCATCTTGTAAGTACAATGGATTCTGAAAGTATTCAGACCCTTTCCCTTTGTTATGTTGCAACCGTGGGCTAAAATCGTTTCAATTCATTTTTCCCTCAACAAGTAACACTCAAAACCCCAGAATGACAAAGTGAAACAGGATTTCAGAGGTTTTTGCTAAATTATTAAAAAAAAAAAAACCTAAAATCTCACATGGACACAAGTATTTCACCCCTTGTTCAATACTTGTAGCAGCGATTAGAGCCTGGAGTCCTCTTGATTGTGACGAGACAAGCTTCACGCTCCTATATTTGAGGATTATCTGCCTTTCTTATTTTGAAGATCGTCTCAAGATCTGTCAGGCTGGATGGAGACCATCGGTGTACAGTCATTTTCAGGGTCTCTCCAGAGATGTTTGATTGGATTCAAGTTTGGGCTCTGGATGGACAACTCAAGGACAGAGTTGTCCTTAAGGTCACTTCCGTGTTGTCTTTGCTTTGTCTCGATCGAAGGTGAAGCTTTGACTCAGTCTGAGGTCCTCAGTGGTCTGTAAGGAGATATCTCGTAGTTTGCTTCTTTCAGCTTTTCCTCAACCCTGTCTAGTTTCCCAATCACTGATGCTATCCCCCCAACCCAAGATGCTTCAGCACTGGAATGGTTTTGCATAGGTGGTTTTGCATAGGTTTTGCATAGGTGATGAGCTACACTTGGTTCCCCCCAGACATGACACTAATATTCTTCTCATTAGATCAGAGCATCTCGTTTCTCATAGTTTATTAACACTAGAATCCCTGAAGTTTACGATTTTTTTCATTGTCTCTGACCTCTTTAAATTTTCCCGATATACGCCAAGAAGCTCTCTGCTCCTTATCACTGTGCTGTTAGCCCGCTTTTGTTTCGCAAATGTGTGGTTTAGCAGAACACAGCCTGCAACACCCACCACCGCCCATTCAGTCAGATGAAGGCATTGCCCTTCTGAAATCCTCACAGATAAAGTCTCTGTCGAAGTGTTTACCTGGCAGTGGGTTGTAAGGAATTATATAGGCAGTGAAATACCATGATTTGAAATACATACATTTCATTTGTGTTCCATGTCTGCAACGATCATTGTAAAAATAGAATGGCAGAGGAAATGCGAGGCAAGAAATGCTGAACACACGGCTAAAACAGACAATGTTTTCATATGTTTTAGCAATAACAACATAATTTTGACGTCAAATGTAGGATGGTGAAGCCCAAATATCCTCGAAAAACTTTCACAAAAGTTGTAACAAAATGAGTATGCTTTTATTCAAGAATAAAACCGAAGAAAAAGAAATTGCTCAATTGACATGTTGCAATCAATCGGGACAAAGTAAAAGACGTTCGCAGACGTGTGTGTTTGCGCATTTTATTTTCAACCAGTTGTCACAGTGGTAACGCTGTTCCCACACAGGTCTGCGCAGATGGAGTAGTGGATAAGCTACTGTTTAGTAGTGGTGAGGTAACAGGTTCGAATCCCACATCGGCTCTGCATTTAGCACTTTGAGTACTGAGCTGCTTATTATTATTATCATCATATAATAAAAACATACATTCAATGTGAGTTTGTCACATCCCGTGTAAATTTATGGTACTTCTAAAGGATGTTACTTTTCCTCGCACACAGACATTCGTATCAACAAGTCATTCGAACTTTTTTTTTATTCAGTGTTATTCTTGGATTCTTGAATAAAACTGAATTTGAACAATTTTTTATTCAATTTTATTCTTGGACTCTTCAATAAAAAAATCAGTCAAATGACATGTTGATGTGAATGTCCGTGTGCGAGGAGAAGTAACATTCACTATAGACACTGTGGTGTCTCTTTACTCAAAGAAGAAATGATTGAGCTGCGTTTCTGTGTCTCCTTTTATTTTTTCAGCCCTAACTTTTACAAGTGCCAAAAATTTACACCAGCTGTTACAGACCCAAATAAAATGTATGTTTTTATTATATAACTAGCTGCGTAAGCCCGTGCTGTAAAAAGCCCGGAGTCCTAGAAACCGACAGAAAAAAATTGAAATGTAGAGATGTCAGGTAATTGAAAGGAACTACTCTGGGCATCTCTCTCCTAGGAGGATTCATTTTGCCGATGTGCTCACCTCGCTTGTGTATTAGCGGCAAAAGGAAACGTAAAAGGGATACTGTTTTGCCAATGTTAGCGGCTAAGTGGCTTTCTCTTTCTTCTTTCGTTTGCTGACGTGCTGGCCCCGCTTGTGTTATTAGCGGCTAAGCGAGTTTTCTGTTTCCTCGGAGGCAGAGTTTTTAACCCAACTCTACCTCTCACTTCTGGGCCGGACAGACACACACACTGTGGAAAGTGTACCCCCAGACACAGACAGACCGACACCAGAATGTCCAAAACACACCTCTTTTTATTAATATTCTCAGCACCACAATGTCTTCAAGCACCAACTCTCTTCCTTTGTCTTTTCTTGTTCTCTTCTTCTTTCTCTTTTCTTGACCTCCTGTCCTCCTCACAAGCTTCGTCTCCTTCCTCCCAACTCTGGCTCGTCTACTGGAAGGAGGCGTCCCCTTTTATCATGACCCAGATGAGCCTCAGGTGTTCCCCTTGACGTCACTTCCTGGTGTGGCGAAAGTGTCAGGAGAGCACCTGGAAGCACTCCGGGTGTCCTCGGAATTACTTCCGGCAGCACTTCCTGGTGTGGTGGAAGTGCTGCCCTCTAGGCTTCTCTAATTGTCCGGGTGCCCCCTGGCGGTGGCCACATTCTCTCAAAATGAGTATTCCAGCTCCGTCCCTGTGGCCCCCAAATAGCCCCGGGCGGCTGCCCTCTCGTGGCCGAGGAGAAGTATTGTCCAACTTGGGGACTATCCAGGCGTCCCGGCCGGGCAGTGTCCCCGGTCATCTGTGACAACACTTACATAACATTTTAATGATAACAGCAGTTCACTACTCAAAACGGTAAATGCGAGATAACCTAGGATCAAACCCGCCGCAACCCCTTGATTATAAGGCAGGAGTCTAACGTCTGCACTAACTAAACTGATGTGGCTAACCCGTATCGATTGAGAGTTGAGCTATGCGTTTAACATTTCTTGCCTCGTATTTCCTGTCATCCTACATTTACCCAGATCGTTGTAGACACAGAACACACATGAAATGTGTGTATTCCAAATAACAATATATTATTTACCCTCTACAATTCCAGACACCTCACTCCCAAATAAAGAGACCTGCGCTCTGAGAATTTTGTGCCTGACTTGAATTCAGCAATGTCGGTGGTGGCGATGGAATAGCAGGCTGCTTGCCGCCGGTGCCGATCAACACATTTCCAAAACAAAGACGCTTCTGAAGGTGCCTTTTTCCAGACTCCAGGCGAGCTTCCATGTGTCCTTTACTGAGGAGGCTTCTGTCTGACCACTCTGTTATAAAGTTCAGATCGATGGAGTGTTGTATCTTTGTGCTAAGGTGGATCTATCTATGTATCTGTCTGTGTGTCTGTCTGTTTATATTAATTCCACAGCAGGAAATCACTGGAGAATTCATCAAATGTGATGTGGCTTTCATTTCTTCTTTCATTTTGCAGTCGCTGACGACAGGAGCCCCACAGGAGACCAGTTTCTCCGGCGATGAAGGCAAGGCTCCCAAGCGGCTCCGTGGCACCCATGCAGCCCCTCCAACCTCAATGGAAGACGTCACCCAGAGCGCCGAGTACCTGGCCTTTATGGAGTCCCTGCTTCACTCCCAGTACCAGCAGCAGTCGCTGCCCACCGACAGCCAGAGCATGTTCTGAAGGTCGACTTGTGGGGGTCCGTGTAGCTGAATGAACATTTTATGTCTTTTGTTCGTTTATGGTTCCCCTTTCTCTCTCTCTCTCTCTCTCTCTGTCTTTCTCTCTCTGTTTCTCTGAACAAAATGGACAAGGCACTTCATCAAGAGAACCCCCCTGCCCCCCCCCTTTCCACCCAGTACCCCAACTTAAACAGACACAGGAGCTCAGGCTCTCCCGATCTTTACCTCTGCACACGAGGCCAGCGGAGGGGCCGGCAACGTTGTGTACAGCTTTAACTGAAGTTCCGACAGTGACGAGGCCTGTGGATGAAACAACAGAACTCTCTCAATATATACAGTATATATATTTATATATATATACATACGTACATATACAGGTATATATAATTCTATATTCCAGTTTACACAAGTCGCATTTCGGGTTGTTTCCAGTACTGTTGCAATATTACCTTTTGTTCTGTGGTAAAGCATAGGAAGCTATTAACTTATTCATTTTTGACTCTTTTTTTTTTTTTATTTTTTATTATTATTTTTTTTTTTTTGCTTTTCCTTAGCGCTTTTAAGTTATATTTTGGTTGAATTTATTCCAAAATTGTTTATAGTAAATGTTAATTATATATATTTGAGTGATTTTTTTTTTTTTTTTTTTTCTTTATCCTGGATATTTTGGGGCGGTCGGGGGGTTGTTGAACTGTGGAAAATTTTTTTTGGGTGGGGTGGGGCGGGAAGTGGGTGGGTGAACGAGAAACTACAACGTGGCGGCATGGGAAACGGGGTCTCCTCACAGACCAAGAAAATATGGTTATTAATTTTCTACCGATTTTTGAGCCATCTTCATAACAGGTGCTATTCAAAGTTGACTACTGATGCAGCGGAGAAAATCTATATTATACCTTCAAGTCTTATGTAAATACCAAAAGAATAAATATCCTTTGTGAAATTGTTTCAGGAAGTGAACATTTGGGGGGAAAATTGAAAAAAAAATTTTGTAGTGTTCCAAAAAAAAATAAAATATATATAAATCTATTACCATTAGCATTACTGTGACTGCTCGGCAGTTAGGTAGCACTGGGAGGTTCTTAGGGTTAGGCAACAAAGAAATGTTGAATTAGCAGGATCTTGTACACCAAACCTTTTAAAAAAAAATAAAATAAAACAAAGTGGATTTGTGTGTTTTTGTATGTTTTGGACCCCTGCCGAATGATCGGGCTTTTTGATTGGTTAGCGATGGTTTCAGACTGACCTGTTGGCAGCTGCACCCTGTGCACCAAGAATATGAAATGGCATCACTTTCTCCTTCATTCTCTGTGTCTGTCCCATGCTGGCACAGTGGTCTGCACTTCAACTGAGGGCACCTTCAGAGATGGCATTTACTTGTTACAATTTATTCGATCAAGCCAGCGTTTCTTTGGTCATCCACGTAGTCATTTCGCACACGGACTAAATCAGAGGCCATCATTGCCACTAGTCTTTGCTTCGGACCGTGTCCGTGTCCAGCAGAGATGGACTTCACCAAACTTCTCAGTAATCGGCGTTACTCCCATGACCCACCATAAATTTTCATTCATCTCGTGGTAAAGCCGGGTGAGGCCAAATATCCAGCAGAGCATCTGCATTTCTATAACGTGGGACCGCTTGTTCATGTCGATATGAAATGACGCCACTTTGGAGTTAACGAATATAATGGACAACAGTAGGCGCCCGAGGATTATTGTGTGAGGCGTCCGAGGCAGACAGAAATCAACAACCATGAAGGCAAAAGCAAATCCAGACGGACAGAAATGAAAGGACTTCGAGCAAAATATGTCCTGCAGCAAGAACAGCATCCAAATAGAGCGCTGAGGCCACACAGGAGTCTTTCAAAGCAAAAAAATGGAAACTTCTAGAATGGCCAAGCCAGTTGCCTGATTTCAATCCAACTGAGCAGGCCTTCCGTATGCTGAAGAGAAAACTTAAGGTGATAAACCCCCCCGAAACAATCAGGTGCTGAAGATGGCTGCATGAGAGGCCTGGCAGAGCATCACCAGAGAAGACCCTCAGCACCTGGTGATGTCTGTGGGATATGCGACAAAGAACTAAATATGGCAGCTTTAATGGACCTGCCATTGCTGTGTCCACACATTATTGTGCCTTGAAATGGGGGGGGACCGTGTAGAAAAAGAATTCTGTGACCGAAATGTCTGGAGATCCCTTTAAGTGAAAGTCTACAATGTGCACTTTACGTAAATCAAGGAAACACACGTCTTCGTCCCAGACATTATGGAGGGCACTGTAGAATTCAAGGAGGGACAACTGTGAGGCGCGAATGAGGAGGCAGTGATTTCAGAACTGGAGGTGACTTTAATCAAATGTGGTGGACAGCTGGGACCCTTACCCGGCCAGGATGCCTCCATAATCAAAGGACAGGGGTGGAGAGGAGAAAGCATGCACAGGGCATTGTCACCCAAACAATAGGGAGCTCTATATGGCAGCCCCAAGCCCCCTAAAGGTGACAGCAGTGTCCTTGGATTCCCACAGGGCTCCATGGGAGTTGTAGTTTTGGTACAGCCCTGTTGGATTGCCACCAGGGGGTGCTGTTGAGACTGCAGAGGTCTATTTCACTGGGCTACTACTTCACCCTAACGGACCACCGGAACTGCTCCCGAGTGCAGGATAAAAGAAGCCAACTGCCACTACTCCAGGAGCCAGACTTGGAAAGTGGAGGACACAGCTTGAGTGGAGGCAGAAGGAGAGACGGAGAGAGAGAGAACAACGGTTTGGGAAAACGTTTCCCACAGAAATAAAAGCCTGTGTGCTGCTGGACTTGTGCCCTGCTGTCTGTCTGTGTCAGGTTTGGGGAGCTGGTGTGCCCACTGCAGGCCACACCAAGACATTACACCTTCTTTAAAAAAATCAACTAGCTGCGCTCCTCTCTCATCTGTGTTTGGGCGGTGGAGGGCACCTTTGGTTTCTCTCCAAATTGACTTCTTGCATATCTGTTGATGAGCCGAAAGCTGAGATCCCCTTTGTCAAGCCAAGCTCCGTGCCAGTGGTAGAGCCCAGTCTGAGGAGGCCTGAGAAGCAGCCATTACTTCGAGGAGGGGTCTTCAGTATCTAACCTGTTGTGCCAGAAGGAGCCACGCTTTTCCCAGTGACATTACAGTAGACACAGCAAAGGGCCTAAGTGACAAAAGTGCCACCCACCATGAAGACATGACCAGGTCACAAAGAGGAAGAGCGCACTCTCAATACATGAAGAATCCTCCACTTGAACCCGGTGCAACACAACAGCAGCAGCTTCACACGACATCGTCTTTAAAGACTTGGCATTGTAAAACTTTTTGTGTGTGCCGAGATAAAGCAGAACTCTAAACGGCAGCCCCTCTGTGTTAGGTGTCTGTCTGTGTTGCCCGAGTCACATCCTGACTTGTGTGTTAATATTTATGCAGTTTGCTTATTTCTACAATCCTTGTGTTTGTCAATAAATCGGATGATTCTGTTTCTTAAAGCAAGTGGGCTTCAGTTACCTTGATCTGCAAGTCTAACAGCCAGAGACCCCCTCCTACGACAGAGCAAGGTAAGGTAAATAAAGTAGGAGCCTTAATGAATTATTGAATCCATTACCAAAACTGAAAATGAATTGAGCAAGTTAAATCTCTTCAGTCTCCCACAGTGCTCTATGGCCAGCGTGGTGTTCACCTCACGAACTTCAGAACAAAGAGGCCACCAAGAGAAGAAGATTCGAGTGCACTGCAGGCCAAGTGTGTTCTGTAACGGACAAGTGAGGCCCCACCTCGGGTACCGTGTTCAGTTTTGGTCTCCACATTACAAAAAAAAGACCCTTCATGAAGACCTTGGGTTCTTAAGGCCTGTGCTGACCAACTCTGTGGTGTCTTCTGTCACCTGTTCAGTTTGTCCGTAAGGCTTCAGGAAGTGTCACTGCTGTGGAAAGCATCCTGCATTGTAAGGTGGGTGCCTCTTAACCAGGTGACTACAGACCAGTTGCACTGACATCTCAAATCATGAAGACCTTTGAGAGGCTGGTCCTGGACTGTATGAGTCCTCTTGTGGTAGACCACCTTAGACCCAGTGCAGTTTGCCTATTGGACAAAGATTGGAGAGGAGAATGCATTATCTCCCTACTCCACAAGGCTTATTCTCACCTGGACAAAGCTGGCCACACTGTGAGGATGAGGTGTTTTGATTTCTCCAGCACTTTCAGTACCATCCAGCCATCTCTGTTAAGGGGTCACCTCAGAGATATGCAGGTGGATGAGCCTGTGGTGTCCTGATTATGGGCCATCTGTGAAGCAGACCACCGTTTGTGAGACTCAAGGACTGTGTGAGCAACACTGGAGCAGCAAAAGGAAAAGGCCTGTCTGCTTTAGTCTTCACTCTGCGCACCTCAGACTAGAAAAATAACAGCAGCTCAGGTCACCTGTGGAAATTCTCAGATGATTCTGCATTTATGAGGGATATTGATAAGCGGGATCAGACGAAGGAGACGAGTCAGGGGGAGAAGTTTGAGAATCGTCTGCAACTCAACATCAGCAAAACCAAAGAACTGCTTATTGACGTCTGCACCAAGGAGCCTCTGTGTCCCATCACTGATCAAGGAGTGGATGTAGAGGTGGTCCACATTAAAGAAAAGTTGAATTGATCTTAGAACACAGAGGAGCTACAGAAGAGCGGGCAGAGCAGACTGATCTTTCTTAGGAGACTATATTCATTTAATGTGGGGAGTGACATCTGTCACATTGTGTACAACTGTGTGAGTGCTGGGCTGGTGACATCACATCAGTTAAATAGCACCTTTCATATCTATCTATTAATTATATAGCACCTTTCGTATCTATCTATCTATCTATCTATCTATCTATCTATCTATCTATCTAATCCTGCCAACTACGCTATCTATCTATCATATAATGCCTTTCATATCTATCTATCTATTAATTAATAGTGCCTTTCATATCTATCTAATCTTGCCAACTACGCTATCTATCTATCTATCTATTATATAGTGCTTTTCATATCTATTATATATCACCTTTCATATCTATCTATTTGTCATATAGCGCCTTTCGTATCCATCGGTCTATCTATCTCTATTAGATAGATAGATATATACTGCCTTTCATATCTATCTATCATATAGAGCCTTTTCTATCTATCTATCTAATCCTGCCAACTACGCTATCTATCTATTATATAGTGCCTTTCATATCTATCTATCTATCGTATCTATTATATAGTGCCTTTCACTCTATCTATCTAATCCTGTCAACTACGCTATCTATCTATCATATAGTGCCTTTCTCATCTATCTACAATTGTGCTTGAAAGTTTGTGAACCCTTTAGAATTTTCTATATTTCTGCATAAATATGACCCAAAACATCATCAGATTTTCACTCAAGTCCTAAAAGTAGATAAAGAGAAACCAGTTAAACAAATGAGACAAAAATATTATACTTGGTCATTTATTTATTGAGGAAAATGATCGAATATTACATATTTGTGAGTGGCAAAAGTATGAGAACCTCACGGATGATCAGTTAGTTTGAAGGTGAAATTCGAGTCCGGTGTTTTCAATCAATGGGATGCCAATCAGGTGTGAGTGGGCACCCTGAGTTATTTAAAGAACAGGGATCTATCAAAGTCTGCTCTTCACAACACATGTTTGTTGAAGTGTATCATGGCACGAACAAAGGAGATTTCTGAGGACCTCACAAAAAGAGTTGTTGATGCTCATCAGGCTGGAAAAGGTTACAAAACCATCTCTAAAGAGTTTGGACTCCACCAATCCACAGTCAGACAGATTGTGTACAAATGGAGGAAATTCAAGACCATTGTTACCCTCCCCAGGAGTGGTCGGCCAACAAAGATCACTCCAAGAGCAAGGCGTGTAATAGTCGGCGAGGTCACAAAGGACCCCAGGGGAACTTCTAAGCAACTGAAGGCCTCTCTTACATTGGCTGATGTTCATGTTCACGAGTCCACCATCAGGAGAACACTGAACAACAATGGTGTGCATGGCAGGGTTACAAGGAGAAAGCCACTGCTCTCCAAAAAAAACATTGCTGCTCGTCTGCAGTTTTCTAAAGATCACGTGGACAAACCAGAAGGCTATTGAAAGAATGTTCTGTGGACAGATGAGACCAAAATACAGTAATCCGTCCTCGATCGCGGGGGTTGCGTTCCAGACCCCCCCGCGATAGGTGAAAATCCGCGAAGTAGAAACCATATGTTTGTATGGTTATTTTTATATATTTTAAGCCCTTATAAACTCTCCCGCACTGTTTATAAATATTCCCCGCAGCGTTATACACCATAATCCCTTTGTATTCTCTTAGATATTAGGTAAGATTCACTGAAATTATGTATTTAAACACACACTGTTTATATACAGTAAAACCTAAATATTATTTTAAAGATATTGAGTGTCTCCGATATCACATATGTTACAGCCATTACGATAGACAGGCCACCAGCAATAAATACGTACAGTGCAAGAAAAATAGTATACAGTAAATGTGTGTACAGTGACACTAAACGTACGTACATGTACTAAGCACTGTAAGAAGAAAATTAATTATGGTTACTCACCAACAATGACACGATGACTTGTCCGATAACAATGAGTTTAATTTTACTGCACAACAAAGGAGAGCGTTACAGCCCTTGTAAAGGAGCCACTTCAGGCGATTGTGTAGCACTGCCGTTGTTCTTCTTCTGGCAGTCTTCAATCCAAATCCCTAAAGCAGATTCCATCCAGACTACTGCCTTATTACATCCACTTACAACTCGTTTTGCACCCTGGTTAAAAGGACACTGCAGCCGTAGATCTTATATTCCTTTCCAACTTTTTAAATAAAAAGAATCGTAGCCTTCAACAAATCCAAAACGTTTACCTTTTCGGCAATCGTTAACATCTTCTTCTTGCGCTTGGGCACGGCCCCTGAAGCAGTAGCAGATTGTTTTGGAGCCATAATGAAGGGCTTGACTATGCACAAAGATAAACACAAAAGAGCACAACTCTTTACACAGCGAAACACGTTGATGCTGAATGAGCGAGACGAGACTTCCTGGTTAACACTGCATTCAGCACGCAGGAGCTCAACTGCGTGCTCTGATTGGTTAGCTTCTCAGTCAGGAGAGCTTAACTGCGTGCTCTGATTGGTTAGCTTCTCAGCCATCTGCCAATAGCGTCCCTTGTATGAAATCAACTGGGCAAACCAACTGAGGAAGCATGTACAGGAAGTAAAAAGACACATTGTCCGCAGAACCCGCGAAGCAGCGAAAAATCCGCGTTATATACTTAGTTATGCTTTCATATAAAATCCGCGATAGAGTGAAGCCGCGAAAGTCGAAGCGCGATATAGCGAGGGGTTACTGTAGAACTTTTTGGTTTAAATGAAAAGCGTTATGTTTGGAGAAAGGAAAACACTGCATTCCAGCATAAGAGCCTTATCCCATCTGTGAAACATGGTGGTGGTAGTATCATGGTTTGGGCCTGTTTTGCTGCATCTGGGCCAGGACGGCTTGCCTTCATTGATGGAACAATGAATTCTGAATTATATCAGAGAATTCTAAAGGAAAATGTCAGGACATCTGTCCATGAACTGAATCTCAAGAGAAGGTGGGTCATGCAGCAAGACAACGAGCCTAAGCACACAAGTCGTTCTACCAAAGAATGGTTAGAGAAGAATAAAGTGAATGTTTTGGAATGGCCAAGTCAAAGTCCTGACCTTAATCCAATTGAAATGTTGTGGAAGGACCTGAAGTGAGCAGTTAATGTGAGGAAACCACCAACATCCCAGAGTTGAAGCTGTTCTGTACGGAGGAATTGGCTCAAATTCCTCCAAGCCGGTGTGCAGGACTGAGCAAAAGTTACTGGAAACGTTTAGTTGAGTTATTGGGAGGTCACACCAGATACTGAAAGCAAAGGTTCACATACTTTTGCCACTCACAAATATGTAAGATTCGATCATTTTCCTCAATAAATAAATGACCAAGTATAATGTTTTTGTCTCATTTGTTTAACTGGTTTCTCTTTATCTACTTTTAGGACTTGAGTGAAAATCTGATGATGTTTTAGGTCATATTTATGCAGAAATATAGAAAATTCTAAAGGGTTCACAAACTTTCAAGCACAACTGTAAGTCCAGTTACAGCAAGTTTCCTCCTAACAGTTATAGGGTGTATGCAACTTGGCGGTTTTAGACAATGCTCACTTCCTTATACTTCCATTGCACGCGCATTGCCTATAAAATATCAAGGGTTAAATAAAGGTTAGTTCAGTACATTACATTAGTAAAGAAATTGCATTCTTATACCTTTAGTAACTGAATTAGATTACATTTGTTCAGTTAGCTTAGCACATTCTTATTTAATACATAAGTGTCACCCTTCTTATAGTTCTATTAGCATCATACTTTTATTATTTGGAAAAACTGAAGCACCTTAATTCTAAATATTTCTTCCTCAGTTCCAAACAAGGCCAGGAGAGGATTCCATTTCATCTCTAACATACACAAACAGTACAATGCCTATTGTCGTAGTTGTACCTTCTCTCTTCAAATGCTTGCCTAGCAGTTCTAAATGCTGAGAGCCCTGGTGTGCTAACTTTGGCCTGGCCTGTACATGTGAGTGGATTTTTGTACAGAGTACAGAGACATTAAACTTATATTCTGATTACAACATGTTTACATTATTGAATATTTGTTTGTCTTTTCCATTTACAATATACCCGTGTTTGATTTTACATTCCTGTTTACTGTTTGCTGGTTATTTCATCATGTGGGGGAAAAAAAAGTACAACTTGTATGGAGTATACGGCTTGTTACTGGATAAAGAAGCCTCAGGTTATCCAAGGACTAGTCTTGGTAGTGTAGTGGCAGGTCTGGGTAACGGGGTCGGCCCCAGAAGAGTGACGGGCTGCGCTATTCTTAACCCTTAAACCACCGGAACTGGCTTCCAATACAACTCGGAGTCCTGCCACGTGCAAAAGTTCGCTGACGACACTGCTATCGTGAGCTGCATCAGGAGTGGGCAGGAGGAGGAGTATAGGAACCTAATCAAGGACTTTGTTAAATGGTGCGACTCAAACCACTTACAACTGAACACCAGCAAAACTAAGGAGCTGGTGGTGGATTTTAGGAGGACCAGGCCCCTCATGGACCCCGTGATCATCAGAGGTGACTGTGCAGAGGGTACAGACCTATAAATACCTGGGAGTGCAGCTGGATGATAAACTGGACTGGACTGTCAATACTGATGCTCTGTGTAAGAAAGGACAGAGCTGACTATACTTCTTCAGAAGGCTGGCGTCCTTCAACATCTGCAATAAGATGCTGCAGATGTTCTATCAGACGGTTGTGGCGAGCGCCCTCTTCTACGCGGTGGTGTGCTGGGAAGGCAGCATAAAGAAGAAGGACGCCTCAGGCCTGGACAAACTGGTGAGGAAGGCAGGCTCTATTGTAGGCACGGAGTTGGACAGTTTGACATCCGTGGCAGAGCGACGGGCGTTGAGCAGACTCCTGTCAATCATGGAGAATCCACTGAACAGGATCATCTCCAGACACGGGAGCAGCTTCAGCGACAGACTGCTGTCACCGTCCTGCTCCACTGACAGACTGAGGAGACCCCACACTATGTGACTCTTCAATTCCACCCAGGGGGATAAACGTTAACATTATACAAAGCTATTGTCTGTTATACCTGCATTGTTATCACTCTGATATTTAATATTGTTTTTTATCAGTATGCTGCTGCTGGAGTATGTGAATTTCCCCTTGGGATTAATAAAGTATCTATCTATCTATCTATCTATCTATCTATCTATCTATCTATCTATCTATCTATCTATCTATCTATCTAAAGTCACTTCACACAGCAATTTGCCAGCACGCCAGAGCTGATCAGTCGGTGCCGTATATTCTATTACTTGTTCCCTAGATCCAGTGCCAACAAAACTAGTAAAATGTACCATGGATGTTCTTGCAGCACCTATTCTAAACATTATCAGTAGTTCATTACTGCATGGCACAGTACCTGATGCACTGAAAGTGTCAGTCATTAAACCATTACTTAAAAAGTCAGACCTAGACCCACACATACTAAATAATTATAGGCCTATTTTAAATTTACCATTGCTCTCTAAAATGCTAGAAAAAGTAGTCGCCAATCAGTTTCAGTCACACCTTACGCATTACAATATATTTGAGAAATTCCAGTCTTATTTGCACACCAGTCATAGTACTGAAACGGCACTAACGTGTGTTGTAAACAACATTCTGATATCCTCTGATGAAGGAAATGCCACTGTAATTATGTTGTTAGACTTAAGTGCAGCATTTGACACCATTGACCGTTCTATTGTACTGCACAGGCTAGAAAATGATGTTGAGCTTACAGGCCCCGTGCTCGCTTGGTTCAGTTCTTATTTATCAAATCGATTCCAATATGTACAGAAATGTGCTGACAGGACTCCATCATTATACACAGAAGTTCAATATGGTGTCCCGCAGGGCTCAGTACTGGGACCTTTACTGTTTTCACTTTACATGTTTCCACTGGGATCTCTCATTAGGAAACATAATGTTCATTTTCACTCGTACGCAGATGACACTCAGTTATACCTTTTATTTAAATCAAATTAAGTTTCTCCGATGTTGTCTTTAATTAGTTGTGTTAGTGAATTAAAGGAGTGGATGGACGAGAACTACTTGTCTGTAAACACAACGATAAAACAGAGATGTTAATTGTTGGAGGGAATGACGCTGATCACAACAATATTCTGTCATCATTTAACTCAGTTGGAATCGTCATTAATTTTACTGAATCAGCCCGCAGTCCAGGAGTTCTCTTTGACTCTAGCAGGTCATTTAATGCGCACATTACAAACTTGTCCAAATCATGTTTCTTCCATCTTAAAAATGTTGGGAAATTAAGTCACTTTCTAAATAAACAGGATTCTGAGAAATTAATTTCTGCATTTATTTCTAGTAGGATTGATTACTGCAATGCGGTGTTCACTGGATGTTCAAACTGTTCTTTATTCAGCCTCCAGTTAATCCAAAATGCTGCTGCAAGAATTATTACAAGAACAAAAAAATACGAACACATAACTCCACTTCTTAAATCCTTAGACTCACTCCCGGTTAAGTTTAGGGCAGATTTCAAAATCCTCCTTTTAACATATAAACCCTTAAATGGCCGCGGTCCGGCTAACTTGTCTGAACTTATCATGACTTACAAACCAGAGCGCACGTTAAGATCTCAAGATGCCGGTCTGCTTAGGATTCCAAGGATTAATAAAATAACAGTGGGAGGTCAAGCTTTTAGTTACAGGACCCCCTAAACTGTGGACTGGTCTGCCTGCTTCTATAAGAGGTGCCCCTTCGGTCTCAGCTTTCAAATCCCAACTTCAGTTTAGCACACCCTGACTAGAGCTGCTGATTAACTGTACAGACTGCATCTCAGTTGTTAGTCATTAGCACTAAAATGTAAGTAACATGACAGCTAGAATTTGTTACTAACCCTCACCTATTCACTTACTCTTCTCTGTACTCAAATGTGGCACTCAGTGCCACTGCCCACCTGCCAAGTTGTTTTGCCTGGCCCAGCACTATTTCAGCTGTGGAATGGCCAATATGGAGAGGCAGCTTGATGAATGACATCTCCAGGACTCTAAACAAATCCAAATCCTATTATGTGATATCATCTACTCATCCGTACTTGTAATACTTTTATACTGTATTGAGGATTTGTTCTGTTCTGTGTATTGTATTGTATTGACCCCCTTTCTTTATAACACCCACTGCACGCCCAACCTACCTGGAAAGGGGTCTCTTTTTGAACTGCCTTTCCCAAGGTTTCTTCCATTTTTTTCATTTTTTTGGGAGTTGTTCTTGTCTTCTTAGAGAGTCAAGGCTGGTGGGCTGTCAAGAGGCAGGGCCTGTTAAAGCCCATTGCGGCACTTCTTGTGGGATTTTGAGATCTACAAAAATAAATTGTATTGGTTGAGCAGCCAGCTCATGACCACTGGCGCCCCCTAGTGAATCAGCCTCACTGGCCCTGCGATTCAGCCGCTGCATTAGACTGGCCTGCCAGCATCAACGTTGGCCTCTGTGTGTTTGTGTGCAGCCAGTTCAAGCGCAGTCGGCTCGGTAAATTTCTGAATTTAATCAATGGCGTCAGTTGCTCCTTGTCCACATAATAAGAGATTGTTCCAGTAGTTTATTTTATAGTTTTTCCAGTTCATTGCACAGCAGTGTGTGAAAAATGATCAGTGGTGCAGTAATTGTGATGCTCTTTGATGTGTTCCTTTAAAATTTCACACTTTCTTTGTGAATTGTGACATTTACTTAAAAAGTGCAGTGAAAAAGTATTTGGCGTCCGGGGGGGTGCAATGTGGCAGTTTAAGGGTTAAGACATTTGTGTGGTTTAAAGTGCCCAAGGTTAACCAGCTGTGTGTGCCACTCACTCTTGAGGGTCTCTCTCTGTGTGTGTCTAGCAGACCAACCCGGTGACAAACCTGATGAGTCCACGTACCCCTAGGAAATGTCAAGTAGAGGGAATACCTCGCTGATACCACAAGGGTCTTAAGATTGAAGCTGACGACTTTCAAATTACAGGTCAGATCTTTTATTTCGATTTAGAAAGGTGGAGGAGGAGGAGGAACTCCGCATGAACAATGGAGCAGACACTCGAGGTCTGAGGCTGCACCTCACAGAAGCGTCTGCACTGGCACTGTGGGGGGTCCGCTCGCGGCTTTATTATTTTCCGCTGTTGTTTTTTTAGTGTCTGTCATTTGTCACATCGCAGCCACACGCAGTTTAACCTCATGGGGCTGGCAATTAGAAAAGAGGAAATATCAGGAGCAAGAGCTTGAGGAGGCGCTCTGAGCGACGTGAGAAGTCATTTGTATCGTTATCTGATGTGGAGATGAGGCAGTTTGGTGCTTTTGTTATGACGGATGTGTTTTATTACATTTTTTGGTGTCTTTTCTGGGTAGTAAAATAGAAAAACAAACTCGAATAACGTGAAGGACGTCTGGAGCGGACGGGGCAGAATTACTGGACTCGAGTGACTCAGGGCTCAGGTACCAGAAGGGGATGTGGACGCATTTTCCCTCCGATCGTCGTCTTCTTCCAATGACCAGTCAGTACACCCCACACCCCCCAACCACACAAACACACACACACACACACACCACAAACCACCATCTCTACTACATGATCAACAACTCCTGCAACGTCAACTGGAAATGCCGCTGACACGTCCACCTCTGACCATGCGTGTGACCTGTCAATAACTGAAGACCAAGTGAGGAGACACCTGAGGAAAAGCTACAGGAGCAGATGGATTCGGTCCTCGAGGTGTTCTGGCCTGTGCTGAGCCATGGTGTGGCGTCCTCTGTCACCTGTTCAGACTGTCACTAAGGGTCCACAAAGTGGAAAACATCCTGCACTGTAAAGAGGGCACCTCTTCACCTGGGGCCTCATGCATAACACCATGCGTAGAACTCGCACTAAAACATGGAGTAAGCACAAAAGCAGAAATGTGCTTACGCACAGAAAAATCCAGATGTATAAATCTGTGCGTACGCAAACGTCCAAGTTCTTCCGCTACATAAATCCCAGTCAGCGTCGAAAGTAACGCTCGTGCACGCGCCTGCTGTCCCACCCCAACTCCTCCCAGAATTACGCCTCTTTGAATATGTAAATCAATATAAATAGCCCTTAAGCTCAGCCTTCTGTGAAAAGACAATGGCAAAAGCACGGGGCAAATAGAAGAATTTCAGCGAATACCAAGTGGAGACAAAGAAAAACATACTATTTGTTGATTTAAACAGTGGTATGAACAACAAAAGGAAGTTGATCGAGTGACGTAGAGTGTTGGAGAAACTCGAAAGCTCAAGTTCACAAAGTCGCACAGTGCCAGAAATAAAAAAGACGTCACATATCAAAGTCGCCGTGAAAAGACGAGTCGTAGACCACCGTCTGAGTGTCATATGAAAGCTTATTAGGGTACAGAGAAAAAAAAATAGGCACACAGTGGGGAAAAAAAGCTTGAAATGTCAACTTTAATTGCGAAATTTCCACTTTAATCACGTAGTTTATTTTGTCATTAAAGTAGAACGTCATAAACTTCATCTTTAAAAAGTTTAATTTACTAAGCGTGTGCTTGATGCTGTATCCCGATAATTCTCTTTCTGATCAGCTGCTCCGAGTGGTGCAGTGAGAGTAATATGGAAAAAGATGATCCACTGTGGCAACACCTAACGGGAGCAGCTGAAAGAAGAAGAAGAAGGTGCAGTGAAAGTAACAACGCTAAAGCAGTTATGGTATTTAGAATAGTTTGACCATTCCGTGGACCATTATATTGTTACAGATTAATTAAATCAGATGCATTAAACTAATTAACAATATGCGGTTAGTTTCAGTGTATTTATAAAGCCGCGTCAGGAAAATAAGGTGTAACCACACAGGAACTGTAGCACTGCTTTGACGCTGGGTGCCGCCAGTCTGCAAAACCGAACGGAGAACTTGCGTACGACAAGGTATGAGCAAGCATGGAAATGTGCGTGGATTTATGCCAAGTTTAGGTTTTATACATAACGATTTGAACGTGGAAACGGGAGTGTGCAACATTTCTGTGCATACGCACCGTTTATACATGAGGCCCCTGATGACTACAGGCCAGTAGCACTGACATCTCAAATCATGAAGACCTTTGAGAGGCTGGTCCAGGTCTCTTGTGGTAGACCACCTTAGACCCTCTGCAGTTTGCCTATCAGACAAAGACGAGTGGAGAGGGCAACGATTTGTCTGATCCACACCTGGACAAGTCTGGCCACACTGTGAGGATGACGTGTTTTGGTTTCTCCAGCACTTTCAGTGCCATCCATCCATCTCTGTTAAGGGGTCAACTCAGAGATATGCAGGTGGTGGAGGAGCCTGTTGTGTCCTGATGATGGGCCATCTGTGAGGCAGACCACCATTTGTGAGACTCAAGGACTGTGTAAGCACCACAAGGGACAGGCCTGTCTGCTTTAGTCTTCACTCTGCACACCTCAGACTAGAAATAGAACAGCAGGTCACTTGTAGAAATTCTTAAGACGATTCTGCACTTATGGGGTGTGACAGATAGGGGGCGCTGTCGTCCCCTTGAACCCTCAGATCAGACGCCAGACACCAGGTAAAAGTCCAATAATTAATTTTATTCGGACAATACAGTGCACAAAGCACCCTCCACTCCACAATACTCATAAACAATAAACAAATCAATAATCAAATACACAATCCTCCTCTCCCAGACGCGTTGTCACCCTGCCACCCGACTCAGCTTGTCCGTCTGGGATTTCCCAGAGTCCTTTGTAGTCCTTGACCCAGAAGTCCTTCTGAGCTCTCAGTTCATGTGATTATCCAGCACTTCCGGATCAGGTGAAAACTCACCTTCTTCATCCTGGAAGTACGTCATTTCCTCTGCCACTGTGCCTAAGACCTACTTCTGGGTTATAGGGAAAATAGCAGTCCCTGCTCCTCCCTGCAGCGTCCCCTGGAGGTCTCCATGGTATCCAGCAGGGCTGTGATGAAAACTCCACTGTCCATGTTACCCTGCCTGGAACTCGGGGCACCTCTACGTTGCAAGAAGGGCTCCACCTGGCAGCCTGAGGGTATTGGGCGGGATGAACGGCCGGCCATATCCCACAGGGGGGTATTGATAAGGGAGATGAGACAGAGGAGAGGAGTCTTGGGGAGAACATTGTCGTTAGCTCAGTCGTTAGCATCCTTCTCCCAATATACCCAGCATCTCTCCTCTGCACATGTCCAAACCAACGCAATCTCGCCTCTCTGACTTTGTCTCCAAATCATCCAACTTGAGCTGACCCTCTGATGTCCTCATTTCTAATCCTGTCCATCCTCGTCACATCCAATGCACATTTTAGCATCTTTAACTCTGCCACCTCCAGCTCTGTCTCCTGCTTTCTGTTTTCATATACCATAGCTGGTCTCACTACCATCCTGTAGACCTTCCATTTCATTCTTGCTGATACACGTCTGTCACAAATCACTCCTGACACTCTTCTCCACCCACTCCACTCTACCTGCACTCTCTTCTTCACTTGTCTTCCACAATCCCCATTACTCTGTACTGTTGATCCCAAGTATTTAAGCTCATCTACTTTCACCAACTCTACTCTCCTCATCCTCACCACTCCACTGACCTCCCTCTCATTCACACACATGTTGTTCCTACTGACCTTCATTCCTTTCCTCACTAGAGCAGATCTCCACCTGTCCAGGGTCTCCTCAACCTGCTCCCAACTATCACTACAGATCACAGTGCCGCTAATGTCAACTTGACCAATATGGTTTAAAGACCCCCAAGTCTGTGAAGGTATTTATAAGCAGCTAGTTCTTCTGGTAGTCGCCACATCTTGATGAATACTATGGATACGTGTTTATAAAGACGAGGCTCCCACACAACGTTACAAACAGCTCACTATGCTGGTTGGGACATCTGATTGTCAGCGTTCTCCCACTTGGCTGGCATATCTCTTGGCTTCTCTCTGGCTTGAATATGTACATGTACAAGATTAGGTATAATATTCTGGGAATGCATGTTATCTTTTAAAGCAAGTTAAATACCTACATCTCATTTCGTAGCATATCTCTCTCTTGTAATTATTTTCTGCCATGAGTACAAAAGGCCTGGCAGTGTTTCCAGTCAGTTCTGCATCAAGAAACACATCCCCAGGGGAGAGAGGGCGCCCCCTGCTGGGGACATGTGCCTGAGTTTGTCTTTGACTTTCTCTTTTATAGTTTTACTCTCCTCCGTTGTCAGCTGGCCACATTGTAGTTCACCAGTTCATTAATGGACAGATATTGTTGGTTTCCAATTATGTTCACTCAATTCCTACTGTTTCCTCTGCTTGTTTTAACAAATCTGCATTTATATGAGTATCAGTAAGAACATTAGAACACTCTGGACGAGAACAGGCCATTCAGCCCAACAAAGCTCGCCAGTCCTGTCCACTTATTTCTTCCAAAAAAACATCAAGTTGAGTTTTGAAAATCCCTAAAGTCCTCCTGTCCACCACACTACTTGGTAGCTTATTCCAAGTGTCTATCGTTCTTTGTGTAAAGAAAAACTTCCTAATGTTTGTGTGAAATTTACCCTTCACAAGTTTCCAACTGTGTCCCCGTGTTCTTGATGACGTTATTTTAAAGTCACCGTCTCAATCCACTGGACTAATTCCCTTCATAATTTTAAACACTTCAGTCAGGTCTCCTCTTAATCTCCTGTAAAGGCTCAGCTCTTTTAATCTTTCCTCATAACTCAACCCCTGTAGCCCTGAATCAGCCTAGTCGCTCTTCTCTGGACCTTTTCTTGTGCTGCTTTGTCCTTTTTGTAGCCTGGATACCCAAACTGCACACAGGACCTGAGCAGAACCTCCTGTGACTTGTACTGCACATGTCAAGGCGCTATATAACCTGACATTCCTCCTTAATGGCTTCTGAACACTGTTGGGAAGTCAATAGCTTAGAGTCCACTATGACTCCTAAATCCTTCTCATGAGGTGGACTCTTGATTTTCAGACCGCCAATTGTGTATTCAGACCTCACATTATTTCTTCCTATGTGTAATTCTTTACATTTACTGACATTAAATTTCATCTGCCACAAGTCTGCCCAAGCCTGTCTGCTATCCAAGTCCTTCTGTGATGATATAACGGATTCCAAATATCTGCTAATCCGCCTGTCTTGGTAACATCTGCAAACTTAACAGCATGTCCTTTATTTTCTTCTTCTTTTGGCTGCTCCCGTTAGGGTCACCACAGAGGATCATCTTCTTCCATATCTTTCTGTCCTCGTCATCTTGTTCTGTCACCCCCATCACCTGCATGTCCTCTCTCACCACATCCATAAACCTTCTCTTAGGCCTTCCTCTTCTTCTCTTCCCTGGCAGCTCTATCCTTATCATCCTTCTCTCATTATACCCCTCATCTCTCCTCTGCACATGTCCCAGCCATCCCACCTGAGCTGACCCTCTAATGTCCTCATTTCAAATCCTGTCCATCCTCATCACACTCAATGCAAATCTTAGCATCTTTAACTCTGCCACCTCCAGCTCTGTCTCCTGTGCCACCGTCTCCAGCCCATATAACAGCTGGTCTCACTACCGTCCTGTAGACCTTCCCTTTCACTCTTGCTGATACCCGTCTGTCACAAATCACTCCTGTTCTTTATATTTCTATTTAAATCATTTAGAAATATTAGATTAGATTAGATTAGATTCAACTTTATTGTCATTACACATGTACAAGTACAAGGCAACGAAATGCAGTTTAGGTCTAACCAGAGGTGCAATTAGCAGAAAGTGCAGGATAAAGGTATAAGTTCTAAGTACACCTAAAAGGGATATGTGCAGGGAGAGGCTAAGGGTAACTATTACAGAATGATATTATGTGAGCATAATATACAGATTGCTAGTAACTATACTTATAAATTTACAATGGATGAACAGTATATACAAGTTGCTATTAACTGTAGTCAGGAATTTCCAAATAGATATGAACATAATATACAGGTTGCTTTTTTTCTATAGACTGGAATTTACAAGTAGACATGTACGAATATATACTCAATCAGAAGTGTACAAATGTATTGTACATGGATATTTGTATTTTCAAACAGGTATGTACATTGTAGCGCAGTCCATATTAAATAGTGTAGTGGTAATGCGAAGAGTATAGGGGTGTGTGAGGTGTGGGCAGGTGTCAGTAGGGGGCAGAGTTCAATAAGGAGACAGCTCTGGGAAAGAAGCTGTTCCTCACTCTGCTGGTTCTTGACCTGGGACACCTGAAGCGCCTACCAGAAGGCAGGAGAGAAAACAGTTTGTGGGCGGGGTGAGAGTAATCCTTAAGAATACTGCGTGCTCGACGCACACAGTGTTTCTTTTGAATGTCCTCAATGGCTGGAAGTGGAGTCCCTATAATACGCTGGACAGTTTTCACCACCCGCTGCAGTGCCTTATGCTCAGCAACAGAGCTCTTTAGGGAAATATTAGAAACAGCAGTGTCCCCAGCACTGCCCCCTGCTGGTCACCACTCTTAACATCACACAATTCTGAAGAGGTTCCTTGCACCATCACCCTCTGCTTCCTGTGGTGCATTTAGTAATCAGGATCAGTGTAAGAGTTGAATTTGAACCCTGGTCCAATGTGCACCTGGCATGTGTCTGAGATTCATATCCTTCTAACCTTATGCTTAAAAGCTGACTCTGTTATTTTATTATTCACTATGATAAATGTATTTCTTGTTATTTTATATAACCCCTTAAGAGAAATATGTTATATTTATGGCATAATCTTTCTTCTATAGTACTAAGTTTCCTGTTTTTGTACACAGCTGGATCATTATATATATATATATATATATATATAAAAATATATATATACAGTAATCCCTCCTCGATCGCGGGGGTTGTGTTCCAGACCCCCCCGCGATAGGTGAAAATCCGCAAAGTACAAACCATATGTTTCTATGGTTATTTTTTATATATTTTAAGCCCTTATAAACTCTCCCACACTGTTTATAAATATTCCCCGCAGAGTTATACAGCATAATCCCTTTGTATTCCCTTAGATATTAGGTAAGATTCATTGAAATTATGTATATAAACACACTGTTTATATACAGTAAAACCTAAATATTATTTTAAAGATATCGAGCGTCTCCGATATCACATATGTTACAGCCATTACGATAGACAGGCCACCAGCAATAAATACGTACATTGCAAGCAAAATAGCATACAGTAAATGTGTGTACAGTGACACTAAACGTACGTACATGTACTAAGCACTGTAAGAAGAAAATGAATTATGGTTACTCACCAACAATGACACGATGACTTGTCCGATAACAATGAGTTTCATTTTACTGCAGAACAAAGGAGAGCGTTACAGCCCTTGTAAAGGAGCCTCTTCAGGCGATTGTGTAGCACTGCCGTTGTTCTTCTTCTGGCAGTCTTCAATCCAAATCCCTAAAGCAGATTCCATCCAGACTACTGCCTTATTACATCCACTTACAACTCGTTTTGCGCCCTGGTTAAAGGACACTGTGGCCGTAGATCTTATATTCCTTTCCAACTTTTTAAATAAAAAGAATCGTGGACTCATTGATGCCGTAATGGTGTCCTGCAGCGGTGTAGCTTTTCCCTTCCTTCAGCATATCCAAAACTTTTACCTTTTCTGCAATCATTAGCATCTTCCGTTAGCGCTTGGGCATGGCCCCTGAAGCAGTAGCAGGAGCAGATCGTTTTGGAGCCTTAACGAAGGGCTTGACTATGCACAAAGATGAACACAACAGTTAACTCTTTACACAGCGAAACACGTTGATGCCGAATGAGCGAGACAAGACTTCCTGGTTAACACTGCCGAATCGAATTCGGTGCTCCATTGCTGAACCAATCAGCACACAGGAACTTGACTGCATGCTCTGATTGGGTAGCTTCTCAGCCATCCGCCAGTAGCGTCCCTTGTATGAAATCAACTGGGCAAACCAACTGAGGAAGCATGTACCAGAAGTTAAAAGACCCATTGTCCACAGAACCCGAGAAGCAGCGAAAAATACGCATTATATATTTCGATATGCCTACATATAAAATCCGCGATAGCGTGAAACCGCGAAAGTCGAAGCGCGATATAGTGAGGGATTACTGTGTGTATATACAGGTATATATATATAATATATATATATATATAGACCATTGTTCTTTTCTTTTAAACCATGAGAAACAAGGTGTATGTGGAGAAACTCACACATTTCCTAAAATAAGAATAAAACTAATACATTTAAAATGTCACGTACATCCTAAGCAAACAGGACTATCACTCAAATTGTGGTCATCTAAGGTATCAACATCGGCCACGTCCCGCTAGCACTCTGGTGTAACCAATCATGTTCAAAGTTTTCTGATTATGTAATGAATTCCTTTTTTTGAGTAGTGACGTCATCAATGGATTGTATAAATAGAGCGCAGAGGACGCTTTTCTCTTTGTAGCATGTGGCTAACATGTACTGCACTTGTTACCTCTTTGGAGATTTAGATAAATAATATCGATTGACGTTTTCTCCTGCCTGTGTTTTATTGCTTAAATCGGGCCATTCCAGTAGGGGGGTCTGTATTCAGAATTTTCTTCCACATCATTTATACAGGGAATTGCTAACAGTGCTCTGTGCCTGCAATCAGTGAATCGGCTCCTTCTTCTTCTTCGTCTTCATCTTTTCCCACTTCTATGTGGGGGTCGATGTCCCTGATGGACCTTCTCCAATCAGCTCAGCCCTCCACCTCTTCTTCACCAGTCAGCCCCTTTATCTTCAGGTCTTCTTTTTCTTTATCCATCCACCTCCACTTTGGCCTCCCTCACTTTCTCTACCCCTGGACTTCCATTCCCATCATTCTTTTGCCCACATCTTCATTGTCTCTCCTCATCACAGGTCCATACCACTTCAGTTTACTGTCTTGTGCTTTCTCAGATGTTTCTCCCACTTTTGTTGCACCTCAGACTGTCTCATTTTTTATTCTGTCATTTTTTTGTAACTCCACATATCCCTCTCCACCTTCTCATGTCTGCCACACCCAACATCTTCTCCTGCCCTCTTTTACTACTCAAGTCTCAGCTCCATACATCATTGCTGGCCTTAAAACACCCGACCTTTAACCTTCACCTTAATTCTTTGATCACACAACACTCCCGATACCTTCTGTCAATTGTTCCGTCCACACTTCCTCTCTGGATTATCTCTGCATCTAATTCTCCATCTCGGCCTACCACTGATCTCAGATATTTAAACTCCTCCACTCTTTTCAACGGCTCTCCCAGCAGGTTAACTTATGAATTCTGATCATCATTAAACCTCACATATCCTGTCTTTTTCTTCCTATTTATCTTCAGTCCTCTGTCTTCCATTCTTCCACCTTCTTCTCCACTTCCTCTTTTCTGGTGCTACACAATGTCACCAGTACTGGGAGGATTGGTCTTTCATCCCACAAGTCAACACGTCCACCAGCAGATCAAAGAGGTTTGGACTTGAAGAAGGGCCCTGGTGCAGACCACCTTATCCTGGGTCTTGTCTGTTACCCCAACACTGCTTCTAACCCAAGTCCTCACTCCGTGATACGTCTCCTAGATAATCCTCACACACTTCTGTCGTCCTCGTTTCTCTCTCGTGCCCCTTCAGACCTCTTCTCCAAATCCATGACCGCCATCTGCAGTTCTGCCAGTTTTTCTCGATGCTCCTCCATGAATTCTGTCAATGCAGAGACTGCATCAGCTGTTCCTTCTCCCTGACATGAAACCAAACTGCTCCTCCTCTGTGGTGGTCTCTTCCCTAAGCCTTCTCACTGTAACCCTGCATTCAGTGGAAAGCGCCGTACGAATAGCAAGTCTGGTTGGATTGTTTTCTAACACTCCTCCAAGATGCCAGCTCTTTGTCCTGGTGGTCACCTGCAAACGTCACTATAGCTTTTTCATGTCTTCCCTACGGTGATGAGGATCTCTTTTAATGGTGGGTGTAGTTGATACTTTGGCACCTGACGCCTCCACCCGCTTTGCAGGTTCTTTTGTTGTTGGTTTGGGGTTCATCCCTCACACCTCGGAGTTGATCTGCTCCCCCTTCTCGTGTGCTCTTTTCATCATTGTATATTTTGTACAGAAGCTCATACTGTAGTACCTTCCGTTGTGTAGAAATTGCTCCTCAGGAGGAACTGGGCTTGTGGGGGTCAACATTTTGTTCTGAGGTGCTGCATGTATTTTCCCCAAAATACAAGCAGGCATTGGCCTAAAGGTAGGCCTTTAAATCGACACCGGTGCCCCGGCAATTCACTTGAGTAAGACGAGCAGAGGTGTCTAAAAGTCGTGACATAAACTTCTGGAACCTTCCAGGCTGGTGAAGCAGACATTCAGCTTCATGTAAGTAAATGTCCGACCCACCCAAATATCTCATAACGTGAATCAAGGCTCTTCTAAATTTCATTTTTGTGATTTTACCACATATGGAGATAAAGTCGAGACCCTCATGGACTTCACATTAATGTGTGGTGACAAGAGGATGTGTGGAGTTGAAAAGGTGGATGCACACTTTTGACCTGGACATATGCGCCTTTGTGCTGAGACAGTGTGACGACCAGGGTGGGCTGCAGTTGCCATAACGTCCTTTGAACCCAGGGCTTCAGTAGTGATGCCCGAGGATGAGCCGGGCAATGAGGGCACAGCACAGCAATAGGCTGGCATAACAAAGTGCTCAGTGCTGCTTATTCTCCAAAAAATAAAGTGCAGGGCTTCTTAATAAATAAATAAATAATCCATAAATAAAAACCAACATCTTAGTAAAGGTTAGAATTCAATAATTAAATAAATTATTATTTAATAATAAATAATTATTTATTATTAATTATAACTATTTGTTATTTAATTAATTTAATAATTAAAATAAAGGCTGAAAACGAAGGCTAAAACAGAGTCAGGATCCATTCAATTAAAACCACACGTCTCAATGTGTCCTCATGTGCCCGCGTCACCGCTGCCCACCATCATGGTGTGTTCTGTATCAGCAGTCGCCCTCCTGCCCACCAGCATCCCAACTGGCCTCCCGATTTCCCCTCCAAACACGAGCCCAGCACATCCTTCTCTCTCCTTTGTTTCTCCAGCTCCCCTCTTCTCAGTGCTGAGATGCCCACAGCTGTGGACCCCCTTCTCCAGCTCTCGTCCCAGCCACCTCAGGCAGTAACCGCCGGGGCACTCGGAGCCGGATTTTCATCTTCCATATGCCCAGATGGCATCTACCTGATTCCCTAGGAGGACGCCCGCCATCATCTGTAATACTCCACGGGAGACAACCCACCATTGGAGGTGGAGTGCCGTTTACTCACTCCCTGGTGGGACCTTGGACCACCCCTCCTTCCTTCCTTCCTTCCACCATGTTTGCTTGCTCCCCCAGATTGTTGTCTTTTTAACCCGATCTACTCACCTCAGGCTCCTTCTAACGTCTTGTGGGCGCAGGTGCCCTGATTATGCCCTACGGAGTGTCAATGAGATAACTGGCTGAACTGGTTGCATCTTCACGTGAAGCAGGATTTGTCGATTTCCCCATTAAAGACCCCCCTGTGGTGTGGACCCCCGGCCGAGAGCCTGAGCGCACTCTTGTGTATTTTATACAATGCACCTTGCCATGGGCCCCTTATGTGTGTCATCACAGACTGTTGATGTCATTCCCTTCATTTGGGGGGATTTAGACCGCTGTGGCTCATCTGTGTGTATAATAAATGGGGTCCTCTTCTCAAAATGATCACCATCTTTCTGCTATTAGCTACTGAATGGAGTAAAAAATAAATAAAAGAGTCTATGGTAGGGTACTGCAAAGACGGGGGATGCTAATGGAGACCACCGGGAGACATGACAATGGTGAGCAATTGTTTGAAGCAGCAGAGTGAAGAAGAAGAAAAGCCACTGTGGTGTAATCTGTGACTGAGGGGATACGGTGACCCCTGCTGGTGGATGGTGGTAATGTGTGCAGAAGGGGCTGGCAGAGGGGGGAGTAGAACAGAAGACAACGAGGGTGAAGAACCCTCACCACACACACACACTGCCAGCCTGCCACCCCTAAGCTGCTTCCATAAAGACTCCCACCTGAGGGGGCCACACGCCGACTAATGATAATGGCCGACTGTTTCTCAAACTCTTTATTAATAATTTCTGCACTTTTTTTAATTGCTGACCCCATGAGGTTAAACTGCCACTGGCTGCGATGTGACAAATGATATTTATAGATGAAGTGAGACACAAAAAAAAAAAATGTCTCACTCCATCACTCCGAATGTCATAAAGTCGTTAGAAAATAATTTAACTGCAGAGCTTTTGGTTTTTCTAATAATTTGTGACTTTGAATTTTTATTTCTTGATTTTTTTCTTCTTCAAAATAACAGTTCTGTCAGACTGTAGTTCTTCACCTAATCACTTGAGACCACTGGCCGTGAAGACCTGCGAGGGGCCGCTCCTGGACTATCTTGTGAGTAATAATAATTTATATAGCGTTTTTCTCACTACTCAAAGCGCTCAGCAATTGCAGGTTAAGGGCCTTGCTCAAGGGCCCAACAGAGCAGAGTCCCTATTGGCATTTACAGGATTCGAACCGACAACCTTCTGATTGCCAGTGCAGATCCCTAGCTTCAGAGCCACCACTCTGCCTACAAACCACAGACAGACCACCTGACCCACTGAGCTTTGACTATCACACTGTGGACAAACCCGCGTCCGTCGGCTCTACTGGGCTGCATCTGTTTCTCTTCCGTGTTGTCTGCTGTAAATGAGTACAAAGATAAAGATTTGGGGCGACACTGTGACCCCGTATACATCGTAATGGCAAAAAAAAAGAACAAAGCTGTTGAGCCAAAAGAACATCTCTGAGGATGCGAGTCTCAAATTAGACTTAACTTCCGGTTAAGTACAGGCCAGGCAGGAAGAGGCGGGTAGAGGAGGATGACGCACACCGGAAGTGACATCAGAAATGGTGAGGCTGTCAGTCATCTGGTCTGCAGAGGGAGGAAGCGAAGCGGTGTTGGAATACAGCGCCACCTGGTGGATCAGTGAGGAATTCCCACCCCCAGAGCCTTTAAGCTGTGACATTGTTTAACCCTTGTTGTGCCTTGGTAGAGCTCTCTATTACTCGACTTTCCCCTTTCGTATTATTAATACATAGCCTTTGTCAGAAGGCCTCAAATCTCACAGACTTACCACTGTTTATCAAGTATTGTACTTTATAACTTCTCCCCATCTTCACCTAAAACCTTAGGCAATTACACAAGACAAGCAGGAGTTAAGTTACAACTTTAAATAATGTATTATTGATAATATTCATAAAATAATAACAATAAGCAAAGCACAAGTGAACATTGGCAACCATACCACCTGGTAAATGCTGCTGTGTAGTTTCAGGTGGCACACAGACTTGTCTGTTACTTTAAATATCTCTAGTTAAGGCCTCATTTTTGATCAAAGTGGAGTCTGAGTCAGGGGGACTGATTGGGGGTCTCGAGAGACTGAGTGAGGAGTCTGAGTGTCTTCACAGGCCACATATGCCTGTCTCAATATGGCTGCCGAGTTGTGCTCTTCATTGTGTTGTCCTTTTCAGGTCATGGTGTGTGAGATGCTCCTTCATGATGGTGTGAGAGAGAGAGAGAGAGGGGGTAAAGCAAGCAAATTTATAGATTCTCTGTCCAAACCCTACAGCCAATAGGGTGTCATGGTACTTATTGGCTTCAGGCAACTTTAGACCAATAGAGTTCTGGTGTGAAACAATGGTTTCACACCTGCCCCACAAAATGGCATTTGTTAAGCTGATGATTGCCAGCTAGGCAGTTGGCCTCCATGTGAGGGTTGATTGAGAGACTTGGCCAGACTGGTGATCGGCCCTTCGCCCGACCCTGTCGTAAAATTACAAAGACTCAGTCCTAAAGAAACACTGGGGGGCTTCTTGACCATCAAACCATTGCTGTTATTATCAATGATATCTCTCTATTATATAAGAAAAAAAACCTGCGACGAGACAAGACTTTTTTTAAGAGATTTTTTCAAGTTCCACACTCCTCTCAGCCATATTCAATCACACCCACGGTGCTCTCACCTCTTATTGATGTGAATGCTTTTGTCAGACTCAGTTCCTGTGCTCTCAACTCTTATAAATTTTTACGTCTTCCTCACTTTAATTTCCCAATTAAAGAAGACTTATTATGCCCAAATCTTATTCAAGAATTTCATCCCGAAGGGTTATCAACAGAAGAAATGAGTACACAGGCAATCCTAGCACCGAGAAAAGATGAAGTCAAACGAATTAACGCGAAAACTGTCGATCGGTTACACGACAAATTGGTTAAATGCGAATCAATAGACTCTGCTGAAACAGTTGGTGCTGATGGTGTGGAAGATGAAAACATTAACTTGCTATACCACAAAGCGTATCTACAACCGTTAACACCGTCCGGTCTTCCACCGGCCGAATTACTGTTAAAAGAAGGATGTATCGTAATGTTACTGCGTAATTTATGTCTGAGTGATGGGCTATGCAATGGGACAAGATTAGTTGTATTCAAAATTGGTCGAACAATTCTGACATGTGAAATTTGAACAGGCGACAAGAAAGGTAATGTAGTACATCTTCACTAATGACATTAGACACCAAAGGAGATCTTGATATGCCATTCATAATAAAACGTTTACAGTTTCCCGTTAGAATAGCTTTTGCTATGACAATTAACAAATCACAGGGACAAACATTCGAAAAAGTAATTTTATTTATTAGAGAGAAAGGAACGAAATTCAATCACAGGCAGTTATACATTACGTTGTCACGATGAAAGTCCAAACACAAAATCAAAATTCAACGCGATATTGACAAAAAGTTAATTCCAAATATTGTTTTTATTGAAGTTTTACAGTAAAAGTGTAAGTTTAAAAAGTATTTGTGTGTTAATTTCAAAGCCTAAGAGAACAAAAACCTATAACACAACGAATACCTCTAACACAACATGAAACATAATTTTCTTTCAATTTATTATGTTTTACTATTTTTTACTATGGTTAATTACTCACTGTAATGTAAAATAGTTACATCTATTATGCATATGGAACAATTCCCATGAAAATAACAATCTGTTTAAATTGTACATCCGCTTCCTCAAACGCGAGCGGCAGATCCACAAAGTGGCGAGTGTGTAGTGCCCGCCCGGGGGTTGGCGAGCGAAGCGAGGTGCTGCACATTAATGGCGCTAAAGTGGCTCTCCACTCACTATGAGCAGTGGGAAAAGTGATATTTAAATGTAAGGAATTATTATTATTGTTATTATTATTTAGAATAAAATACTGTGAGTGCTGTGCAGAGTGGAAGCAGACCCTCTGTGTTTTTCCCAGTTGATTTTGGGGTCTGTCAGCGGTGTGTTCTGCTCCTACTCTGTTCAATGCTTGTGTGGACTGGGTGTTGGGCACAGGCATGGGGTCCAGCGGCTGTGGAGCATCTGTTGGTGAAGAGAGATTCATTGCTCTTGACTTTGCTGATGATGCTGTGATGTTCACGGAGTCAATGGAGGCTCTCATCAGGGGTCTCGAGAGACTGAGTGAGCAGTCTGAGTGTCTGGGCTTGTGAGGGTCCTGATAAAAACCAAACATCAGGCCTTTAATGACCTCCTGGGCACAAACATCAGCAGTGTGTCTGTCTGCAGAGAGAGTGTCGACCTCGTCATCGAGAGGTTTACTTACCTCAGCAGTGACATTCATGACTCTGGTGACTCTTCCTATGAAGTCAGTAGACAGATTGGGAGAATACGGGGGGGTTATGAGGTCGCTGGAAAGGGGTGTGTGGCGCTTCTGATATCTGCAAAAGGACGAAGGTCCAAGTCTTTAGAGTCCTGGTGCTTCCTGTTCGTGTGACATGGACGATATCCAGTAACCTGAGATGAAGACAGGACTCCTTCATGTGTTTCTCTCCGGAAAATCCTTGGGCACCGCTGGTCTGACTTGCTCACGAAGTCCCAAATGGAAGCACATTACCTGCATTGTACATTACGCCACTACAGCCATGTGGTGCGATTCCCTAAAGGCTCGCAGGATCCTCATTGTTGAGAAACTGAAAAGCTGGACTAGGCCAAGAGGAGTCCCATTACCTTCATTGTGAGGGAACGTCAATTACAGCACTACGGCCATGTGGCGCAATTACCTGAGGGTGATCCGGCTCATAGGATCCTCATTGTTGAAGACCAGGCCAAGGGGTCGCCCATGTAACACCTAGCTGTGGCATATAGATGGTCTTTTCCGGAGGGTGGGACTGGACCACGTGTGTGCCAGGGGGGTTGTCAACTGGGACCCCGAGCTGTTTCGTCGTGCGGTGGGTGATCTCCAACTTGACCTGACCTGACTAAAGAGGTTCTATCTTCAGATTGTCTCCTGGTTATTTGGGTTGTCATCCCTTTTAAAGGCCCAGGACAAGAATGGACGAGCTTAAGTACCCTCATGTTCTATTTTCTCTGAACTGTGGAGGAAGACCACGACAAGGCTGTTAGCGGCAGCCCTCTCAGCCCAAGGTGGCATTACATACCTGACATGATCTTGGGTGGTGATCTAATAAGGGTCCATAGCATGCACATCCATTATTGAATACCTGTGACTGAGCACAATGAATATCCACAGGTGTAAATGGAAACGGGTTAGATCCCCGAGAGCTGCTGGTGTCTTCATCATTGGCCTCTTATTGCTAATCAGGAGCCATTAAAAATCGGGAATGCAGCTCTTTAAGACTAAAATACGGAATAAGAGTTCCCAACTCTTAACAAAGCGAGACAATTAAAACTCCTTGCTTGTTCTGGTCTGCTGGCGCTCAGCTAGCAGGTCTCTTTGCTTGAAGCATTGGCCCATGCGCAGATACAGCTTTACGTGAGGAGTGCTACAAAGCAGCCATATTAAGACAAATTTCCTTGATAATACGGCCCCACAAAAAGCAGGCCAAGACTTTTAACTGCCTGCTTAGAAAAGGCTCACCACAGTCCAGCTCACTCCAACTACTAAGTGCCGCCTTCTGGCCTAGCGGGCCTCGAAAATGGGAAGCTGGCTTAAAAGTTCAACAGTTAAGGGAAATGTCCAAAGACGTCTCAAAACTGAAGGATCTTTATAAGATATAATACAATACAATACAATACAATTTATTTTTGTATAGCCCAAAATCACACAGGAAGTGCCGCAATGGGCTTTAACAGGCCCTGCCTCTTGACAGCCCCCCAGCCTTGACTCTCTAAGAAGATAAGGAAAAACTCCCAAAAAACCCTTGTAGGGAAAATGGAAGAAACCTCGGGAAAGGCAGTTCAAAGAGAGACCCCTTTCCAGGTCGGTTGGGTGTGCAGTGGGTGTCAAAGAGAAAGGGGGGTCAATACAATACAATACAATACACAGAACAGAACAAATCCTCAATACAGCATAAAAATAAAAATATTACAAGTATTGAGCAGACTTTAACAGTAGATGATATCACATAATAAGATTTGGATATTTTTATATAGTCCTGGAGACCTCATCCATCAAGCTGCCTCCCCCATTTGGCCATTCCATGGCTGAAACAATGCTGGGCCAGCCAGTCCGATGAAAGGACCCCTCTTTCCCATGATTCCTGTGATCCTCCATCAGGGATGACTTTACCATAGGCAGGCAAAACAGCTTGGCAGGTGGGCCGTGGCACCAAGTGCCACAAGATGTACTTATCAAAATAAATAAAACCAGAAAGCTCAAATGGGCAACAAGGAACTGCAAAAAGAAAAAAAACAACAAGTCCCAAAATGCAACCCAAGATCAAAGAGCAGGAATATCTGTCAAAAAATAAAAGCAGTAAATCCATAGAACAGCAATACTTACAGAGCACTCCAGTACTCGACTGCCGGGTCTCACTGACTGAAAAATAAAGTGCCAGGGGGAGGAGCCAGCAGTTGTGACATCAGGGTGCCCCACCCACAAAACACAGGGAAGAGAAACCCATTTAAGGGGACAGAAGAAAAATAAGAAATGACACAAAAAACAAAAAAGTCTACGATATAATAAAACATCAAGGTGTGTGTGTCCACTCGTTCAGAGCACACTGGTTGGACACTTTGGTGGCTTTCGTGACAGGATGAAAGAGGAAGTGCAGGAGAGAAATACACCAGGAGGAGGAGGAAAGCTGCTCGGCTTCAAAGACGGAGAGTGGAAAACCAGACAGGAGGTCAGCCAGGGGCCTCCTAAATGAAGACAGAGTGTGAGAACTGGGCTTTATGGGAGTGAGCTGGACAGAGGGGGACACACTCTCACACACACACACACACACACGCATGCATAGTCAGAGGAAAGGCCCTGATGGTACACGTAGTGCAGGGCTGTCTTAATGTATGGGTACAAAGGGCACTGGCCGAGGGCCACAGGAGTACAGGGCCCACCATGTTTCTGATGCCTGTGTATGTTTGTGGTTTGCTATCAAAACAGGGGCCCCAGTGCGCTATTTTAGGGGGCCTATGATGCTATTAAGACGGCCCTGCATGACAGGGCAAAATATTTTTAAATTATTATTTTACCGATGCCATGGCTAGTCTATCTACTATATAATGAAATGCTAAGGTCTGTGTGCCCTGTCCTTCAGAGCAATCTGATTGGTCAGTTTGGCTTTGGTGTGATTAGTCAGTTTGGCTTTGATGTGATTGGTCAGTTTTACTTTTGTATTGTGATGGAAAGAGGAAGTGTGAGTGTAAGATGCATGATGAGAACTAGCGGAGTAGGAGGCACACTGAGAGTCACCTTACGAAAGATAAGAGGTGTAAACGCGGACAGGAGGTGAGCAATACGCCTCTTAAGTCAAGACAGAGTCAGAGAATCAGGCTTTATGGGAATGCGCTTGACAGAGGGAGGGAGCACTGGAGACGAGACATTCACACACACACACTTAAGCATGTGCAAATTCAGAGGAAAGGCGCTGACAATAGACATAGAGGGCTAAGTATTTTACCTGTGCCATGGCTAGTCTATCTACTATAGAATGAAACACTAAGGTCTGTGTGCCCAGTCCCTCAGAGCAATCTGATTGGTCAGTTTGGCTTTGCTGTGATTGGTCAGTTTGGCTTTGCTGTGATTGGTCAGTTTGGCTTTGCTGTGATTGGTCAGTTTCACTTTTGTAATGTGAGTATAAGACAAGGAGTAAAGGTGTAGGAGGCACGCTGAGAGTCACCTTATGAAGACAGGAGATGTAAATGCAGACAGGAGATGACTAAGGCGCCTCGAAACGAATGAGAGAGTCTTAAAAGCCGACTTTACGGGAAGGTCAGAGGGAGCGGCAGTGATGAGACATTAATAAAGGCGTAGGAAAACCCACGGAGAGTCAAATTCAAAGAGGGAAAGTATGAAAACTCGAAAATAAAATGAGTAGCAGGCTTTACTGGAACGCACATGAGAGAGAAGGAGTGCCGGTGAAGACATGTTAGTAAAGCTGAACGAGGTACTCTAAAAGAGTCGCCATCAAAAACAGAAAGTATCAAACCGGATGGGAGAGGAGAAAGGCCCTTTAAAAATAAAGAGAGGGTCTGAAAGCCAGCTTTACGGAAACACACACCTGACAGAGAGAGGGAGCACCGGTGAAGAGGCGTTAGTAACGGAGTAGAAGGCACACTGACGGAGACAAAGTATAAAACCTCAGAAACGAGGCGTGATGGGAATGCACTTAAGAAAGGGAACGCCAGTGAAAAGATATTGAGACACACACGAATAAAGAAGAAAGGTGCTGACGGTACACGTAGGACATTAGAAAGCAAATATTTTAATTTACTCTGTTAGCTGTCTTTAACAGGTACCATGGATATAATAAAAGATAAAATACACCTAACTCCAAACTCTTACATAACAATAGCTAGGGGCAAATGGAAGCTTTGGGGGCGGAGCCTGTTAGCAGACACCAATAAGAGGGGCCGGGGCATAATAGGCAAAAAGAAGGGTTAGGGGCGGAGCCTAGGAACAGTTACAAATAGGCGGAGTCGGGACAAACCGCCTTCAAAAGTGAATTCTGGGGCTGGAGCCTCAGCCAGCTGCTGATAGTATTTCAGTGAATGCCTCATTATTCTAATTAATTTGTGTGATTTATTATTATTTATTATTTTGCCACATATCCTTTACCTTTTTGGAATCTCACATTTCCTTTCATGTATTTTGTTTTACAGCCCCTCATTCTTCTCGTTCTCATTCTGGCGGACTGGTGATGACGGGGGGGCTCGGCAACATGTACTTTTTCTAACGGGATAACAATGGCTCAGCTCTAATCCAATTTCTTTTATTTAGCACAATCGGCTTTAATTTGTGCAATTACTGTATAAAGTTTTGCCGGCTGTTAAAATTACCCCATTAATCACATGAACAGTGGCAGCAGTCAAGGCTCACGCATGTAATTAACATTAGCATCAAACGCTGCTCATTATGACAATGAACGCGTGTAAAATACTCATTAATAATCCTGTCATTCAGCCAGGCTCCAGTGAGAATAATGAACACGTTAAGGACGCCTTGTTTATTTCTGCGACTCCACATGTATTTATTTGGGCACCTGGAGACTTGATGACCCCATATCCTTCGTTAGGGCTCAGCTTGAGACCACCAAACACAAACACACGGGTAGAACACGTGAAATCTACACAGGAGTTTAGGAGTATTGCTGTTTTCTCTGGATTTTCTGTTTTTCTTGTCACTTCTGTTTCTGGTTGTCTCTTCTGTATTGTGGTTTTGGACTCATTGGCTGTGAGATTGCATTTCAAGCATCGTCTTGTGCCCATTTTTGTTCTTTTGAGCATTTTCACCTTATTCTTCCTATTTTTTTTTGTAATAAATCCTTTATGTATAAAGATTCTCTGTTTTTCTCTTTTGTGTACAAGCCAGGGGTTTATGGTCACCCCCCTCTTGTTTAGGTTATTTTGCAGTATTGTAGGGGCTTTTCTAGTTATTTTGCCAGGTATTCCCCCCTGATTTATTATGCCAAGCCCCTGATCTTTTCATCCATTGCATACCCCCCCCCCCCCAATCTCAGAAACCTCAAGACTTGATTGGGCTGGGGGGTGGTGGTGGTGGATAAGTAATGCATGAAAAGATCAGGGGCTTGGCATAATAAATCAGGGGGAAATGTCTGGAACTCTACCTAGACAACCAGAAGGGTGTGTGTTTAAAGACCCTGATACTACTAAGTCTTAGAAACGCCCCGATATTAGAAGCGTTTTGAACAGGGTTTTAGTTTTTTTTACTTTACATGCATCCTTTGGCCTCAAAACACTTAAATAGACACACAAGGTGAATCAAGGGTGAGCTGCAATATAGAAATGAATGAATGAATAAATAAATAAATAAATATGTAACCAGGGTAGATTTTGCAGAATGTATTTTGTTAATAAAGTTAATCCTATAACTAAAAGAAAAACAATAAGTGTGGTTGTGAGTAGTAACCCTAAACAGAGCAGTGGCATAAAGTCTAGTCTAATACCTGACAGTGCTCCCTCATTGGTCCATCCTCAGACTGTGTCGGGTACATACAGGGACGTGATTGGAGGAAAAAGGGAAGGCTGGAGATACACGGAGTGATGAGAGGAGACGTGGAGTACAGCTGAACGCGGTAAGAGCAGAAAAAGGATAACTTTAGCAGAACGCTGATGTTAGACACAAGAAGACAGTTGTAGCAAAACACTAAATTGATAGAAGAGGAGTGGCAGAATAACGCTGACGAGGACAATAAAACTATAATATATTGAAATGTAGAAAAACAAATGAGAAAAAGAAACGCACAGCAAAACACTGCTGCACAGAGAGAGAAAACCGAAGTCGTTAAACGATTTAGGGGAACAAAAGTGAATGCAAATCCCAAACAGGCACTATTAGATATCAGAGATGATGATATTAGAACACTCTGGACGAGAACAGGCCATTCAGCCCAACAAAGCTCGCCAGTCCTGTCCACTTCATTCTTCTAAAGTAACATCAAGTCGAATTTTGAAAGTCCCTAACGTCTTACTGTCCACCACACTACTTGGTCGCTTATTCCAAGTGTCTATCGTTCTTTGTGTAAAGAAAAACTTCCTAATGTTTGTGCGAAATGTACCCTTAAGTTTCCAACTGTGTCCCCGTGTTCTTGATGAACTCATTTTAAAATACAAGTCTCGATCCACTGTACTAATTCACTTCATTTTAAACACTTCAGTCAGGTCTCCTCTTCATCTCCTGTAGAGGCTCAGCTCTTTTAATCTTTCCTCATAACTCATCCCCTGTAGCTCTGGAATCAGCCTAGTCGCTCTTCTCTGCACTTTTTCTTGTGCTGTTATGTCCTTTTTGTAGCCTGGAGACCAAAACTGCACACAGGACTCCAGATGAGGCCTCACCAGTGTGTCATAAAGCTTGAGCAGAACCTCCTGTGATTTGTACTCCACACGTCAAGGCGCTATATAACCTGACATTCTGTTAGCCTTCTTAATGGCTTCTGAATGCCGTCTGGCTGTTGATAGTGATGAGTTCACTATGACTTCATCACCCATCACACAGGGTGTACTTTAAAATTTCAGACCTGCCATTGTGTGATCCAATCTAACTTTTTTCTTCTTATGTGTAATTCTTTACATTTACTTATAATAAACAGTTAAAAGTCTCAACTCCTTCAGTCTTTCCTCCTAACTCATCCCCTGTAGCCCTGAATCAGCCTAGTCGCTCTTCTCTGGACCTTCTCTTGTGCTGTTTTGTCCTTTTTGCAGCCTGGAGACCAAAACTGCACACAGGACTCCAGATGAGGCCTCACCAGTGTGTTATAAAGCTTGAGCAGAACCTCCTGTGACTTGTACTCCACACGTCAAGGCGCTATATCACCTATATAACCTATCCGATAGAAGGTGTTCAGGGGGCAAACATAGTTGGGAGAGGAGGATAACTGGAGCAGAAGTGGACGGAGTGTACGGGGAATAAACAAAGAGAAAGTTGGTAGGACACGAGTGCAACTCACTGGTGAGTTTTTCCGATCCAAGACAAGGGGTGAGATGAAAGGCCAAAGGAGGCACATGAGGAGGAGGAGGAGATCGTCCACCCAAGGTCTGTCTCTGTGTGTGTGTGTGTGTGTTTTTTTTTTTTCCCTAGTTTTACTTGTTTGACTTTTGTGGCTCGAGGTAAAGCTCAAGTGAAGGGCAGTGCCAGTGCTGTTTTGTTTGTTGGCCACTACAACAATAACAACATCAACACCATTTATTTCTGGAGCACATTTTCATAAAAATGCTGGAGTTCAAAGTGCTTTACATGATGAAGAAGGGAAAAAAAAGACAAAATAAACGTGAAAATAAAATTAGGGAACACTACTTAGCATAGAATAGGTCTGATGGTCAGGGAGGACAGAAACCTACACACCCGAGCTACGTTTAGGGCCCTCAATGCAGCGACTAATTACTGTGAAGGGTGGAGGTACTAACGGTGAGCTCACCAGTAGTGAGTATATAGTTTTGTAAATAGCTTATCATTCATAACAGATGGCGTCACCAGATGGCATTTGTTAGCAGATCTGAATGGTCAAGAAGGAGCAGAGGACCTCACAGATGTCTCCAAATATGTAGGAGCAGACCCACTGACTACTCTGTAGGCAAGCATCAAGGATTTGAACGTAATATGTGTTGCTACAGGGAGCTGACGTAGTAATCTGAAGAAGGGAGAGACATGTGCCCGCCTCAGCTGGTTCAACACCAGAGATGCCCTCTGCATTTTGAATCTCATGCAGTGATTTGGTGACCCCTGCTGGTGCTCCATCCAGGGGAGATTTGCAATAGTCCAGAGGTGACATGACCAAGGCCTGAACCAGGAGTTTCAAGACAGAGAGACCATAGCAGCCCAGTCCATGAAGGACATCTGGGCATTGATAACCACAACATGGTTGCATACTGACTTGGCGGGTGTTAGAAATAATGAGCCAAGGTGAATAGAGATGGAGTGCTGAATTGACAAATGAGCTGGAATAACAAGAATGTCTATCTTTGGCCGGGCAAGCTGGAGATGGTGTTCCTTCAGCCTTCATGTAATTTCAGTCAGACATGCAGAGATTGTGGCTGAGGGATCCTCTGATACATCTGCACTTCATTGTCACGACATTGATATGAGAAACCATGGGACGTGATTGCAGGACCTAATGAGGAGGTCTATACAGAGAGAAGAGGAGAGGACTTAGCACTGCGCCTTGGGGGGCACCTGTGTTTCTCTGGTGCACTCTTGACATCTCTCCTCACCAGGATAAATGGTGGGATCTCAAACTGCCTGAAGACAGTCTTGGTGATGCCAAAGTCAGAAAGGGGAGTGAGGAGGACCTGGCAGTTGACCGTGTCAAAGGCAGAGGAGAGATCTAGCAGGACCTACCAGTCCTCACAAATGCCCTAAAATGGAAGTAGGAGAGGTGTGTGACATGAAGTGCACCCCCTAGTGGCCACAGTGTTTATATGCAGGCCCACGGGGGGAAAAGAGCAGTATAATACACAGTGTGCCACCTAGTGGTCATAGTGTTCATTACTCTGTAGGTTCAGTTCCATCCATCCATTGGTCACTTCATGGGCCAGCTGTCACATTCTAGAAACATGAAATCCACGTGACAGTGACAGCAAAGCATACTGGGATGCTGTTCACTACGTGAAAAGTTATGTAACACAAAGTGTGCCACCTGGTGGCCATAGCATTTGTCATCACCAGTAAATGACAAGAGTGGCCCTAAGAAATGAACTTTTTCTGCCAGTACTTACAAGCTTCAAAATATAGACACTGTGACAGCTCCTTGAGCATGGAAAGGGAAAGGCGCTATATAAGTAAAATGTATTATTATTATGAGGACAGATGAGATGTTGGTAACTCTAGCCTGTCATATTCTTTCAACAATGCAGAGAAGAGCCATCTTGGTATTCTGGTTCCTCTTGAAGTCTGACTGACTGACTGGCCCCAAACAGTCTGCTTTGTGGAAAGAAAATGCTGGGAATTGAGATGGGCAGAATGGTGAGGAGAGAGACTGGTCTGTTCCTACTTAAGACTTCTAGAAAAGTGGAGCTATTGTGGCCTGACCAAACAACGACGAGTGAGATGTTGAGGACGTATGCATCTGTAGAAATGACTGAGGGAGAGACTGTGTGAGGGCACGGGGTCAAGTGGGCAGGTGATGGGACAACTAGAGAGGAAGATGGAAACATCAGTGTTGGAGAGAAAAGAGAAAGAGGAGGAGATTGGGGTGCATTCAGGTGGGAACAAAATGGCCAGTACGGGTGATGAGAACTGCCTGCTGATGACGGCCACCGTGCCGGACGATCTTCTGTCCACTATAACTCTCAAGCCTATCTGTTAGAATGGTGTGGACGTTGCTGTGGAAAATTCATAGTAAATAAAGAAGAGTCTTGAAGGTTTGAACAGAGGAGTAACAATTGTTGACATCATTAAAAGGCTGGTGCTTAGTGGGTGGAGCGGGATAAAGAGGAAGACAGAGAAGAAGATGGCTGGGTGACATCATGGCCTGGACCAGCTTGGGCATTCAACATGCAGTTCATGGGGCTCAGGGAAGGCAAGGAGTTTGGGCAAGAAGGAAAGACCTCACGGTTGGCATCAATGGTCCATAGAAGTATGGCGTGAAAAGGGAGAGAGAAGACACACTGGGGGGCCATCCTGTCGGGCACCTCATGCTGCCAAGAAGCACCCACCAACAGAAAAAGCAGAATCCTGACAAGAGACGGATAGTTGACACTGCAAGGTCACTGCGTTTCAGAGAGAAAATTAAAATCTGGAGATCTGCCTGCAATTCTAATGAACATTCAGATCAAAATCTGATTTATTTAATAAGGTCTGACGAAGGCCCTCTCTGAAGACGAATGGCGATCGATGAAAGATGCATGAATTGTAATGAGCAGGGGCTCGGCGAGTAATCTGAGATTGTCAACGGCCGGGATGGCTCTCAGAGTTCTCCTTTATGAATTAGAAGACTGGTTAGCACACACGGAGCCACCTGTCATGATTTGGGGTCACTAGGAGAGGTGCTGGGTGTGGGGGGGGGGGGG
>JANRMT010062789.1:9061046-9086384 GCA_026402145.1 Polypterus bichir lapradei | reverse complement strand
GGGGAATCCCCCCCCCACCCCCAATGACGTCTGTGCACCATTAACAGTAGGAATTACCACACCGTATTAAATGGCCGGGTGTCCATGTGCTGCATTGTATGATCAACTCTCTCTTAAGGGGGGCTCTATTCACACAGGGGCTTGTGGGGGTCTTAATCTGACCTTGGTTACTGCACTGGGTGACACCACTGGTCCTATACATAATGCAAAGGGGTTAAGACCTCCAAAATACACACAGAAGCAAGATCTTTACTGGCACTCCTATTATGTTATAGCCTGCTTTGTATTTATTTGTTGTTTTAATGTTATTATTAATTATTATTTTTCATATTTTTAACATTATTTCTATCAATTTTGTTTAGAATTGGTTCATTTTTTATGGGCTCTTTAAGGTTACTTCTGTTCCTGTACCTTGTGGGTGGAGCCCCAGGAGGCGGGGCCACCCTGATGTCACCGCTCATTATTTCCTGTCAGAGTCTCTCGTAAGTATTGTTTTCTGGTGGGTTACAGTGACAGATATTCCTGCTCTGTTCTTGGCTTTTTGTAATCTTGGATTGCGTTTTGGGGCTTGCTTGTTTGGGGGCTGCCTTTTTGGCAGCTCTTTTTAATTTATTTTCATAAATACGTCTTCCATTTATAAGGATTTGTTGGTTGCCCTTCTGTGCACAAAGCCAGGGTTTTTCAGTCATCCTCCTCTTTTTGATATATTTTTGGAACATTCCCTCACATTTTGAACTTTAAAGTCAGCAGGCATAACACCTGTACTTCAGAACAGGTAGTCCACCTGCAGCTAAGCGTGTTTGGGCCCCACCAGTACTTGGACAGAAGACCATCTAGGAAAAGCTTGGGTTGTGGCTGGAAGAGGTGTAGGTGAGGCCAGCAGGGGGCGCTTACCCTGTGGTCTGAATTTTGGATCCCAGTGTCCTCAGAGTGCAGTGACAGGAACAACGTGCTGTAAAAATGGTGCCGTCCTTTGGATGAGATGTAAACCCGAAGTCCAGACTCTCTGTGGTCATTAAAGATCCCGGGATATCCTTCATAAAAGGGTACGGTGTATCCCAATGTCCTGGCTGAATTTCCCCCCCTAATCATCCCCTCTCACTCTCAACCCTTCACCATCTAATAGTTAATGTGTGGTGAGTGCACTGGCACAAAAATGGCTGCCATCACGTCATCCGGGTGCATGTTACACATTAGTGGTGGTGGAAGTGGCTCCCCACTCCCTGAAGCGCTTTCAGTGGTGAGACAAGCGCTATATTCATGCAAAGAATTATTATAATTATTATTATTAGTCCATTTGAGTTAATGCCATAATTCAACATAATACCCGGGCCTTGGGTTAGAATGAGTTAGACGTCTGTTTAATGGACGGTGCCCTCTTTAGGCTATGAGTCGCTCCGAGTAGTGTGACCTTCTGTAATTCTTGTATTTTGATGTTACCCAGGATCTGTTAGGGCTATCTCTCCATTATTATAATTCTTCTTCTTTTTCTTCTTCTTTAGCCAGCTATTCATTTTTAAAACCAGCACTTAACAGTTTAAGTAAGCTGGGTTGGGGTGGGCCTCTTCTAAGTACCCTGTTGAGGGTCCTGTTTGTGGTATCCAATCACAACAGCTACTGTATATCTCTCGCTAGGCTCCGCCCCAAAACTTTCCTTTCGAATTCAATTTGGCCCTCCCCCCTCCCTTCAGTGTCTGTTATTAGGCTCTGCTTTCGGCCCTTTCTGTTGCCTGACGTATGCCCCCCGGCCCCTCATACCACCGTCTTATTCCCTGCCACCCGTAACTTTTGCCTGGCCCCTGGCCCATCCTTTTGGTGCCTTTTTTCCAGGCTAGACCCGTTCAGAAGAGGCTCACCCCTCTTACGTTACAGCCTGACTTGTAGTTATTTGTTGTTTAACTGTCATTTTTTAATTTTTGTATTTCAGATTTTTATGCTGTTTCTGTTGATTTTATTTATAACTGGTTAATTGTGTATTTGCTCTTTAAGTGTACTTATGTTCCTTGTGGGTGGAGCCCCAGAAGGCGGGGCCACCCTGACATCACCACCCCTAAGCCCTCCCTCTGTAGTCACTCGTTTATGATGTATTTTTTAGGGACTTCTGGAAAGCACTGGGGTGGGGTTTGAATGGGGCTGTGATATGTTTTAACGTGTTTTTATGTGTTTTATTGCTGTTTATGTCATCTTTCTATCATTATTTCTCATATCTTTCTTATTTCTGTTGATCTTACTTTTTATTGGTTCATTGTGTACTGTCTCTTTACATCTATTTATGTTCCTTATTCTTTGTGGTCTCAACCACTGAGGGCGGGACCACCCTGTTAGCCCCACTTCTGACCCCTCCCACTGGCTATTTTAGGGTGAGCAGCGAAGGCTCAGGAGTAGGAGGTCACTCGTTTATGGTGCAGTTTTTAGGGACGTCTGGAAAACACCCTGCGGTGGTTGGGGGGGGGGGACTATGATATGTATTAACGTGTTTTTATGTGTTTTATTGCTGTTTATGTCATCTTTCTATCATTATTTCTCATATCTTTCTTATTCTTGTTGATCTTACTTTTTATTGGTTCATTGTGTACTGTCTCATTACATCTATTTATGTTCCTTATTCCTTGTGGTTGGAACCCCTGGAGGCGGGACCACTCTGATAACACCACTTCTGAGCCCCCCACTAGCTATTTAAGGGTGAGCAGAGAAGGCTCAGGAGTAGGAGGTCACTCGTGTATGGTGCAGTATTTAGGGACGTCTGGAAAGCACCCTGGGGTGTTTGAGGCAGGGGGCCATGGTATGTATTAACGTGTTTTTATGTGTTTTATTGCTGTGTTTATGTGTTTTCATCTTTGTATCATTATCTTTCATATTTTTGTTTTATTTCTATTGACCTTATTTTGTATTGGTTCATTGTGTACTGTCTCTTTACAGTTATTTATGTCCCTTATTCCTTGTGGTTGGAACCCCTGGAGCCACCCTGACGTCAACACTCCCGAGCCCTTCCAGGAGGTCATTCAGTTTTTGAAGGACTTAATGAGGTTTGCTTGTCTTATTTGGGTTTTCTAATTCTTTTTGTTTCTTATTTTGCTTCTGTTCCTGCCTTTTTATCTTTTGGATTGTGGATTTGGATCCCTTTAGGCAGCTCCTTCTGCCTATTTTTACTCTTTTGAGCAAACAAATCAAATGAATCGATCCCCTTAAATGGATTGTTGAAAAGAATCAAATCCACAAATTGAATGGCAATGCCCATCGCTATCAGCTACTTGAGCCATTCGGTGGTCCGGGAGCGCCAGCTGTGTGTATTTTGCTCCCCAGCGCTGCTCACCCACGGCCGAAGTGTGTTCAGGAGAGCTGAACCGAAGGTCAACGTGGACCCCTCACGTTGCTGAGAGCTTTTGTTCGTCTCTCCAAGCTGCAATTAAATGCCTGCCCGCGTCTCATTTGCATACATTACCAGCCAGCCAGTCAGAAGCAATTTTCAGAGGCTTTTAGTGACCCCCTCCTTTGGTTGGCATCGGCTGCCTGTTATGAAAAATATTAACTTGTGACGATGGGAGTGCCCATTAATAACATGATGAATAAATTGAGCTCGGGTCCCTGGCATCCCAGGGGGTGGAAGTGTTGAGGTTGTGGCATCAGCTATGCGCTGGTTAACTCGGCCACTGGCTCTGAATGGGCTTCTCTGCCCTCTCATATTTTGGCATGGTGTGAGGGACCGGTCTTATCATGTTTAGGTCTCCAAAGTGCCCCCCACAAAGGCTTTATTATGCATGTCAGCCCAATTGTCGGGGTGGTGACTCTTCATACCACCACTGGCTCTCTAGTCTGCCCACCGTAAGCCTTTCTCACTCATAGGAGGGCTGTTTGTGGGATTGGAGGGGACGTTGGGTCTTATCACCCTTAGCGCTCTACTGCATGTTTAACTCTTCAATGTGCCCCTAATGGGTGTTTACATTTTTTTTTGTCATTTTGGTCCCATTGTGATGTGTTTGTGTTGGGGGTCTTCTCACTGTTGGGTCTTTCTGCACTGCCTTCAGTCATGGAAGTCTTAAATTGGGTGTAGGAGGGGATGCTGGGTCATATCACCGTTTCGATCTCCATTATGCTCCCATACAGGTGATACTTGCCGTGTCAGTCTTTTAGGACTCTGCACTTCCTAGGGACCCCTGTTGTGGAGGAGGGTGGGTTTCTGGCTGGTGTAAGCATTGAGTCTCTGCAGTGTCGCCTCCTAGAGCTGTTCCCTCATATTTTGGGGTGGGTTAGTGTCATGTTTAGGTCTCTAATGTTACTAGTTATGACAGCCTTCTTGTACAGTTAGGGGTCTTATCATTCTGGGGTCTCTGCACTGCCCCCTGTGGGCATTTTTCTCTCGTAAGTTACTCATATTGTGTTTCTTTAAATATTTGTGCAGTGCTTTGAGCAAGGTGCTATATAAAAGGCATACAATATTATCAGGTGCTGGTTTTAATATTGGACGATGTGGTGGGTCCTATCACCTTTTGAGGTCCAATGTGCCCCCCTGCATGTGTCACTTGCCTTTAAGTCCTTTAGGGCTCTGCACTGCCCCCTGTAGGCATTGTTTCTCTTATGGCCCCTATTGTGGAGTTTGGTTTCTGGCTCTTATCAGCTTTGAGTGTCCACAGCGCCCGCTGCAGGCACTGCTTTTTCATATTTTGGGATTGGGGTGTCCAGTTTTGTTACGTTCAGGTCTCTAAAGTGCCCCCCTATTAGGCGCTATTTGTCGTGTCAGCCCTATTGTTGGGTCTCTGATTGTTTACAGCACCTTTGGCTCTGTAGACTGCCCCCTGCAGGCATTTCTGACTCGTAGGACGGCTGTGTGTTGTTTTGGAGGGGGGATGTTGGGTCATAATTACCCTTAGAGCTCATTGGTGCCCCCTGCTGGTGTTGCCTGTATTGTCAGTCCTTGTAGTCTCTGCACTGCCCCCTATAGACATTGTTTCTCGTATGGCCAGCCCACACATTTTCTCTTATAAGCCCTAATGTGAAGCAGGGTGCTGCTGGCTGTTATAAGTTTGGAGTCTCCATATTGCCCCCGGCTGGCATTGTTTCCCACCATTTAGGGGTGGGGGGTCAGCTATTTTCATACTTAGGCCTCCAAAGTGTCCCATCTCTGCGCTGCCCCCTGCAGACATTGTTGTTCATATGACCCCTGCTGTAGATCAGCTGGCTGTTATAAACCCTCCCTGCTGGCACTGTGGTGGTCTTAGTGTCTGCATCTCCGCAGCGCCCCCTACAGATGTTAGTTGTCGTGTCAACTCCATTGGCTCACTCAGAAGAGTGCTTTGTGTGGTATTTGGGGGGAACGCTGGGTCTTATCACCCTCAGACCTCCACTGTGCCCCCCCACAGGGGCTGCTGGCATTTTCAGCAAACACTTTTCTGTTTTCTCTTCTGCGCCCTTTAAGCTCTCAATCTGCGAACTGCCGCCTGCTGTCTTTTCTCTTTCATATTTCGAGTAGGGGCTTGGTGGTCCGGTATTTTCATGTTTAAATTGTCCCAACAGGCATTTTTTCTATGTCAGCCCCATTGGTGGGTGCAGGCGGTTCTTATCAACATTAGGCCTCTGCACTGCCCCCGGAAGGGCATTGTACCTCATTATGATTCTATTGTGGACCAGGGGTGGTGTTGGCGGGCGCAGGGGTTTCTAACTGTTATAAGCTTTGAATCTTCACAGGACCCCCTGCTGGCGCTGCTCCCTTTTTTGGGTGGGGGGGGGTGTCTGGTCTTATCATAGTTAATTCTTCCAATTGTCCCCCTACAAGTTTTATTTGTCTTGTCTGCCTTATTGTTTAGTGGTGTGGGGTCTTGTCAACTCAGGGTCTCTGCTCTGCCCTTTGCAGTCATTTCTCAGCCCTAGAAGTGCTAATTTGGGTCTAGGGAGGATGCTGGGTGTTATCGCCCCTGTAAGTCTCTATTACGCCCCCTGCAGGTGTTGTTTGCCTTGTCAGTCCTTTAGGTCTCTGCTCTGCCCCGCCAGCACTGTTTCCTTATTGTAGCGCAGGGCGGGTTTCTGGCTGTCATAAGCTTTGGGTCTCCATGGTCTTATCCTGTCCCGTAGTGTTTTTGTCTTATCAGCTCTATTGTGGGGTACTGAGGGGTCTGCTCCTCTTAGGGTCTCTGCACTGCCCCCTGCAGGCGTTTATCACCAGTCTGCATCCCCCTGTACGTCACTACTGTGCGGTGGGTTTGCCTGTCGTCCTGTTGTGATGGTGATGAGCTTTTAAAAAAATTCCACTTCTTTTAATCAAAGCAATTAATCTTTTGAATTTATTCCATTTAATTACATTTCTTTAATTGAATTTCTTCTAAAACTCCTCTTTTGTTGAAGCGACAGAATTTGCATTTTTGGTCCTGCGCGCCACTTTGAACTTCAACTTCAAATAAATCCTCCCCCACACAGTTGGTGGCATCGCCATGGTGGGCTACATAAAAGCACTGCCAGTGTTGCAGTCTTGGCATGTGATGCCCTTGTGCCCGCCTCTTCTGGGACGTCTAGTAGCTCATAACCGAGGGGGTCCAGGACAAGTCTGTACAGACATTTATTCAATACAGAAAACTCAAAGTGTCACTATGCACAAATTAAATCAGGCAATAAATACGTCTTCTTAAAGAGTGGGCCTTTAAAACAGAGTCTTCCAGAAAGCTCCAAAAATAAATAAATACGCAGAAAACGGCAAATAAAATCCATTCCATGATGTAATGTCTTTACTTTACAGGACACCAGAACAAATCTCTTCTGCATAGTCTGTTATGTCTTGGACTGCCACCTCAGTTGGTACACGCAGATCCCTCCTGTGAAGACCCTGATCTACCACCTCAGTTTGTTTAAGCAGGTCCCCCCTAATAAGCCAGTGGCACCCTGATCTGCCACCTCAGTTGGTATCCACAGATCCCTCCTGCACAGTCTGTGGGACCCTGATTTGCCTGTTGGTACCCGTAGATCCATCCTGTGCAGTCTTTGGCATCCTGATCTGCCACCTCAGTTTGTTCAAACAGGTCCCCCTACTTAGCCAGTGGTACCCTGACCTACCACCTCAATCGGTACCCATTGATCCTACCATCAAAGTCTGTGGTACCCTGATCTGCCACCTCAGTTGGTACTCACAGATTCTTCCTATGTAGTCCATGGCACCCAGTTGGGTCCCTCCTACTTAGCCAGTGGCACCCTTATCTGCCAACTCAGTTGGTATCCACAGATCCCCCCTGTGCAGTCTGTGGCACCCTGACCTGCCACCTCAGGAGGTACTCACAGATTCTTCCTGTGCAGTCCATGGAACCCTGATCTACCACCTCAGTTTGTTCAAGCAGGTTTCCCCTACTTAGCCAGTGGTACCCTGATCTGCCACCTCAGTCGGTGTCTGCAGATCCCTCCCGCGCAGTCCTTGGTACTCTGATCTATCACCTCACTTGGTACCCACAGATTCCTCCTGTGTAGTCCATGATGCCCTGATCTACCATCTCAGTTGGTACAAGCAGGTCCCCACTTCTTAGCCAATGGCACCCTGGTCTGTTACCTCAGTTGGTATCTGAAGACCCCTCTTGCACGGTCTTTGGGACCCTGATCTGCCTGTTGGTACCTGTAGATTTGTCCTGTACAGTCCGGGGCACCCTGATCTGTCACCTCAATCGGTTCCCGTAGGTCCCTTCTGCGCAGTCCTCAGTCTGTCACCTCAGTTGGTATCTGCAGATTCCTCCTTCATAGCCAGTATCACCCTGGTCTGCTACCTCAATTAGTACCTGTAGATCCCTCCTGGGCAGACCGTGGAATCCTGATCTGCCACCTCCATTGCTATCTGCGGATCCCTTGACAGAGCAGGATTACTGCATCTCTTCCAGGCCTGCCATCTCCATACCCATGTTACAACTTCCACCCTTCTCCACGGCCCTGTACACGTTAATCAGATTTGAAGTTGGCCGCTCTGCGGGACTCCTCTTCAGACATCGGTCCTGCTCCCTCACAAAGTCCATTGGCAGAGCCGCACTGCCAGTCTCAGATCAGTTTACACCCAAAGTGATCTCCAATCACCTGCTCTTTCTCAGTCTTTTCTAACCCCCCTGTAGCACTTGACTCCACCAGGGGCCTCATGCATAACGCCATGCGTAGAATTCACACTAAAACATGGCGTACGGACAAAAGTGGAAATGTGCGTACGCACAAAAAAATCCAGATGCATAAATCTGTGTGTATGGCAACTTCCACATTCTTCCACTCCTTAAATCCTGGTCAGAGCGAAAAGTAACGCACGTGCACGCACCTGCTGCCCCACCCAAACTCCTCCCAGAATTACGCCTCTTTGAATATGTAAATCAATATAAATAGCCCTTAACCTCAGCGTTCTGTGAAAAGGCAATGGCAAAAGCACGATGTGGAAATAGAAGAATTTCAGCGAATACCAAGTGGAGGCAAAGGAAGAACGTACCATTTGTTGGTTTAAACAGTGGTATAAACAACAAAAGGAAGTTGATCGAGTGACATAGCGTGTCGGAGAAACTCGAAAGCTCAAATTCCCAAAGTCGCACAGTGCCCGAAATAAAAAAATGAAGTTGTCAGATATCAAAGTCGCCATGAAAAGGTGAGTCGCAGCCCACCGTCTGAGTGTCATTTGAAAGCTTATTAGGGTACAGACAAAAAAAAAAAAATAGGGACACAGTGAGAAAAAAGCTCGAAATGTCAACTTTAATCTCGAAATATCCACTTTAATCACGTAGTTTATTTTGTCATTAAAGTAGAACGTCATAAACTTCATCTTTAAATTGTTTAATTTACTAGTTTCTCAATTCCCATCGTAACTAAAGTAGCACATTAAATGCTTTGTTTTGTATTTGATCTTCTATGTGCTCTGTGTGTGTGAATCACTACGTGTTTCTTAAACCGGCTTTCTCTTCCTCCGACAGGACACAGAATCCATTACATTCGTGATATTACAGCTCTCTGAATAATTAAAATACTGAGATGTATACATTATATTATTTTCATGATGATAGGATTTTATTAAACACGTTGACACGGTGGCGCAGTGATAGTGACGAGCTGGCGTCCTGTGCACTGATTGTTCCTGCCTCCCTCAAGACGCCGTGAGTGACCTTCGATGAAATACTTTATTGTAGCAGTCCTGTCTCTCTCAAACGTACTAACCCTCAATTCCTGTCCTTCCATTTCTTTCTCCAAATACCCAATCGCCACACAATCAGCTCTGTAGTAGACGTTAAGCCATCTGTAAGCTTAGAATGCCAATTCTTCAAAACTTTTAAGGAACGTTGAAATATGTTCATACTACATGTTTAATTATTCTATCCATCTATCCTTCCAGTGTTGAACCAGCAAGAATACAGCGTGAGGCAGGAACAATCCCTGAATGGAGCACCAGCTTGTCGCTAGCGCTGCGCCACTGTGTCCTCACATGTTTAATTATTAACAATATAGATTATTTAAATTAAGTTAACGTTTTATCTGTATAATATAATAAACATATTTTGCTGCATTTCATCTTAAAAATGATATCATCATCATATGTAAATATGCGCTTTATAAAGTGGCTCAGGTTGTGCGATATTATAACTGTAGTGTAAGTTTACAGTGAGGTGATTGTACTTATAAGTACCAACAGTTCTACAAGGAGCACCTGATGGACTGATGGAGTGCGTTTAGAGTTCTTGGGATGAAACTGTTTTCTGAACTGCGAGGTCCGTACAGGAAAGGCTCTGAAACATTTGTTGTATGGGTGAGGTTCAAATAGACAATGCGCATGGCTGAGGCAGCGTGTGCTTGATGCTGTATACCGATAATTCTCTTTCCAATCAGCTGCTGTAGAGCTGGGATTCCACACGCAAGGACTGACGAGGGGAGCTGTGGTGATTTTGAGTGGAAAGTTTACCTGCCGGTTCAGGTCAGCTATCAGGTTCACTTGCTGCCGAATAATTCCCAACTCTGGATGGGTGCCATCGGAATGAGATTAGCAATGTTGGTAGTATTGATGGACTATTAAAGTGATATATCAATTAAATTGAATAAGAGACATACGAAAAAACTGTTTAAATTTAGGAAAGACACAGTATGCAGGGAGTGTGTCCCCTAGTGGCTAACTTACAGGTCTGCAGATCACAAAGCTGCCCACTCAGATCCTGTGTCCGCTACCCACCTACCCGCTGCATAACTCAGTACTGTAGAAGTGGAAGCGTCCCTTTATGTAATAACAAATACTCTGGTGCCGGAAAACTATGTGTGAGGTGCCCCCTAGACGGTGCGTGAGCGATGGACGGGCTCTCTGGTACACCTCCTCATCAAACCTACTTGGTCTCCACTTTCAAACGTGTAGGTGAGATGCCCCTCATCCATTTAAACTTATTTTCTGTGTCAATCCAGAAAATTCTACCAACAGCATTAAATAAATAAAAAAACAAGTCATTTTATATTGTTTAATCTTAAAAATGAAGACTCAACTGTATTGATCTGTAATCCCCAGCGATTCTGCTGAAATATCTGCTGTCACTTCTTCAAATGAACAGACCTGCCTGTTGCTCATAATAATGGCCTGCTGGCAGATTTTACACTTGGCTGATGAGCTCCATGCAGCACACAGAAGTACAAAAGTGTCTGAGGGAACTCTGGAAAAAATGGAGATTTAACTACAACTCTGGAATTGGCGGGTTCAGCTGAGGAGGATCTTCTGAATTTGAGCATCTGAGCAGTATCAGCAGCCTCATGCCTATAGACGGATAGATAGATAGAGTGAAAGGCACCATATAATAGATAGATAGATAGAGTGAAAGGCACTATATGATAGACAGATAGAGTGAAAGGCACAATATAATAGATAGATAGATAGACTGAGTGAAAGGCACTATATAATAGATAGATAGATAGAGTGAAAGGCACTACATGATAGATAGATAGATAGAGTGAAAGGCACCATATAATACAGTAGATAGATAGATAGATAGACTGAGTGAAAGGCACAATATAATAGATAGATAGATAGATAGATAGACTGAGTGAAAGGCACAATATAATAGATAGATAGATAGACTGAGTGAAAGGCACTATATAATAGATAGATAGATTGAGTGAAAGGCACCATATAATAGATAGATAGATAGAGTGAAAGGCACTACATGATAGATAGATAGATAGATAGAGTGAAAGGCACCATATAATACAGTAGATAGATAGATAGATAGATAGACTGAGTGAAAGGCACAATATGATAGACAGAGTGAAAGGCACAATATAATAGATAGATAGATAGACTGAGTGAAAGGCACTATATGATTGATAGATAGAGTGAAAGGCACAATATAATAGATAGACATAGAGTGAAAGGCACTATATAATGGATAGATAGATAGAGTGAAAGGCACTATATAATAGATAGATAGAAAGACCCAAATATATCTATGAGGATAAAATTAGTTTATATCAGTTCAGAGGCCTCAGTTCACATTAACAACAAATACTCGGCAAACTAGAACATAGTAAGTGACAAGGTTGCCCTCTATCAACTTCTGCTTTTTGCATTAGCCATTGATCCACTGGCTGTTCATTTTCTAAGTACTCCAGAGATAAAGGGGATAATCAGGGAAGGATTTGATCAGAAAATATCACTATATTCAAATGATATGCTACTTTATATGTCTGATCCACAGATATCTTTACCATTAGTCCTTAAGGCATTAGCAGAATTTAAAAGGATATCTGGACTCAAAATTTAGATAGATAGATATGAAAGGCACTATATAATAGGTAGATCGATAGATATGAAAGGCACTATATAATAGATAGATAGATATGAAAGGCACTATATAATAGATAGATAGATAGATAGAAGGCATTATATAAAAACTTATACAGATATCAAAGACACTATATAATAGATAGATTTTAAAGGCACTATACAACACATGAAACTGCCACTCTTAGCTGTGTCTCTTTGTCTGTTCTTCTGTTCTATGCGTTCATATTAGTGTCCAGTTTCCATCTTTTCAGTTTTCCACAGTGCCCACCCTGTCTGCTCTCCGGCAACCCTTGAGCCCACCTTTTATCCATTTACTTCTTCAGTACTCTCCATGTGTCAAAATTGTAACCTTCAGTATCTTATCAATTGTGCCAGTGCCCACCTTCTATACCCTCAAGTTATGCCAATGCCCCCCTGCTGGTTCCTCCATTTAGTGCCACCTTCTGTTCCATCTTTTCCTTTAACCCTAATTTTCCCAGTGCCCACCTTATGCCCAGTTCAGTTGTTCCAGGACCTACATTCTCTCTCTTACCAGTTTTTCCAGTGCCTACCTTTGTCCTATGTAGGTATCCCAGTGCTCACCTTCTAGACAGCCCAGTTGCTCCAGTGCCCATCTTCTGCTGTGCCAAGTTGTCCCTTTTCCCAGATTCTTTTCTTTACCAGTTGTTGCAGTGCTCACATTCTGGCTGTCCAATTGTCCCAGTGACCTTCTTATGTCCTGTCCAATCATCCCAATGCCCCTCATTCTCTCCCTTCCAAGTTGTTCAAGTGCCAATGCCCATCTTCTGTCATGTCCGGTTGTCTCTATGCCTACTTTTTCTGCCCTACCAGTTTTCCCAAATTCCACCTTCTGCCATGCTCAGTTGTCCCAGTCCCCACATTCTATTCTCTGCCAGTCTTTCCCTGTGCACACTTTCTATAAATGCATGTTGCACCAATGTCCACCTTATGTCCAGTCCAGTTTTTCCTATACTAAGATTTTATTCCTTACAAGTTTTTCTCTTTGCTCACCTTCAGGAATTGTCCAATTGTCCCAATGCCCACCTTCCACTTCTGCTCACCTTATTCCCCCTTTTTTTTTTTTAGTGACCCCGTGCCCACCTCACCTGGCTCTTGAGACTGGCATTGTGGTGGAGTGCCCCGAGGCTGGTTGGGCTTTGACACTCGGTGAGTGATGGAGCTCTGGTGGCTTGTGGAGGAGGACACAGCAGTTGTTATGGAGATAAGTGGTAAAAGATGGCGCCTTGAGCTGGGGAGACAGAAGCATTGCACAAGACTGATGGCCTAATTAAGCACTGCAAGGCTGCCACCGTTTGTTTTCTTTTGTTGACAGTGGCGGAGGAAACCGTACTTCTCTTCATAATTGCAGCTGGGCGCCTGATCTCATTGGTGGATTGGCTTTTCCTTCCTTTTTGTTCTTGCACCTGCGCCCTCTGAAACAATTAAAGGCACTATATAAAATTCAATTAACAGTGCCTAAGAAAACACAAATATGAAGACGGTAAATTAAAAGAATAAAATGCTTTGGGCAGTCTGGGCTGCTGCCTGACAGATCTAAGGACCTGGGCTCAAACTTCATACCTGTCTGTGTGGCGTCTGCGCGTTCTCCCCGTGTCTCGGAGGGGTTTTCTTCTTGGGTCATCCCCACCAAAAAGATGTGCAGGTTAGTTAGACACTCCATCCATTTTTTGATCCGCTTATGCAGTTCAGAGTATCATATGGCAATCGAGCCTGAATAGAGTGCCCGTCCATCATGGGCACAACCACTCAGGGCATATTTAGAGTCACCAACTAACGTGTACAGCTTTGGGGCAAAGTAACTTTAAACTGGCCACTCATTAGTGAACATGGCTGCAACACGCTGACGTCTCATTAAGGACGGGTGACCAACAGGTTCTTTCTCACCTCAGGAGCTTTTTTAAGGAACCAGGAAGTTTTGTAGCATTTCCACCACAGGAATTCGAGCCATTTGTAGTTCCTGATCGGGAGGTCACAGTACCTTTATTTAGCCAACTGCTCCAGGGTATGTATTTGACTTTCTTCAAAGAACTGCTGTGGATGAGGCTTGGGCGATGAAAGTCCATCAGTGTCTGATTGCACCATCCATCGCTTTTTGAGTGACAGTGGGCTGAATGGAAGAAGACATACTGGAATTTGCTAAAAAGTCCTTTGGACAGATGAGACAACACTGGACCATTATGAAAAGTCACATCAGCTCCATGTCCACAGACAAAAAAAAATGAAGTTTTCCAAGAAAAGACCACCACAGCTAATGTGAAATAGCTTGATGATGTCTTGGGGCTGCTTTTCTGCATCTGGCACAGGGGGCCCTGAGTCTGTGCTGGAAGCAATGAAATCTCAAGGCCATCAAGACATTCTGGAGTGGAATGTGCTGCCCAGTGTTAGAAAGTTCTGTCACAGTCACAGGTCATGGACACTCCAACAGGATAAGGAGTCAAAACACACAGCTGAAAGCACCAAGAATGGCCCAGAACAAAACATTAGACTTTTCTGAACTGATCTTCTAGGAGACCTGCTTTGAATCCCATCAAACATCAATCCAAAGAACTGAAACATACAGTCTGGAGAAGACCCCCTTCACACCTGACCCCACTGGAGCAGTTTCCCAGTCTCAGGACGAGTGGGCTGCGCGACCTCTGGACAGGTGCAGACATCTCATGGAGACCTCCAGGAATTGCTTAAGTGCAGTGACTGCAAACTCTAAAGGTAATGTAACTAAATATCAGGTGAAGGGTCCCACAATTTTTGCCCATCCCATTTCCATTTGTGCTATTATCTGAAATATTCTGCTGAATCCAAACTCTTAAGCAAAGTCTGATTTGTGTTAAATAATGAATAAACAATGATGGGTGCCAATGACTTTCGTCACTTTCTAGTCATTTCAGAGACAATTGTGGGTTCTTCTTTTTTGTGGAGGGGTACCAACAAATTTGTGCACATCTGTATACAAGTATATTATGAGCACTGTCACAAGCGGACGTAGTCGCTCTTCAGAAACCCCCTCTTGAACAGCGTTTCAATGGGAACACAGACTCACTCTAACACCTCTTTGCAGGATCAGCTGCAGGCTTGCTGGCTTGATGTGCTCCTCGAACATTTAAAAGACTGAGCCACGGCCGTCCTTTGGTGTCCCTCTTTTGTCTCTCTTCCCCCAGACTCCCTCTGCTCCGGTTGCTGCTTCCAAGCTGCTGTACCCCCTTGACGAAGAAGACTTTGTGTTCTTTTGAGCAGCAGTTGGGGCCGAGGTGTCAAGTTTGACAGCCGTTCTTTGTGTGGCCAGATCGCTTGTGACTTGTGTTTGTATCTGCCTGGACAGCAATAAAGTTTCTACTCCTTGGGAATGCTTCGGTACTCTCCTGTGCAACTTTGTGACCCAAGCTTGACAATATATATGATATAAATAGATATGCATACAGATAGACAGACAAAGGATGATAAAAAAAAACACAAAACATGAAATTACGATGGTTTAGTTCAGTGGCTCTCAAACTTTCGTATTTCACGCCCCCCCCTTTTCTACCTGGAATAATTCTGCGCCCCCTGCATAATATAAAATAGATGAGGATAACCCACTAACAAAGATATGATACTCTTATTTCCATAAGATTTGCATGTGTTCGGCTAACTTCGATGAAATATTTGCAATTTATTTTTTTTTAAAGTGCTTTAATAACTGTTAGAATGCCTTGTGTGTTTTTTGGTAAAAACAAAGAATAAATTATTTATTCTTATTTAATTATTTTTTTATTTAAAGAAATGATTAAATATGTTTTAATTTTTAACACTAGAATTACCAGAGCCTACGAAAAAACTCGTAGATCCGACCCACCTTAAATCGCTTCTTAAAACCGCTCTGACCTCTCCGCCAGCCTCCTTTGTCCTGTAAATGTGCCGATAAAAACAAACTGCAAGCAGCCGGCTATTCCATCCCCCCACCGACTCAGAACGTGCACGAACTTCTCCGAGCTCATGCCTCGATTATCTGGGAGTGAAGTGGAGTTTTAGAGTGGAAATAATAGATTGTTATTTGGAACACACGCATTTCATGTGTGTTCCGTTTCTACAGTAATCTGTGTAAACACAATGTTAAAACAGAAACTTTTTCATATTTTAGTAATAAATGTCACAAAATGTAGACATAAACTATAAAATGTGTGAAGCCTGACAGCCAAAGAGCAAATACACTATCATAAAAGGTTCAGGACTTTTACAACAGCTTCTGTGGCGTACTGGTAAGATTTTGTCACTTAGAACCCAACCGACTTGCTGTACCTCAAGAGATTCGAGTTCGAATCTCCGCTAGGGAGAAACTTTATTTATTTTTAACCTTCGCCGTTCTGCCTGCCTGAACTCCCTGTCTATCTATATAGTAATAACAGTAATTTTATTATTATAGGAGCTTCCCTGTCTGCCTATCATATAGTGCCTTTCCTTCCTACCTATCTATATATCTATCCCCTTAGCTGTTTTTTATATATCTATTATACAATGCCTTCCCTGTTTATTTATATATTTAGTGCCTTCTCTGCCTGTCTGTCTGTCTGATTGCATATAGCGCTGAACTTACTGCTCTGTACTATTCTGTCTTCTGCATGTCCTGGAGTACAAAAGAAACACCACCATACAGCAACATGTGCGAACTGGCAAGATCGTGGAAAAACACGCGGTCACTGATTACAAACCGCAAGATGAATGAAAGAGACAATATATGTAAAAACATCATCGCACTAATGCAATATTATTTGAAAACAAACAGCGTCAGATTGGGTTTGAATATGCGCCCGATCTGACGCTCTTCTTTTTCAAATAATATTGCATGTATTGAACTATTTTAGAATAAAAACATACATTTGATTTCAGTCAGTCTGTAAGAGCCAGTGTAAATGCATGATAATTATAAAGGTTAACTTTTTTTTAATTCAGTTCCATTCTCTCAGTCGCGTCCACGATCCCCCCACCCATCTGACACTGCTTTTTTTCACATAAAGACGCGCTATACTCAAATGTGATTTATTTGGAGACGCGCTATACTCGAATGTTATTTGTATAGGGAAGAAAGTACAATGTCAGGTGCTCATTCAGTGTAATAGGAACCATAGCACAGAGAGATGTGTACACTGCAACAAGTACACATGTCGTGAATGTAGGAAGGGTGTGTGGGAATTGTTAATATTTGAATGTGATGATTTTATATAGCACGGATCGGAAATCAGCAGTTCTTAGCATTGCACCACGCAAGCTGTCGTATCAACCGCCTACTGTAACTTGCTTTATTTTTTCTTCACGTATAGTCTAGAATAAAAGTGCACTTGTTTTGTTATTCTTGTACACCAACATATGTTCCTGTGTTTGAGCGACACGGGCATGCTCAAAAAAATAGACGTGTAATGCCACGAAAAGTGCACGCAGGCTCTTCAGTTCACAAGCATTGGTACGAGAATGCAATCACAAATACGCTGCAGAGCTATAGCGCATCTTTATGTGAAAACAGCATTCTCAATTTGGGGGGGGGGGTGTAGGGAAGGATCCTGAACACGACAGAGAGAATGAAAAGTGAATAAAAAAAAAAAACTAACCTTTACAAGTATCATAAATTACACCGGCTGTTACACACTGAAATCAAATGTATGTTTTTATTATAAAATAGTAAGAATAACAGCAGTTTACGTCTCAAAACTGAATCGCGCAGGATCAAACTCATGACCTTCTGAATACTAGTCAGCGGCTGATACCATTATGCTACCGTGGCAGATGAAATACGTATGTGTCAATGTGGCATGCTAAGGTGGCTTTTTTCTGCAGTTATATTTTTGAATAAAAGCAAACTTGTTCTGTTATATTTGTACCTTTTGTAAATGTGTTTGATATTTGGACTTCAGGCTTTACACATTATATAGTTTATGCTTACATTTTGTCATTTACTACTACAATATGAAAAACGTTTCTGTTTTAAAAATGTGTTTACACGGATTACTGTAGAAACAGAACACACGTGAAATGCGTGTATTCCAAATAATGATCTATTATTTCCACTCTAAAACTCCACTTCACTCCCAGATAATCAATCAAGGCATGAGCTGGGAGAAGTTTGTGCACGTTCTAAGTCGGTGGGGGGATGGAATAGCCGGCTACTTGCAGCTTTTCTTTTATCAGCACATTTAGATTAACAAAAGACGCTGGCGGAGAGGTGAGAACGGTTTTAAGAAGCGATTTAAGGTGGGACGGACCTACGAGTTTTTTCGTAGGCTCTGGTAATTCTAGTGTTAAAAATCTCGTAAACGAGGACACCGATGAAGTCAATCTGCGTGAGATGAATGTATTTTCGTCTGACAAATGTTATACCGCTGTTAGCTGTATCATGAAAATAACCAAATACGCAGTAAATTATTTATCTCAGTTTGGCAATATTGGCTATGCTGCCAATGTGCAGTCGCACCGCATTATCACCTGATCTACTGTTACTCGAATTTTTGCGACAGATACCGATACGTCTTGAACTTTCTGGATTGAAAATACGTGACTATAAAAGCAGCAGCAGCGGCGCCACTCGTCATAGAAACAAACTTCAAATAGAAAAGGAGCTCAGAGTGTCCATCTCGAATATCAAACCAAACCTGGACAGGCTGTGTACTTTAAAGCAGGCACATATTAGTCATTAGATCTATGCCTTAGAAATGTTTTATTTTAATTTTAGTTATAATGCATTCGTTGTGATTATACAGTATGCTTGCAAATTTAAATTTGAAATAAAAATGTAAAAAATTAATTTTGATGTATTGTTCATTTATTTGACACCCCCCTTGTACAGCTTCAGGGGCGCCCCCCACAGTTTGAGAACCGCTGGTTTAGTTAAACATTTTCTCGCCTATAGAACAAGGCACATAACTTATGAATTCTGATCTTTTCATTTATCTGGTCGAGCCGCATAAATTCTTCAGTTACAGTAGTTATTAAGCCTCCAGTGGCATTCATTTACTCACAACTAACTTAAACTGCGTTTTCCCCCCATGTGTACATGTCTGTGTAAGGTGCTGCTCTGAATTTATGTCTGGAATTACAAAGAAATTTACCTTTCAGTTACAGTGACACCAATAGCTGGAATACATTATTACTTCTAAGTTACAGTCAATGTGATGAGGTGCCACACGAGAGGGTGGGCATTAAACTAAAAGAAGTGGCAGTTCAGGATGTGGCATAGATGGGTGCAGAATTGGCTCAGTCACAGGAAGCAGAAGGTGATGGTTAGAGAAACCTTGTGACGTTAAGAATGGTGACCACCAGGAGTCAGAGCTGGGGTCGCTGCTATTTTTAATAAATATAAATGATTTAGATAGGAATATAATTAACAAGCTGGTTAAGTTTGCAGATGATACCAAGATAGGTGGATTAGCAGATAATTTGGAATTCGTTATATCATCACAGAGAGCCTTGGATAGCAGACAGGCTTGGGCAGATTTGTGGCAGATGAAATTTAATGTTAATAAATGTAAAGAATTACACATAGGAAGTAAAAATGTGAGGTTTGAATACACAATGGAAGGTCTGAAAATCGAGAGTCCACTTTATGAGAAGGATTTAGGAGTCGTAGTGGACTCTAAGCTATCGACTTCCCGACAGTGTTCAGAAACCATTAAGAAGGCTAACAGAATGTCAGGTTATATAGCGCAGTTTGGCCTCCAGGCTACAAAAAGGACATAGAAGCACTGGAAAAGGTCCAGAGAAGAGTGACTAGGCTGATTCAGGGTTACATAGTGTGAGTTATGAGGAAAGATTAAAAGAGCTGAGACTTTACAGTGATGAAGAGGAGACCTGACTGAAGTGTTTAAAATTACGAAGTGAATTAGTCCAGTGGATCGAGACGGTGACTTTAAAATGAGTTCATCAGGAACACGGGGACACAGCTGGAAACTTGTGAAGGATAAATTTCGCACAAACATTAGGAAGTTTATTTACACTGAGAAGACACCTGGGATAAGTGACCACGTGGTGTGGTAGACAGTGGGACTTTATGGACTTTCAAAACTTGACTTGATGATGTTGTAGAAGAATTAGATGGATAGGACTGTTGGGCTGAATGGCCTGATCTCGTCCAGATTATTCAATTGTTCTAATAATGTGGATGAACCTTCAACGTGCTTTTGTCGTTCTTCCTTCCCTTTTGGTCGCCCCTGCTGGTTGTCAGTGGTCCTGCAGTTTTCTCTTTGACGTTTTCCACACACGCTCTCCTCTTCTGCTTGCAGACTTTACATCTGCTGGGCAGTTGGTGGTCAGTCAGATTTAAGACATGAAGAGGTAGGGGAAGTGATGGCGAAGGTGGCAGGGATGAGAATGGCGCCCATACGCATGCATCGCACGGCTGCCCTGCTGTCCACTGCCGAGAGTTGATTCTATAATAAAATAAAGTAAGGAGATCAATCATCACCCCAAACGTGGACAGTAGACGTCATGTAGTACATGTGTACCAGATTTCAGGTCAATAGGTCAAACAGTTTGCGAGCTACAGGTGATTTAAAATCCCGGACAGACAAACGAACAGCCACGGCAGCGTATTATATAGAAAGTCTTTGTAGTTTTATGGCAGGGGTTAGGGCGAGGGCCTTAAACCAGTCTGGCCAGTGATTCTCTGCAGGTCTCTCAATCAGCTCCCGCATGAAGGCCAACTACCAAGCTGGCAAGTATCAGCTTAACAAATAGTATGAGACCATTGTGTCACACCAGAATTCTATTGGTCTAAAGTTGCCTGAAGCCATTAAGTACCACAACACCCTATTGGCTGTGGGGTTTGGACAGAGAGTCTATACATCTGCTGGCTTTACTCCTCCTTCTCTCTCTCTCTCTCTTTCTGTCACACCATTGCCATGAGGAGCACAGCTTGGCAGCCATTTTGAGACAGGCATGTGGCCTGTCCTAAAGAAAGCTGACCAAAGATGACCCCTTCACTGGAGACATTTTAAGTAACTACAAGTTTGTGTGCCGCTTGAAACTACACAGCAGCATTTATCAGGTTGTATGGTTGCCATTGTTCAGTTTTACTTTGCTTATTGTTATTATTTATGAATATTAGGTTATTTATGAAATTGAGGTTAGAGATGTATAAGTGAAGGTGGGGAGAAGTTATAAATTACAATACCTTAGACACAGTGGTAAGTCTGTGAGATCTAAAATATTCTGGTAAAGGCTACACTTTAATAATACAAAAGGGGAATGGAGAGTAATAGAGAGCTCTACTAAGACAAAGCAGGTCCTACAACAGATAGCGCACGCCACAGAAAAGACCTCCCTAATCTCCATTGAAGACATCTTTATCAAGCATTGCACCTGTAAAGCCTGCAGCATTGTGGAGGTCCGCTCCCACCCTTCCCACTTTGTCCCCACTTCAATCTGGCAGAAGGTACCAAAGCATCTGAATCAGTTCTGGTAGCTTCTAGCCCTCGGCGGTCCGGACCTTGAACTCTGTGCTGCCCTCCTGCCTTCAGATTTTCTTCTAGTAACACATTTATGTGCAGTACATTTGTAACACTTGTCACTGCTGTTGTTTGTTGTTATTACATAGTTATTACGCCATCTATTTCAAGTTATTACTATCTATTCACTTATAGAGCCCTCTGTGATGTTTGGGACAAAGACTCGTTTTTTTATGATTTGCCCCTCTGCTCCACAGTCTAAAATTACAAATTGAACAAATCAGAAGTCGTGATTCAAGTGCACATCCCAGACTTTCATTTAAGGAGATTTGCAGACATTTCAGTCACACAACACTTTTTCTGCATGGTCCCCCCATTTCAGGGCACCATGATGTTTGGGACAATTGGCGTCACAGGTGTTTGTGATTCCTCAGGTGGGTTTCATGGCTTCATAAGATGCCTCAGCCTGCTTCTATGGTTTGGAGTTTGTAGCTGCCATTGTTCAGCATGAGGACAAGAGCTGTGCCAATGGAAGTCAAAGAAGCCATCATGAGGCTGAGAAACAAGAAGAAAACCATTGGAGACGTCCAGAAAACCAAAATCAACTGTCAGGAATATCATGATGAAGAAAGAACACGCTGGTGGGCTCAGGAATCATAAAAGGAGTGGTAGGCCAAGGAAGACCTCCACTGCTGAGGACAGAAGAATCCTCACTATGGTCAAGAAAAAGCCCCAAACGCCTGTGCGACAGACCAGAAACAGTCTACAGGGGGCCGACGTGAACAGAAACACAGAGGAGGACTCACTGCAAGATGGAGACCACTAAAACAGGATGGCCAGAGGACAGTTTGTGACAAAGGACTTCAAAGAGCCTACAGAATTCTGGGAAAAGGTCTTATGGACATATGAGACAAAGATGAACCTCATCAGAGTGATGGCAAGAGCAAAGTGTGGAGACGACAAGGAACTGCCCGAGAGCCAAAGCAGATCACCTCATCTATTAAACATGGTGATGCTGGGGTGTTATGGCTTGGGCACATATGGCTGCCACAGGTCCTGGCACACTTCCCTTCATTGATGATGGAACTGCTGATGGCACAATGAATTCTGAGGCATGTAGAAACATCTGATCTGCTCAAGTTCCAGTAGATGCTTCCAAACTCAGTGGACGCGCTTCATCCTACAACAAGATGATGAGCCAAGCAGACTGCTGAGGTGACACAGGAGTTTATCAAAGCTACAAAATAGAAAATCCTTGAATGCCCAAGCCAGTCACCTGATTTCAATCTAAGTGAGCTAAAACGTAAACCTCAGGGGACAAGCCCTCCGAAACAAGCAGGAGCTGAAGATGACGGCATTAGAGGCTTGGCAGGGCATCACCAGAGAAGACACTCAGCACCTGGTGATGTCTGTGAATCGCAGACTTCAAGTGATCATTGCATGCTGTGATATACGACAAAGAACTAAATATGACAGCTATAATAGATCTGCCATTGCTGTGTCCAAACATTATGGTGCCCTGAAATGGAGGGACAGTGTAGAGGAAGTGCTGTGTGACCAAAATGTCTGCTGCTCCCCTGAAATGAAGCTCTGCAATGTGCACTTTAATCACAAGTCTGAATGGTTGGGTTTGTAATTTTAAACTGTGGAGCAAATCAGGGAAAGAATGGGTCTTTGTGCCAAACATTATGAAGGGCACTGTCCCTATTTATTTATTTATCAATTTATTTATTTCTAGTCAGGTAAGAGGAAAAGAGAAAAGACCTAAGAGAAGGTTTATGGATGTGGTGAGAGAGGACCTGCAGGTGGTGGAAGACGCAGAGGACAGGACGATATGGAAGAAGATGATCCTCCGTGGCGACCCCTAACAGGAGCAGCTGAAAGAAGATGAAGAAGATGAAGGCTGTGACGTTCTTTCCCTGTCTTGCACTTGTCCTGTGTTTAACTTTATGTTACGCTATGGCCCCTTCATTTCACGCCACTGTAGGCTGCAGTGCGGTGTACGGATGGTATGACAGTAAAGCCACTTGACTTGACTTGGCTTGGCTTGACTTGTCAGATATGAACTGATTATTGTTCATAATTGAATTCTTTAAAAGCAACTCCATTGAGAGGTTTGCTTCCGCTGCTGTTTGGCCGCCCTTCCAGTTAAATGAATTTGTACCGAATGCTAGTTAAATCACACAGCCATAGTGTGATCTGTAATTTCCATCATCACATCCAAAATAAAAAAGATCAGACGGTCTGTTCCGTCAAGAAAGGAAGGCCGGTGCAGTTTTGTATGGGGGTGACAGCAGAGTGGGCGCTTTAGACACGGATGCACATGTGATTACGCTTTATGTTGATAGATTATTGCTGGAAATGTTATTAGTTCAAGTTTTTGCTTTAGTGGCCTTTCTACATGCACGCTTCATTTGAGCTGAATTCTGGGTGGAAATTATTTACCGCAAATACGACATAAACAAATTCAATTATTGGAGCTCGCTTTCTGAACTGTGACACTTTGATTAATTCCTAAGAAGATTGTGGAAGTGTTGGGGGGGGGGGGGGGGGGGGGGGGGGTTGGGGGACGGAGGTTTTCCTGCAGACTTCTGCGTTATTTCGTGAAATGGCCTGCAGCGACGATGAGAGCAGAAACCATTTTCTGCCTTTGTTCCCAAAATTTGATTGTAGTTTGCTCAGAGGGATCCAAAAGCAGTCCCTTTATGGGGCATTTGAAAACCAATCGCAGCTGTGAGAGGATTACAGTTTGATACGTACATCACTCCTTTTAAAAAAATAAAATAAAAATAAGTAAATATTGCCAAGTGCTCATTGGAGATCCGTGTTATTTATATCCAGTCGCACTCAACATGACACCGTGAGTCACCCAGATCCCGTCTTTAATCCCAAACAGACGTGTCACCTGATGTACTCTCTCTCTCCGCTCCTCTTCCAGAATGTTCCACATCTTAAAGTGGGGTTACTTTTCCATATGTCATGTACGCTTGCTTAAGGGACACTTTCTGGGCTCTGTCATGGTGAGCCGTACCACCCCACTGAGACAGGGGGTGCTGTCGCTTACTACCCTCTTTTTTGTTCCCACAGTCTCAAGAGTCCTGATGCAGAAGACACCTAACAAGATTTCTGTGCCACTTCAATAGCCCCATCCACTCCCGGCTGAGCGCCCATATATTCTGCCCACCTGAAGGAAGTGGCTGTCACTTGAGGACTGTAGACCCGAGGAGACCGAGCTCTTAAGCATTCAGAGACAACCTTGGCAGTTTATGCTTTGTCCTGTTTGTTTAAGTGTACTGTAGGTTGAACAATTGGTGTAGTTGGCAAGATAAACATGGATGATGATGATAACCTGTAGGCCCAGCTGTGATATGTGACGATCAAGCGTGAAGCCCCTGCCTCAAAGTGGGACCTCACCCAGTTGCCGTATTGCTTGTCTGAGTGTGAATTCACATTAGTGAGCGACTGTGCTATGCTGCAATGGCTCACCCCCCTACCCGAAAGTAGATCAACCCACAAGTTACAAGTTGGTTTCTGGATCTGCAGCCTTACAAGTGCATGGTGCTCCACCATATAGAGTCCCTCAAAGCCAATGCTGAAGCCATCTCCCGGATCCATGACTTCACAGCTATCAAAGGGAGGTGCCATGTCACACACAGGCATTTAGAGGACACCTTCGGAGCTCTGTCATGCTGAGTAATACCACACAGCGTAGAGAGGTGGGGTGCTGTCGCTCTCTGCCTCATCTTTGTTCCCACAGTCTCAAGAATCCTGATGCAGAAGACACCTAACAAGATTTCTGTCCCACTTCAATAGCCCCGCCCCTCCCGGCTGAGCGCCCATATATTCTGCCAACCTGAAGGAAGTGGCTGTTACTTGAGGACTGTAGACTTGAGGAGACTGAGTTCTTAAGCATTCAGAGACATCCTTGGCAATTTATGCTTTGTCCCGTTTCTTTAGTTTTAGGTTTCGAAACAAAGGAGATGACCCAACCATTGAACAATTGGTGTAGTCGGCAGGATAAACATGGATGATGATGATAACCTGTAGGCTTCGCTGTGATATGTGACGATCAAGCGTGAAGCCCCTGCCTCAAAGTGGGACCTCACCCAGTTGCCGTTTTACTTGTTTGAGTGGAATTCACGTTGGTGAGCGACTCTGCTATGCTGCAATGGC
>JANRMT010062789.1:9044380-9061036 GCA_026402145.1 Polypterus bichir lapradei | reverse complement strand
CTGAATCTTGTTTCTTTAAGGTTAAGCTTCTGAAATAGATGGATGCACCGAAGAAGGGACCCAACCCTTAAACCCGTGTCTGCATTCTCTTTGCACAGTTGGTGTAGTTGGCAGGATAAACAGAAACCTGTAGGCCCCACTGAGGTAGTCCAATCCCTACAAGAGTGGCCGGGACGCTTACAGCTACAAGTATCAGAACAGCAAGTCGATTTGATGGAGGTGAAGAGAAACGGCAGCAGTGGCCAGTTGTGATATCAGTTGTTTTGGTGCAAATTCACTTTGGCGAGCAACCACGCTATGCTGCAATGGCTTGCCACCTGCAAAGAATCCAAATAGCGAGTCATCTGCTGGTTTCTGGATCTGCAGCCTAGCAAATACAAGGGGCTCCACCACAAACTGCCCCTGCACAACAATATTGATGCCCCCTCTTGGCTCCATGACCTCACAGCTAGCTAAGTAGGGGATCCCGTGTCACAGGTGCTTAGGGCTCACCTTCAGGACTCTGTCATGTTAAGTAATACCACCTCACGGACAGAGGCGGTGCTGTCACTAACTGCATCTTCTTTGTTCCCACAATGCCAACACAGAAAATGCCTAACACGGCTTCCATCATGCTCTAATTGCCTCACCCCTCCCAGATGAGCACCCATATACCTCTGCAAGGACAATTGACTAGAGGAGATGGAGCAGTTAAGCATTGTGAGAAAATCTTGAATTTCTCTAGCCAATGGGCGAATGTTTGTTTTGTCCTGTTTCTTCAAGTTCTAAATTAGGCAAGTGTGCCAAGGTGGCGATCTGACCCTTCAACCCATGACTGCATTCTCTTTCTACACTTAACCGTTTAGTGGCTAATAGCCTGATCCTGTCAGATGGTGGAGGTTTACTTGGGGCCTTTGGGTACCTTTATGCTAGGCTGAAGTCCAAGTTTGTTTAATCAGAAGAATGTTGATTTGATCTTTAACCTCCATGAGCACCCCGTCTGATGATGTGACATGTTAGAAGTCACCAGCTTCTGCATCAGGTGACAGGGATCTGCTCTTTAAGTAGTCTGTTTGTGTTCAACAGTGTCACAGGAACAAAGTCCAGTTGTCATGAGGACAGGGTAAGACTAATATTACGATAACAATATGTAATTATACCTTAGAACTTACTTCAGGTTAAGACTAGTAATGATAACATCTCAGAAGCCGAGTGGTCAGCTAGCCTGGGGGAATACAGCGGAGCTGAGATTAAACAGGACCTGGGATTAAGTAGGGAATCTCCTGAAGATGATGATATCCCACTGGTTTGGAAGGTACATCAAGGACACTCTACTAAAATAAAGACAGAGATAGACAAGAAGCTCAGCCATTTTCCATGCATGGTGGAGGAGCAGACCATCTAGCTCAGCGGCCATGTTGCCTGTTACTGATACTCCTCTCCAAGGCCATGCCAGACCAGAGGCTAATGAATAAGACAGTGAGCCACTGTCAGGTTATATTATTTTAACCAGCACTAATCATACTTTGCTGTTTTTGGGAATAAAATCTATGTTACATACGAGGGGGCGTTGGGGGGGGGTATGGTCCCAAAATTTCCTGGAATTGCTCAATAGCATCAGAGTGGGGTGTAGTTATCACAAATGCTACTAGGAATCTTATGCCTACAGTCTGGTTAATCAGCCCACCAAGTGGCATGGTGCTGAGCTAATCGAGTTTTTACTGACAGACTTGGGTAGGGAAACACAACAATTACAGACGTTTTAATCCAATACTGTCGTGAGTAATTATAAATCGTCTTACCCAGGGGCTGAGTGGCTATTCCAAAGGTGTACTTCAACAAGACAGTGAAGATGATGCCACATACAGGGCTGGTGCCAATGCACAGTCCTGCTTTACTCCACTGCAAATGTTGAAAGGCTTGGATGTGCAGTCATCATGCAAAACTAACTGTCCCTGTCATATTATCAAGAAAAGACAGAATTGGTGGGCAATATTTCTTGGCCAGAACTGTGAATGATCCTTGCTTATTAGATCAAACGCTTTTGTAAGATCGATGAAAGAGATGCTTTTTATGTTCCCTGCATTCCTACCGCAGTTATCTGTGGGAGAAAAAACCATGTCAGTTGTGGACCCCTTAGTCCTAAACCCGCACTGTCTGCAGGAGCCCCTGGGCTCTTCAAGTCGAGTCCTAGGGGTACCTGAATTAAATAGCAGACTGTAGTCTGATGCTGTGGCTCTTTGTGAGTTGTATACTGTGGTAAGCCACGTTCCGCGGCTGTAATTAATGCAAATATAGAGACAGCCGATTGGCTTGACACGGACATTTGGAAAAAAAAATTGAGAGAAATAAAGTTTTCATTTACCTGTTTTAGCGCCCCTCCACAGATTAACACGGCAGCGGCACAAAGCTTTACCGGCGGGATCAGGGCCGGATTTAGACTTGATAAGGCCCTAAGCTATTTGAGACATGGGGCCCTTTATAAGTCCAGATATGCTGTAGTATATTTAAGTATATATGACAATTGGTCACTCGGACAATTTGTTTTGGGGGCCCCCAAGAAGGCGGGGGCCCTAAGCTATAGCTTGTGTAGCTTATACGTAAATCCTGCACTGGGCGGGATGCTCCAAGGGCAAGCCGTGGGGCTCAAACTTGCTGAGGCCGTTTTCCGAGCGCGCTGCAGGAGAGAGGGCAAACGTGCAATATTTAAAGTCAGAGAAACGGGTCAGAAGGATAGAGAGCTCAGTTTTAAAGTAGCTGGCACAGAGAATTTTCATGTGTGGCAAAGCACAGAAGTGAAAGAAAGAGAAAGTACAACAGGACTCACTTAACAGAGGCTGAACGGGAAGCTCAAAAAGACAGATGGGCACGCGCACACGAGAGAGAGAGAGAGTAGGAGCATTTAAACAGGGTGGATAAAGGGTGCGCGTCCTGACGTGACGGATTATTGGAAGTCCGCGGGTAACATAAGTGCAGATTGTTGGTCAAAAGGGCCCGTGTTATAAAACCATGGTCCAAACGCCAGGGTTCATCTTTCGGCCAGGTCTTCAGGCTTTAATGTAGATCTGTGCTACTGATTTGTTTAACTGAGTAGTGGAGATACGTACCGTCCTTTGTGTGTATAGTAGGTCTTTAGTTTTTCATTCTTTTTCTTTATTACTAGGGGGCTCTTCCCCCTGCTCACTTTGCTCGCCAATCCCCGGGTGGGCACTACACACTAGTCACTTCACGGCTCTGCCGCTCACGTTTGGGGATTCCAATGTACAATTTAAACAGATTGTTATTTTCATGGGAATTGTTACATATGCATAAGAGAACTAACTATTTTACATTACGTGATGTGAGATTTTGCATGTAATTTGATAAATGTTTTGTATGTCTTTATTTATAATTTAGGCAAACCAATGTAATTTAGTGTTACTTTGGTGAGAGGCATTCGTGTTTGCCCCCTATTTACGACTGTCTCTTTGTAATTTTACGACAGGATTTGGGGGGATGTGTCTTAAACCAGTTTGATGAGTATTTCTCTGCTAAAGTCTTTCAACCCCCTGCAAGGAAGCCAGGATGTTTAACATATAGCTTGGGGGGTTGCAGGTGTTAAGATGTACTATTTTCCCCCATTGGTCTGGATTGGCTGTAGGGGCTGGATAAAAAAACCTATAAATTTGCTTGCTCAACCACATTCTCTCTCTCTAACCAACATATGATGAAGAAGCATCTCTCTTGCTAACTTGTGATGATGAAGACAACACAATGAAGAGCACAGCTCAGCAGCCATTTTGAACAGACATGTGGCTGAAAGCTGAGCACCAATGATGCCTTAACTAGAGACATTTTAAGTAGCTACAAGTCTGCGTGCCACCTGAATTACACATCACCATTTTATCAGGCTGTATGGTTGCCAATATTCAAATGTACTTTTCATTTTGTTATTATTTATGAATATTATCAGTAATACATTATTTTATGTGTAACTTAACTCCTGCTTGTCTTTTTACTACATCTAATTGCCTGAGGTTATAGATATAGAAGGGAAGGTGGGGATAAGTTATATAAAATAATACCTTATAGACAGTGGTAAGTCTGTGAGATTAGGCATTCTAAGGCTACATATTAATAATACATCAGGGGAAAGTAGAGCAATATATATATATATTACTCTACCATGATAAAACATTAACATAGTAAAAAAATAGTGAAATGTAATAAATTGAAACAAAATTATATTTCCTGTTGTGTTAGAGGTATTCGTTTCATTATACGTTCTCGTTCAGTTTGGCTTTCAAATTAACAAGCAAATACTTTTTAAACTTACACATTTACTGTAAAACCTCAGTAAAAACAATATTTAGAATTAACTTTTCGTCAATATCACATTGAATTTTGATTCTGTGTTTGGACTTACTTCGTAACGGCGCAATGTATAACTGCCTGTGAGTGAATTTCGCTTCTTTCTCTATAATAAATAAAACAACGTTTTCGATTGTTTGTCCCTGTGATTTGTTAATTGTCATAGCAAAAGCTCTTCTAACGGGAAGCTGTAAACATTTTAATGCGAATGGCATAACAAGATCTCCTTTGGTGTCTGATGTTATCCCCTGATGATGTACTACATTACCTTTCTTGTCGCCTGTTAAAATTTTACATGTCAGAATTGTTCGACCAATTTTGAATACAACTATCCATCCATTCATTATCCAACCCGCTATATCCTAACTACAGGATCACGGGGGTCTGCTGGAGCCAATCTCAGCCAACACAGGGCAGGAAACAAACCCCGGGCAGGGTGCCAGCCCACCGCAGTGAATACAACTAATCTTGTCCCATTGCATAGCCCATCACTCGGACGTAAATTCCGCAATAACATTACGATTCATCCTTCTTTTAACAGTAATTCATGTGGTGGAAGACCGGATGATGTTAACGGTTGTAGATATTCTATAGGATATTGTAAGTTGGTGTTTTCATCTTCCACACCATCATCTGTGTAACCGATCGACAGTTTTCGCGTTACTTTGTTTGACTTCATTGTTTCTTGGTGCTAGGTTTGCGCGTGTACTCATTTTTTATATTGATAACTCTTCGGTATGAAATTCTTCAATAAGATTTGGACATAATACATCTTCTTTAATTGGGAAGTTAAAGTGAGGAAAACATAAAAATTTATAAGAGCTGAGAGTGCAGGAACTGAGTCTGACAAAAGCATTCGCACGAATGAGAAGAGAGGGCCGTGGGCATGGGGCGTGAACTGGAAATGGTAGAGAGAAGGGCAGGACTCTTGGCAATAGCCTCGTCTCGTCTCGTCTCAAGATTTTCTTTTATAATAGAGAGAAGTTTTTTCAACCTGTCCTTCGTGATATGTTTTGAAGCTGGATGAAGGAGGTGGACGAGTTTTCTTTTCGTTCTTTTTCTTTTCATTGTTGATTTGGAAGTCACTATAAATGTTATAAGTAACACCTACATTCATTTATTTTTCTTTTTGGAACTGTCTTTGTAGTGGACTTTGTAATTTTTTTTTTTTTGCAAGGCATTATTTTGTAAAAGAGTTTTGGGCTCAGCTGGAATAAATCACAATCCTGCTGTTGAGCAGCCATTTCAGCCTGAGTCTCCCTTACTCCATCCCCTGGTTGCTCGGTTTCATCAACTGGCATCCCAAAGTGTGTTTTGTACCACAGTGTCCTTACCCGGGATGTCACATGCACCTTTGGCAACTTTATAATGAAGGTGCTGAGTTAGAAACGATTGTCTTAACAGGCTGTAGGCTGATCCTGCCACGTGTGAGGGCTGATCTGCTTTGCCAGTCTATAGACTCAGACCTCCTTAGCCCCCTGCAGTTATCTGAAGCACAATCCTCTCATCTCTCTCCATAGAGTACTCTAGTCTGATCCTGTCACTGTCCCATCCTTATGTCATTTTGTACTATTTTGGTGTCATGGCTTACACTTGCACTCCAATCTCCTTAACTCTTGGTCTTGGTCTCATCTTCAAGGTGTTGGTCGGATAAGGCAGACAAATCTCTTGGCTAATCTGAAGTCTGATTCTGTAGGATCTCAGTATCGTGTTCATCTACCATAATGTTCTTTTGTTGTATCCCATCTTAGAGCTGTGCTCGTAATGTTTGTCCAACTTTCTAGCTTCTTGCAGCTTCTAGTTCCCATGTCAAAAAAAGACAAACTTCCCTCTTTTGGAATCTATTGCCCAGTGTGTGATTTTAGCGTCCTGTAGCTTCTTCTAAGTGGCATCTGGATTGGTAATTGGTTCTATTTATATGCCAGTTCCAGGCTGATCTTGTGAGATGGGAGAAGTCTGAGCCTCTCACTCTAGCAATCTGCTTAAATGAAATGAATGTAATAGGAAGGCCTCTTTGTCTGGCTCAAGTTTAATCGATCAGTGCCCAAGTTCTATATCTGGCCATTATCTGATCCTGTCCGAGTCTGGAACTTGTCTCTTTACAAGTCTGCATGTGTACTTTGATGAGCTTTATAATGGCCGCTGAATTCTGTCACATGTGAGGGCAGATCTGCTTTGCTGGTCTGTAGACTCGGCCTAAGAGGGCCCTACAAGTAGCTCTGTAGCCATCTGACTCAAAGTCCTGTCACTGTCCTCATACAGTATAATGCTGAAGTCTGATCCTGTCACAGGTCCGTGTCCTCAGTGTCCTATTCTGGGATATCATCTACTGTTGAATTCTGCTCTGCACTTGTAATATTTTTATTTTTTACTGTATTGAGGATTACTTGTGTTCTGTTCTGTGTATTGTGTCGTATTGACCCCCTTCTTTTTGACACCCACTGCACGCCCAACCTACCTGCAAAGGGGGTCTTCCCTTTGAAGCGACTTTCTCGAGATTTCCTCCAATTTTGTTTTTGGGAGTTTCTTCTTGTCTTCTTAGAGAGTCAAGGCAGGGGGGCTGTCAAAAGGCAGGGCAGGGCCGGTTAAAGCCCATTGTGGCACTCCTTGTGTGATTTTGGGCTCTACAAAAATAAATTGTATTATATTGTATTGTTTATGCATGTATCTTTTTGTGATTTTGTCATATCGTGTTTCAGAGCAATGCTCTTAATGTCACTTCACCTCTCCATTTTTCCCATCTGAACAATGAGTCTGTCATCCTCTCCTTCTTAACCTGAAGTCCGGTCCTGTCAGCATCCTGTTCATGTCCATGCCAGTCTTTTGTTCTATTCCATCTTAGAGCTGTGACTTTAATGCCGCCCCAGCTCTCCACCTTTCCCATCTTCCATTACGTTTGCCATATCAGACAGACCCGTCTCTGATACCAGTCTGTGGTCTGATTGTGTCAGATCTTAGTGCCCCGCACTTGTCCCAGAATCAAATCTGATCTTATGACTGTCCTCTTGATGGGTCACTGGCTCAACTTATATGCCATCTTCAAACTGATCTGGGCAGACTGGGCAGCTCTGCTCCTCTCCCAGGATTCACCCCAATCCTTTCATTTGAGCTCTTCCAATCTACCTAAATGAATCGAGTGTGTTATAAGCTCCTGTGTATCTGATTAAAGTCCTGTCCTATGTGGATCCAAATTACTGTATATACCAGACTCCAGTCCGATTCTGTGTCTGTTTTCAAGTCTGTACTTTATAATGAAGCTCTGGTCAATGGGTCGTAGTCTGATCCTGCCATGTCAGAGCTGTTCCGCTTTTCCAGTTTACAGGTTAAACCTAAGAGAAACGAGAGGACGGCTCCTAACCCAGCGCCTATCTGAAGCCCAATCCTCTCAGGTCTCTCAATCTTTTCTTCATAAAAGCCTGCAGTCTGCTCTTATCAGATCTCAGTGTCCTGTCCATGTCCCATAATGCACTCTGGCTACTCTTCATATATCTTGTGGAACCAGGGGGGCGTACAGCTCCCCAAACACCCGACACGCCAGACACAGAGGCACAAGTCCAGCACAAGACCCGTTTAGTTTCAGCTGGGGGGGGCTCTGTTTCCCTGCTCCCCACAGCACAGCACCAGATAGCACAGCTAGACAATCCTTTCTTCCTTTTTCTGTCTTTCTGCCTCCACCGACATGCTTCGTCTTCTCCCACCCGACTCTGGGTGGTCTCTGTGAGGTAACTGGCTCCTTTTTATAGCCACACCCAGGAGAACTCCAGGTGGCTCATTAGGGAGGCCAGGAATTACTCCCAGGTGCGGTGGACGACCAACGTAGGGCTCTGCAGTTTCCCCCCCGGTGGCATCCCTGGAACCCAACAGGGCTGAGCAGACCAATGCCAAGTTCCATATAGCCCTGTGGGACTTAGAGGGGCCGTTACACCCCTAGGGGGGGGACTGCCACATAGCAGTCTGGGGGGAGATAGCGCCCTTCAAAAGCCATCTCCCCCTTTCCTTCCCTTAAGGAATCATCCCGGCCGGGTAAAGACGCCAGCCGCCATCTGTCACACTCTTTAGCTCTATAACTCGTGTTCTATTGAGGTCTTAGAGCTGCACTCTTAACGCCCCCCACTTCTCATTTCCCAGTTTCACGACAGATCTGTCTCTTATATCAGTCTGTCGTCTGATCGTGTCAGATCTTAGTGTCCCACACTTGTCCCAGAATCAAATCTGATCTTACGACTGGCCTCTTGATGGGTCACAGGCTCTAATTAAGTGCCATCTTCAAACTGATCTGGGCAGACTGGGCAGGTCTGCTCCTCTCCCAGATTTCAGTCCAATCCTGTCGTTTTTGAGCTCTTCCAATCTACCTAAATGAATCGAGTGTGTTATAAGCTCCTGTGTATCTGATTAAAGTTCTGTCCTATGTGGATCCAAATTATATACCAGACTCCAGTCCGATCCTGTGTCTCTTTTCAAGTCTGTACTTTATAATGAAGCTGCAGTCAACGGGTCGTAGTCTGATCCTGCCATGTCAGAGCTGTTCGGTTTTTCCCCAGTAAAGCTTAAAAGAAACGAGAGGACTTCTCCTAACCCAGCGCCTATCTGAAGCCCAATCCTCTCAGACCTCTCTGTCTTTTCTTCATAAAAGCCTGCAGTCTGCTCTTACCAGATCTCAGTGTCCTGTCCATGTCCCATAATGCACTCTGGCTGTATCATGTCTTAGAGTTGTACTCTTCATATCTCTTTAGCTCTATAACTTGTGTTGTATTCAGGTCATGAAGGTGCACTCTTAATGCCCAGTGCTCCCCATTTCCCAGTGTGAAAGATGCCTGGACACAGACAGACACTGAGACAGCCGAATCCAAAGTGCGCGCTATTTATTTTCTTTTATGCAATGCACAGTGCTCAGACCACCACAATAAACTCAGCTCACAGTCCCTTTCCTTTTCTTTCCTTCTGTTCTGCCACCTCCACTCCTTTTTTATAAGTTCTGTCCACTACCACCCGACTCCGGCTCCCCGAGTGGAGTGAGGCGGCCTGCTTTATGCTGCACCTGGAAGTGCTGCATGTGAGTTCAGCTCCTCTTCTGGTAGCACTTCCTGGTGTTTGGCGGAAGTGCTGCATGCCAAGGCTCTGGAGATGTCCAGGTGCCCCCTGGTGTGCTGACCTCTTACGCCCCAGGGAAGATATTGCCCCTCTCCCACGGTCCCTGGTCGTCTGCCACACCAGCTTCATGACAGATGTATCTCTTATTCCAGTGTGTCATCATCAAGTCCTTCCATGAGAATCCTGAATATAATGAGGACTGGTCATTGATGTTAGGTAGAATGCCTACAGGGGTCTGGGCGGTCTCGTGGTCTTGGACCCCCTGCAGATTTTATTTTTTCTCCAGCCGTCTGGAGTTTTTTTGTTTTTTCTGTCCTCCCTGGCCATTGGACCTTACTCTTATTCTGTGTTCTCTGATTCTAATTTTTATTTTGTCTTTTTTCTCTTTCTTCATCATGTAAAGCACTTTGATCTCCATTATTTGTACGCAAATGTGCTCTAGAAATAAATGTTGTTGTTGTTGTGTCAATCCTTTTTGTCCTGCAGTTGTCCCAGACTCAAATCTGATCTTACGACTGGCCTATTGATGGGTCGCCGGTTCCAATTGTACGCCACCTTCAAACTGATCTGGTCATGTGGCGCTGGTCTGCTCCTGTCCCCATTTACAGTCTGATCCGGACAGGTACAGAATGAGCTTCACCAGTCGACCTGAATGAAGTGAGTGCATCAGAGGAGCCCTTTTCACTTGATTACAATCCAGTCCTGTCAGCGTCTGACTTTGGTGCCGCGCCACAGTCTGATCCTCTTTACAGGCCTGCCAATGCACTTCCTTGACAGCTTTATAATGAAGCTGGTGGTTTGGAGAGGATTACATGTGAGCGGGCTGGAGTCTGATCCTGTCAGATAGGGGGACTCTGCCAATCTCCCTAAATGAAGTGAGTGTATTATACGGGTTTCTACGACTCCTTCAGGTCCAGTTTCTTTACCTGCCACATGTTATAACTTATGTCTTTGTAATCCTTTGACAGACTAATAGGGAACTTGTTGGATTGGAGAGGATTAGGTTTGAACAGCCTGTGGTCTGATCCCGTCATATGTGAGAGCTTTTCTGCTTTGCCAATCTGCTGACTCTGTCTGGGAGAAATGAAAGACCAGAACATACCTCCACCCCGCCGAATGACTCCTTCCTTCCAATGACTGGGTGCCCTGTGGCGCTCATTGTGGTTGCCAGCCTTTGGCTTATTCAGATTACATTGAATGGGACATGGAGATTCACTCGAAAGAGGCCCCAAATATTCTGTTATAACTCCCATTAAGATGAAGCAATCTTCTTATTTTTCTTCTTTAGGCTGCTCCAGTTAGGAGTTGCCACAGCTGATGATCTTCTTCCATCTCTTTCTGTCTTTATCATCTTGTTCTGTTACACCCATCACCTGCATGTCCTCACTCACCACATCCATAAACCTTCTCGAAGGCCTTCCTCTTCTTCTCTTACCTGACAGCTCTATCCCTATCACCCTTCTCTCATTACACCCCTCATCTCTCCTCTGCACATGTCCAAACCAACTCAATCTCGCCTCTCTGACTTTGTCTCCCAACCTGAGCTGACCCTCTAATGTCCACCTTTCTAATCCTGTCCATCCTCATCACACACAATGCAAATCTTAGCTTCTTTAACTCTGTCACCTCCAGTTCTGTCTCCTGTGCCACCGACTCCAACCCATATACCATAGCTGGTCTCACCACCGTCCTGTAGACCTTCCCTGTCACTCTTGCTGATACCCGTCTGTCACAAATCACTCCTGACACTCTTCTCCACTCATTCCACCCTGCCTGTACTCTCTTTTCACTTCTCTTCCACAATCCCCATTACACTGTACTGTTGATCCCAAGTATTTAAACTCATCCACCTTCACCAACTCTACTCCCCTCATCCTCACCACTCCACTGACCTCCCTCTCATTCACACACATGTATTCTGTCTTGGTGGTCCTACTGATCTTCACTCCTCTCCTCTCTAGAGCATATCTCCACCTCTCCAGGGTCTCCTCAACCTGCTCCCTACTATCACTACAGATCACAATGTCATCAATCTGAACCAAAAAATTACGCTCTATATCGTGACGTTGTCACAAGAACGAGTCAAAGACATCATGAAGGTTTGGGGTATATTGTTCCATGGCTGCAAAATAGGTTTAATTTGAACAGAGATGTTCACAGATCCAAGTCCAAAACAGAATTGAAGGTATGGTATCAACGATGGCGTCTTTATTAGCCAGGGCAGGCACAACGGAAGTAACGTCACCAGAGTCGTTGGAACCGGAAGTGACATCATCATCATCAACACACACACACCCTAGGCCAGGGAAACTGGAACTGATGTCATCACCTTCCTCACTGGAAAAAACTAAAGTGACTTAATCAGTGCCAGAACCGGAAGTACCATCACCAGAGTTGTTGGAAGCGGAAGTCCAGAAAAAACGGAAGTGATGTCATCAGAGGTGCCAGAAGCGGGCGGGATTTCCCTAGAATGGTCTGCAAGGAACTGAGAGAGAGTCTGGCGTGGAATTATTGTTACTCAGGCCCCTTATCTGCCTAATACTCGCACGTGTGTGACAACTTATGTGTCATCGATTGCATTACATGTGATGCTGGAAGTGGTTTTCGTTTTCTGCCAGACACATTTCAACATGGCGCTCCATGTTCCTGAACGTATAGGCAAGCGTATCAGCTGGGGGAATAGCAGCAATTTCACGTTGAATGTTTTCCTTCAAATCTTCCACAGTGCGAGGCTTGTTCTGATGGACTTTTCCGTTGAAGGAAGAAGTCTGGTGGTGTCTGATCTGGCGACCGTGGTGGCCAAAGCCCCTTTGAAATGACCCTATTTGCCGAAGAAGGACTCCATTTCTGCCGCGCTTCTTCCCGATGTGTGACACGTTGCTCCATCTTGCTGGAAGTAACCTTCCATTAACTCACGAGCGTCCAGTGGATTCTGACATCGCTTAAACGAATTGGTGAGCCAGTAGGTTTGCACCGTGAAGACACGCTGCTCAATATGGTACACCACCATCCTGATGAGAAGTCAAGTGACTGAGTGAAGGGGTACGGGCGGGCGGAACGCACTCAGAAGTTACAAACGGAGCTTAAACGTCTCAACGGCTGTCTGGCGCCAACCTCATCGCTCAGACACAGGGGCATCCTAGCTTGTTTGAAGCTCCATATACTGTACTGAGGAGCACATTGCACGTCGTTTCGTTCAGACTGCTTCGTCCCAGCGAGAGTTATTATAGAATATTGGGGTTCTCTTTTCTCTTTCGAGTGAATCTCCCTGTATCACAGCTCTGACTATTGCGCCAAGCTTTTGGTCGCTCAATGGTCGCTATGGAGTTTCTTTAAATTAAGCTGTGATGAAGTTCAAAATGTCCACGTTATTAGCATTGTGATGAATGGAAGAATGACTGAGAGGCCCAAAGCAAAGTTGGGGTGCCAACCGGGCCTACCCGTGTAATGTAGTTGTCCAAAAAACTGAACAGAAACAAACACTCAGTGGCATAACAGAAATCAGGCTTCATAAGTGCCATCTTAGCCAACGAGGCTCTGTAGTTAAAGGGGTCAGTCAGTCGTGAGGAGTTCCGTTATGCAGTGGCTTCTCCCTGAAGTGAGACCACCTTCCTCTAGGAGCACCTCAGTTTTTGATTGTCCCAGTCCACATGGGCAGGGCCTCGAGGACACTAGGGGGCAGAGTTCAGTTCTCCTCAATAGGATGGTTTCTCAAAAAGAAGAGATGACGTGTTTAGCGACTGCACCCCCTCTTCTCCTGAGGGTGGTATTATACACTTTAACAGAGTCCGGATGGCGGTCCTCAGATGCCCATGCATGACAGCATTTAAAAAGAAAAAAAATTACTTTGCCAGCTTCTTGGCAAATTGGCAACCGGAACACTACAGGTGACCAACGGGACACATCTACCTTCGAGGCATTCTGGGTGTGCACCTAGGGGCCTGTGACGGCAAAGGGTTTATGACACTATAGAGTGCCCTTGTGACGAAATCACTATGGGGGGGCAATGAGATGATTGAGTGTGCATTCGCTACAAGCAAGAGTGGGGATTGCCAGGCTGCGTTAAACGGCCGGGTGCCCATGAGCTGTGTGGTTAAAAGTACAACCAACTCTCTGTTAAGCAGCTTAAATCATGAAGTCATCCAGGGGCCTGTGGGGGTCTCAAAGTGGGCTTAGTGACCAAGCACTTAGCCACAGTGTTGTGTCGTGTTTGCCTGAAATTAATAATATTAATAATAATAAATAATACATTTTATTTACGTATTGTAGCACCTTTCCCATGCTCAATTATAAGAACACTGATAAGAGAGACACGTCAATTCACCAGTCTGCCAGATCTCAGTGTCTTCTTCACACTTCATCGTACACCATATGGCCAGAAGTACATGGACATCCCCCCAAATGAGCACCTACTGTCCAAGCACCCCCCGCTCCATTGGCGAACATTGGGTCCTACTGAAGAGCTTAGTGACTTGACACATGGCACTGTCATAGGATGCCACCTTTGCCACAAGTCAGGATGTGAAACGTCTGCTCTGCTAGATCCGACTCCGGTCAAGTTCAAGTGCTGTTACTGTGAGGTGGAAGCACTGAGGACCAACAACAACTCACAAAGTGGCAGACCCTTCAAACTCTTTGAGTGCTACAGCATATAATGAGTAAAAAACATCTGACATCCATGGCATCACTCATAAGGGAGACCCAAACTGGCTCTGTAAGCAAAAAAAACGGCACAAGATCTTCACGAAATGGGGTTCCATGGCTGAGTCCATGCCAAGCGTCACCCGCGGTGGTGTAAACCACGCTGCCTGTCATTGGACTCTGGAGCAATGGAAACGTGTTCTCTGGAGAGGTGAATCGCACACATCGCTATCTCACAATCTGATGGGCCAATCTGAGATGCCAGGAGAATGGTGCCTACTGTAGAGTCTGATGGAAGAGGAACAATGGCAGGGCTTGGGCTAGGCCCCTTGGTTTCACTGTTTAATGCTGTGGCACACAAAGACATTTTAGACAATTGTGTGCTTCTGGTTTGGAGCTGGCCCTCTCCTGTGCCCCAGTGGTCCAAAATGACTCGAGTGGCCTACACAGAGCCCTACTGAATACCTCTTCTCGCCTAACCTCATTACCGGACCGCCCAAATGGTCTTATGGCCACAGGCGCACTCCAACATGTGGCTGTTACAGCTCCTTATCATATAACGTCCTACCACTATACTCTTGATTTGTCTTCAACTTCCTGTCTTTCTCAGCTTCACTTTGAGTTTTCCAGATGAGTCAGATGTGTCTCTACTAGGCTGTGGTCTGATCCTCTCAGATCTCAAAGTGTTGCTCACCTACTCTAGCGTGGCCTTATCATATCACGTCTGTTATCCACGCTCTTAATGACCAATTGGCCTATCAGGTCAGAGAAACCAATCAGCTCAGTTTGTAGTCTCAGCATCTGCCCTTGACATCTCCTCATCTTTCTTAGCTTAACAGCGAGTCTGCTGGATAAGCTGAGATGTTTGTTTGCTAGTCTGATTCTGTCAGGTCTTGATGCCCTTCTCTTTTACTCTATTGTACCCTTATCAAGTCATGTCCTACATCTGTGCCCTTATGAAGCAGTCAACCCGCCAGATCACAGAGCCTATCAGTTGGCCAATCTGGGGTCCAATCCCATCAGGCGTTGATGTTCTGCTCGCATTCCATGGTGTACTCTTATCACGTCACGTTCTGCAGCTGATTTCTTGGTATCTCTTTATTGATTCCCCAGATGAGACAGGCCTCTTTCTTCATTAGTCCATTGACTGATCCTGATAGATTTCCACCTCCTCTTCACATACCATGCTGTACACTTGTAGTATAATTTCCTCTCAATCTGCGCTTTTAGTGAAAAAATGGCCTTTCAGCTAAGAGAGGTCTGTAGTCTGATCCTGTCAGATCTCAGCATCCTATTCGAGTGCCACATATATCATGCCCAATATCTGTGCTCCTCGTATCTCTTAATCTTTCTTAGCATCTCAGTGAGTCTTCTACATGAGGCAGGTTGTTTTCTTCAGTGTTCTCTAGTCTGATCCTGGCAAGTCTTCTGTACCCCTTGACATAACAGAGTTCACAAGCAGATGCTTGAGCTGTGAGATGGCTGAGCTAACCACCATGACGCCCCTAAATTAAAATGCACTTAACCGATTGATTGATAAGCTTTCCAGTAACTTATGTGAACAAACGTACTCCTGCGCCAGAGGAATATTGATTAATCGCATTAGAAATACACACAGGCCGGTGGACGGTTAGGAGACGCGTGGCATGATACACTTAGACAAATGGACAGATTTACACTTTTACAAATGGACACGTGAACGGCTTTACGAAAGGCACAATAGACAGACAGAAGGCACAAGCACTGAATGACACGACTGAGAGGTAAAAGAACACCATACTGGATTGATTTGAGAGGCACTGTATAATAAATAGAAATAAAAAGTACTATGTAAGATAGATATAACTGCAATAGTACTAAATAATACATGGCATAAAAGGCACCATATAAAGAAGTGTGTATGATGAAGATAGATATGAAAAGCATCATTCAATCGATAGTTGCATATAAAAGTCACTATATAATATACATCAAATACATTATATTGTGTAGAAAGATATGAAAGGCACTACATGATAGATAGATAGATAGATAGATAGATAGGTAAGGCACTATATAATAGACAGATAGATAGATAGATCACGGTGGGGATGGCGTGTTCTTGATAATGTGTATCGCAACAAGGTCGCTTAGTCTGATTAGGCCACAAAACTCCATTTTGGTCTCATTAGCCCACAGAACCTTCTTCCAAGTGACTTCAAAGTCTCCCGTTTGTCTTCTGTTGACATGTCTTGTGCATTTTCTTCTTTGCCACTCTACCATAAAGCTACAACTTTTAAAGATTCCACTCCCTCTGCCCAAAGACGTCACTACACCACTTTGTTCAACACAACAATGGCGCAATCCTGAAGAGGAGAGTCCACGTTCATTTGAGCCTGGCTTCAACTAGACTAACGGCCGAGCTCTGCACCGAGCGTCTTTGAACCGCCTATAAGCCAGTGCGAATGTGTCGTATTGCAGCAGCTTCTATTCATTGCAGTTACTGCTATATTTTCTAATTTTCTTTAACTTTTTGATTTACCCTCGTAGATAAGATAGAAATGAACAGCACTATATTATAGATAGATAGATGTGAAAGGCACTATATAATAAATA
>JANRMT010062789.1:8986036-9044370 GCA_026402145.1 Polypterus bichir lapradei | reverse complement strand
ATAGATAGGTGTGAAAGGCACTATATAATAAATAGAAAGAAAGATATAAATGAACTGCTGTATATTATAGATAGATAGATAGATAGATAGATAGATAGATGTGAAAGACACTATATGATAGATATTGTCACAAGATCAGAATCAGAATCAGCTTTATTGGCCAAGTATATATACACATACAAGGAACTGGACTCCGGTTTTACTTAGTATTGTCCCTAATGAGAGAGATTGACTTAAGTGTTCATGAGAGTGATGGCCTGAGGGAAGAAACCGTTCATATGTCTGGTAGTTTTGGCGTACAGTTCTCTGTAGCGCCTACCAGAAGGAAGTAATTGAAAAAGGTTGTGACCTGGGAGTGATGGATCCACATTGATGTTTTCTGCCCGTTTCCTGACTCGAGATCTATATAAGTCCTGAACGGAGGGCAGATCAGCACCAATGATTTTTTCTGCAATCCTGACTGTCCGTTGTAATCTGTTCCTGTCCTGTTTTGTGGATGCAGAGACTCAAAAAGAGTTGGGGAATGATCCCCATATAATGTTCTGCGGACTGATAAAAAATAAATCAAAATTGAGGTCAAAACATTGAACAGTTGACAAAATGTAGAGGATCATGGTTTCTTTATATAAGATGGCAACAGAAAGGAAGAATTGGTGGAAATTATGTCATATTGGGCAGATGGAAGTGACATTATCAGAGCTGGACCGGAAGTGACGTCCTATCAGGCGGATGGAAGTGAAGTCCATCTTTGGGAGTCGGAGGCGGAAGTGATGTCATCAAAGGAGCGTCATGCCGAGGAGGTGAAAATGATGGAGGTAAGTGGGAAAAATTAGGTTTGTTGGTCTTCTTCGGGTCTGCTGAAAGAAGGAGAGAGGCATCAGTGCTCAATTTCAACCCCTTATCTCATGATATTTCACTCACCTCTGGACATGTTGGCTGCCACCTAAGTGCGGGTGTGTGACAATAGATAGATAGATAGATAGATAGATGTTTAGTTGTGAAAGGCACTACATAATAGGTCGATAGAAAGATTGATGAAAGGCACTATATAATAGATAGAGAGATAGGAAAGGCACTATATAGGAAATAGAGAGAGATAGATGTGAAAAGCACTATATAATAGAGAGTGAGATACTGTATATACAGTAAATAGAAAATGATCTATATGAAAAGACAGATAAATATGAAAGGCGCTATAAGATATATAGATAGAAGTGAAAGGTGCCGTATCATAGATTAGATAGACAGACAGATAGATAAGACACTAGATTTAATAGAAAGATTTGAAAGGTGTCCTATAACAGATTGATTGTCCGACCAGGTCCTGTTCCTGCTCCTGTGTATAAATGAAGCCTCCTGTCACTTCTCATTGATCAAATTGATTGATTAGCTGATCAGTTTCAGTTATGTCCCCTAACCTCAGTTCTGCTGCCCATCTTGTTTCGTTGACTGATCTCGATTGATTATTTTGCTCCAGGTTGTTGGCTCCTTCCGTATCCGCAGCACACCACATGGTTTCCGGCTGCTGATTGATTCATTCCCATTAAATTCTAAGTCGCGGATTGATTGATTGATTAAATGATGGCATCCACATCCTGGGTCAGCCTCTATCATAGGCTGTCATATTTAACGTGTTCAAAATGAGGTTGTCAATAATTCTGATGATTGCGCTGGTTTTGGTGCACATCACGGCTCCGGCGAGTCCCGTTCCGCCATGGTGCCATGGTGAAGGTGGTACATATCTGGAATGGTGGCGCAGGACTCCCGTTTTAAATTCCTCCTTCGTGGCCTCATCTGACCAAGGGCTCTGGAGATGTGGACGCTGTCGTTTGTTCTTCCATTTCTGTTAATGCTTGATGATCGTCACACTCTGTGATCCTGGACCAGACACGTCAATTAACTGCAGGATGAAATTACCGTTGGGCTCCTTCTCAAGAGCTCTCGAGTCTAAACGGTTACTTTGTTTTTTTCATTTATTTTTATTTAATTATTTTTCTGCTAGTGATTGAAAAATTAAAAAAAAAAAAAAACACTCCAGGATATTAGCTGAGAGCTCAGCGTGTCCCTGCATGTGAGCAGACTTTTTAAAGCCTTGGAAATCAGTTGATTTTATTATTGTTGATTTTATTATTGTATTATCGGGTATACGCCACTCAATCCCCTTTAATCTGCAACTCCAAATCAAAATATCTTGGGAAGGAAAAATAAATAAATAAAATAGACAGCTTGGCAAGAAACCCACCTCCTCTCCTGGACAGTTTGAAGCCATAATGGCATCTGATCAGTTGAAGGCTGACAATGGAGGCCAGCACTTTAAATATCAGAGTACTGCATTGGTTTGGGGGAAAAAGGTTCTCCTATCTACTGTATATGTGCATTGTAATGGACGGGCTGGCGCCGGGATAGACCCCTGTTCCCTTGCCAGGCAGGGATGCCAAGACAATTGATGTTCATAAAGGACGGAGCAAAGAATGTGCCCCTGGCCGGGTGGCAGGCATGGAGCAGCACAGTGACAGCTGACACCCCACTTATTCTGAAAGGGACTCTCCTACCTGGCTGGGATGGCAGCACTATGGACAGATGACCTCGAGAAAGTGGCATCCCGAACCGGGGTAGTTCTGGGTCCCCATCCCAGTCAGGACGACAGAAGAAAAGTAGCCCCATGGGAGATCGCTTACCCTGTACAGGTTGTTCACCCATATGCCATTGGGCAATAGCCCTGGCTGGATGCCCACAGGGCATGCTGGGAATTGTGGATTCATAGGGTTGCCCTACAAGTTTCATGGGGGCTGCCAGAGAGAGCTAATGGAAGATAAATACCCTGCTACTCGCAATCCACGGTTTTACTGTACATATATTTGCACCCAGGAAGTTGTCTGCATAGTTGTGTCTGGGGATTGGGGCTTTGTGATGCCCCCTACTGGCACATGCCGCTCTTTCCATTAAATATTGAGCCTACTACTATATTTTTGCGTATATTGACACCCGGGACATTGTCTGTGTAGTTGTGTCTGAAGTTTGGGTCTCAGTGGCGCCCTCTGCAGGACACACATAGCACTCTCCATTATATGTAATGCCTTTCATTATAGTTTTTCTTTTTAAATATATATATTTGCACCCAGGAAGTTGTCTGTGTAGTTTTGTCTGGGGATTGGGACTTAATGGCGCCCTCTGCAGGCCACAGCATTGCTCTTTCTGTTGTGTATAGTGTAGTGCCTTTCATTACCTGTTTTATATACTCTACTCAGATTTTCCTATGCTCATGTGTTTAGATTTTATTTCGCATTCTCTTCTGAATTCGGCGTCAGTGAAGCAGCTGCTAAGATGGAGCGCTCAGCCTGTCCTGTCTCTGTCAGTGCCGTTCTCCGTGTCCTAGTCGTCTGATTTGCATCTCATTTCTCCGCGACGTGAGCGATGGACGATTGCACTAGCACTCCACGTTATGAAGTGGGTTACACTTACATTCCTCTGTTTTCAGATTTTGTTGTTGGGTTCTTCTGCTCTTTTTGGTACCCATTTTGGATTTTGAAGTCCAGCACCTTCAGAAGGTCCTCAGACCCCCTCATTTATTACACATTTTGTGGTGTTGCAACTTTGTGCTAAAATCATTTAAATTCATTTTTTTTTCCCCATATCAAGCAACACTCAACACCCCAGAATGAGAAAGTGACAGCAGGGGTTTAGAGGTTTATGCTAATTTATTCCAAAATCGCTGTCCCCCGTGGCTCCGCCCACATTGTAGTGAAACAGGACAAACTTTAAAAATCAATACAAAAATAAAAAGAAATGTAATTCTGCCCAAGCGGAAGGTAGGCACGCTCCAATATTAAACCTTGGTACTGTAGCTGATCGTGTTTTATAGCTCTGACGGGAGAGGAGAAGAGCACGTGGCAATCAGCAGCTACCCTCTAAAACACACGTAGCTCTGATCTCTCCCTCAAAAACGTCAAACGTAACTCCTTAACAATCATAACAATGATGATGTCTGCTGAACAAACAGGTACGCGGAGGCGAGGTGCGCTCCAACATGTGGTGTTAGGTACAGCAACTCGAATGGAGGTTGGCGTGTGAGTGAGTGAGGAGGAGGACCCCGCCTGGCTCCCTACTCCTGAGGTCACGCTTCCTTCTCCCCTCGGCCCACAGCCTGTCTCTCGGATTTGTGTGAATAAATTGCTGCCGCAAGCGAACTATGACAACCGGAATCAACCGGAATGTTCAAGTAAATTATAGAAAAAACACAATCTAAATCCATTAAGTAGTTTTCTTGTGAAAAGCGGGCAGACAGACAGACTTTTATATACTGTTTATAAGCAGGAAGCCATTAGAACGATTTAGACAAGAACAGCCATTCAGCCCAAAAACACTTACCTGTCCAATTAATTCTTAAAAAGTAACATCATGTTGAGTTTTGAAAGCTTCTGCATTGTCCACCACACTACTTGGTCGCTTATTCCAGGTGTCTGTGGTTCTCTGTGAAGAAAAACTTTGTAACATTTGTGTGAAATTTCCCCTTCACAAGTTTCCAGCTGTGTCCCCGTGTTCTTGATGAGCTCATTTTAAAGTCACCGTCTCGATCCACTGGACTAAATCACTTCATAATGTTAAACACTTCAGTCAGGTCTCCTCTTCATCTCCTGTAGAGGCTCAGCTCCTTTAATCTTTCTTCATAACTCATCCCCTGTAGCCCTGAATCAGCCTCGTCGCTCTTCTCTGGACCTTCTCTTGTACTGCTATGTCCTTTTTGTAGCCTGGAGACCCAAACTGCACCCAGGACTCCAGATGAGGCCTCACCAGTGTGTTATAAAGCCAGAGCAGAACCTCCTGTGACTTGTACTCCACAGATCGTGCTATATAACCTGACATGCTGTTAGCCTTCTTAATGGCTTCTCAACACTGTCTGGCAGCCGATAGCTTAGAGTCCACTACGACTCCTAAATCCTTCTCATAAGGTGTTCTCTCAATTTTCAGACCTCCCATTGCGTATTCAGACCTCACATTTTGACTTCTTATGTGTAATTCTTTACATTTACTGACATTAAATTTCATTGTCCACAAATCCGCCCAAGCCTGTCTGCTGTCCAGTTCCTTCTGTGATGATATAACGATTTCCAAATTATCTGCTAATCCACCTATCTTGGTATCATCTGCAAACTTAACCAACTTGTTCCTTATATTCCTATCCAAATCATTTATAGATATTAAAAATAACAGCACACCCAGCACTGCCCTCTGCTGGTCACCACTCTTAACTTCACCCAATTCTGATGAGGTTCCTCCCACCATCACCCTCTTCCTTCCTGTGTCTGAGCCAATTCTGCACCCATCTACACCCCACACCCTGAACTCCCACTTCTTTTAGTTTGATGCCCGCCCTCTCATGTGGCACCTCATCAAATGCTTTCTGAAAGTCCAGATCAATAACATCATCTACTCCACTCTGCTCACGTCCTTGTGTTGTTTCCTCATAGAATCCCAGCATGTTAGTAAAACACGACCTTCTTGTCCAAACCCACGCTGACTGTTCATTAAAACTCGTGTTCTTGCCAGGTGTTATTCAATCCTTCCCTTTATTGACCTGTGATGCACATCAAGTTTACTGACGTAGAGTTGCTTAGGTCACCCTTTTTATATAATAGGATAACATTTGCCATTTTGAAATCCTTCAGAATCTCCCAGGTGTGAAGGCGACTCCTAAAAATATTCATCAAGGGTTTCTCTCTGCACTTGCTATCCTTCTTAAGAACTCGATGTTAAATATGATCTGGTGCTGCTGATTTGTTTGATCTCAGCCTATTTAATCAGAGCAGCTCTTCTCCCTCAACGATTTCCAAATCCCTCAGTACCTCCTTAGTAGTCCCTGTTACCTCTGGGAGGTTATCCACCTGCTCACTTGTGAAGACCGTAGAAAAATGCAAGTTTAGAGGGTCCGCTATTTCTCTGTCTGTATTTTTTTTTTTAATTCTCCTTTACTATTCCTGATGCACGTCACCTCCTCCTTGACTGTTCTTTTACTTTTAAAATACTCAAAGGGCTCTTTGCACCGCCTTTCACTTTATCTGCTATACAGTACACCCTCAAATTATGAAAAACTGCGACTTTTGGATGTGGTTAAAAAATGCCTTTTAAATGCCTATTTTTATAGTTTAAACCCTAAATATGCCCCCAAAGCACTTTAATTTCGTTGCAAACTCCGCTTAATACATTAATACATTACCTATAAAGAGAATGTAAAGGTAAACCCGTATACTGTACAGTACTGTACTGCTATGTCTCCCGCGGTCCTAGAATGTAAAATACCGATGTTACCGCTATACGTACTGTAAGTCATGCAAGCGCGTTTTCTTTTGTATGTGCTGTCGTTTTCTTTGTTATAAGCAGAGTAAATACATAATAATTTCATTTAATTAAAATACAGTAAAATGTACGGGTACTCACCAATGATAAATGATATTGATGATGATGATGATGAAGTAGCTGTGCAGTACGATGCAGAGGATTTAAAACTCCTCGGGTGGCGCCTCTTCTTCAGGCACTTCAGGAGGAGTCGTATCTTTGGACGGGTCTTCTTCTGGTGGGGTTTCCTGCTGGCTTTACTTTGTAGGTTTCAGGAACATTGTGATGGGAAGTTGCTATGTTGCTCTTGTAGCGAACTGCTGGTACAATTTCCGTGCTTTCTCACGTATGATGTTACCGTCCAAGGGGATGTTCTTCTTCCTGCAGTCGGTGATCCACAATGCCAAGGCAGATTCCATCCTGACGATATTTTTATTCCTTACGGTCGTTACCTTTTTGGCACTATCAACAGATATGGTACTCCAGATCGCTGCTTTGTTCTTCTTTTATGTAGCGTGCGGCGCTTCCATTAATGCCATAGTGGCGCGCTACTGCAGCATAACTTTTTAGTTCCCGGAGCAAATCCAGTAGTTCAACCTTCTCCTGGAGTGTTTTAAACTTCCTTAGAAGGTGCAGTGTGTTTCAGTGACATCTTGTGCGTTTAAGAATAACGAAATTAATACATTATTATTAATACAATAACAAAATGTAAAACACGAGGACACTCAGCTGGAGACGCGTCACAGGGCTGCAGTCAATCATCAGCAACAAGAAATGAATAACGCTCTCGGATTGGCTACTTTCACCATCCCAAACCGCGTTTCCCTCAGCGGCTGCTTCCTGTTCTCTCTACAGCACAGTATTGCCACGAAAAAAGACATAAAAAATTGTGGAGGATATTTGCGCTCGCGCAACAATTAATAGTTAGGTTCTAAGGAAAAATCCGCGAACGACTGAGTCAGCGAACCCTGAACCGCGACTTCGCGGGGGTCTACTGTATTCTTCTCCAACTGCCTTTTAACCTCCCTTGGACTTCAGAAAATCCCATCCTGCCCACATTCCACTCCGCATCAACGGTTTAGATGTGGAGACTGTTAGGAGTACCAAGTTCCTCGGTGTGCACATAACTTACAGTATGTGGACACATAACACCTCATCACTAATCAAGAAAGCCCAGCAGAGACTTCACTTCCTGAGGCGGCTGAAGCGAGCACGTCTTCCCCCTTCCATCCTCACCATGTTCTACAGAAGGCACCATTGAGAGTGTCCTGACCAGCTGCATCACTGTCTGGTATGGCAACTGCAACATATCCGACCACAAAGGATAGTGAAGACAGCAGAGAGCATTATTGGGGTGCCTCTCCCTTCACTACAGGACATATTTTACAAACGCAGTGTTCGCAAGGCCTGCAGCATTGAGCAGGACCCCCTTACACCCCTCACGTGGACTTTTCACACTTCTGCCATCCAAGAGAAGATACTGCAGCATCAGAGGCTGCGGGGAGAGTTTTTACCCCCAAGCTGTCAGACCCCTTAACACCAGGCTGCCCCCTGGGATCTTCCACACGGCGTCAACCACCTCGAAAAACAGAACTTTTATGCATCAAGTCGCTGTCCTGCAAAGACGAGTGTGCGGGTAGGAAAGACAAGAAAATCTCATACTGACCTTCAAGGATTTTGCACACTGCACTTTGACATGCTGTGAAACATTCTGACCTGTCATTGTTTACACGTCTTAAACCACTATTATCATCCACTGATCATTTCTGTATTATCTATATCTATTATTTATTTATTATATTACATATTTATTGACTGTATTTATGTATCTAGATTGCGTAATACCATACAGTGCATCAATCTTGTCTTTGCACAATGTCTTGCCTTGTTTTGTATTTTAATTTTAATTTTAAACTAGAGGGCTCCACCCCCTGCTTGCTTCGCTTGTCCACCCCCTGTGTTTGGTTTACCGGATATACAATTTAAAGAGATTGTTATTTTCATGGGAATTGTTACATATTCATTATTTTCACTTTTACTTTAAAAACTTTTGTAAAAACAATACTTGTCCTTTATTTCCGGCCTCATGCGTGGTTACATCTCTTTCTCATAGGACGTATAACGCTGCTCGCGTTGTAAAAGGGCGGCTGAACGCACGCTAAGGAGATGCCGTTGGATCATCTGCTGGCTTTCTGCTGCTGGCGAGTTGCCTGTTCTGCTTGTCGTATGTCGTTGTTTTAAGAGCTGGGAGCACATGATGCGTGTCTGCCAACAGCAATCCAACAACTGCCAGGTTAGATGTCCGTGGACTTGTTTTAAATGATGGCTCACTGCCTTGTCTCGCGTGACGTTGTAAAAACAATACTTGTCCTTTATTTCCGGCCCCAGGCGTGGTTACATCTCTTACTCACAGGACGTATAACGCTGCTCACGTTGTGAAGGGGGGGGCAGCATCGATCATTTTAAATCCTGTACAGCCGCTGTCCTTTTTGCCACTTCGTGTCTCTGCTGTTCGCGTTGTGATCGCTTCTCCGTGATCATAAATATACACCTGACGGAATTGTGTATTCTTTGAAATTAAACTTGTCATTGCTTTAACTGTTGCAGGACCACAGATTCTCATAGCGTATGGTCCATTATTGTGTAAATCTACGTTTTGTGCATTGAATGATGCGAAGGCGAAAAGACTTTGTTTTCTGCTCTCTGCCTTTTATTTCCGACCTCGCTTTGTCCTGCTATTTTTTCCAGTGACACCTGGTCCTGATGATTCATTTCCTTTTGTTTGCAGTAATGCGATCTTTTCTATCTTTTTTCTTTGATACTGTAGCGACTGACGTAATAAAGTGTCACAAAAGATTTACTTGAACAATCGCCGACTTCGTAACCCCAAACACAACTTTCTAGCGCCCTCTCCAACCCCTCATCCCCCGGGTCTCGCACCCCCTTACCACATCAATCAATACCCCGCTGTCAGTACTCCGCTCTCCCTCAATCGGACCTAACAGTCACTTAAAACAAACAAGGCTTCAACCTGGCTGGGACGCTACAATACTTTAGAATTTGACTGCTTTCATATTCTTTCCCTTTCTCTGTATGCGTATCGCGCCATCGTTTGTTTGAGCCTTTCGAATTCCACTGCTTTCATAATCTCTTATCAGCCTTTTTTTCTCTCCAGCGCTTTTGGGTCTCTTTTTCTCCGCGCTGCTCTTTCTTCTTTGCTTAGTCGTTGACGTTTCATCTCGAATGTATCGTCCTTACACACTTTATATGTGCCGAGAGCACAGGATACACGACTGACTGTTTGCTGGCCGTGCTCTCTTATTTGATATTGTGTGCGTCTCACGGGTCTTTTAAGTGTCTTCTGAGAAGATCACGTCTCGTCGCCCTGCTTTTCCTTTCCAGGATTTTCTTTTTTATAATAGAGAGATTTAAACTTTAATTTTAATTCTATTTTTAATTTAATTTTAATGTATTATTTGCACATCATGTTGTTACTCTGTGGACCCTGAGCTTCTCAATTTCGTCTGTCTGTATTCTTGTATATGGTTGAGATGACAATAAAGTTCGCTTCGGCTTTGACTTGACTTCCAGAAATGGGAACGGCGTTTAAGTCAGTGCAGAGATGCACAAGGGGAGCACTTTGAAGGCGACAGTAGCCACTAGCGTGCATTCTGGGAATTCAATGGTCCCACCTCGTATTCCTGTTTGCTGTGTATGAGTGCCTCATGAAGTAAATCCTGACATTTCCGAATTATGGCGGCCTACTCTCATTCCAACTTTTTCCATCTCTTTCTTTACTCATTGCAGAGTTTTTTTTTTTTTTTAATTTCCTACTAATTCCAAACTTTGGGATGTCCCCGTCCTGCTTCATAAGGAAGGCGTTTTGTAAACGTGTACCGCTGCTCCTCCGCTTACCCCAGTTGATGTCTTTTAGACGTTGCCACATCGGTTCAAATGTTACTGGTTCCTCTTGTAAAATTCAGATTGGGTCCATAAGGGGGTTTCAGAGGAGTCCATGTCTCACAAACAGGATGCACCAGGACTCTAAAGACTTGGACCTTCGTCCTTTTGCAGATATCAGGAGCGCCACACACCCTCTATAGCGACCTCATGACCCCCCATGTTCTCCCAATCCATCTACTGACTTCACAGGAAGAGTCACCAGAGTCATGAACGTCACTGCTGAGGTAAGTAAACCTCTCAATGACGAGGTCGTCACTCTCTCTGGAGAAGGACACACTGCTGATGGCCGTGCCCAAGAGGTCTTTAAAAGTTTTTATCAGGACCCTCACAAGCTCAGACACTCGGACTCCTCACTCAGTCTCTTGAGACCCCCGATCAGAGCCTCCATTGACTTGCGAAGATCACAGCATCGTCAGCAAAGTCAAGATCCGTGATTCTCTCTTCACCAACTGATGCCCCACAGCCGCTGGACCCCACGTCCCTGCCCAACACCCAGTCCATACAAGCATTGAACAGAGTAGGAGCAGAACACACCACTGACTGACCCCAAAATCAACTGGGAAAAACACAGAGGGTCCGCTTCCACTCTGCACCATTGCACCAGTGTACAGGCCGACCATGATACCCAGCTACCTCAAAGGGGATCCCACGAACCCAGCTCGATCAACTGAGTCGAACACTTTGTGAAAATCGGCAAAGGCTGCAAAGAAACTCTGCCGATATTCGCGTTTGTACTCCATGAGAACCCTCAGTGCCAGGATGCGGTCGACGGTAGACTTCTTAGGTGTAAAACCTAAGTATCTCGCCGTTGTTATTCATGGAGTTTCTCACGTTCTAGTTTTATCCGTGTATAGACCTCCTAAATTTAACGCGTCTTTCATTGAGGAATTCTCAGACCTAATGTCAATTTTAATTACGAATTATGACACACTCTTAATTGTAGGCGACTTTAACTTTCATATCGATAATCAGTGTGACCTAAAAGTAAAGGAATTTATGAACCTCCTAGACTCTTTTGATTTGAGACAGCTCGTTAATCAGCCTACACATAAAGCAGGTCATACGTTAGACTTAATTATCACCAAAGGACTAACAGTTGATGTGAAGCAGATCGTTGATATTGGTCTTTCAGGCCACTTTCTTCTACTATTCAGTATAGAAATAATGATAGAAAACATTCATGAGAAGCATATTCTTAAAAAACGCTTCTTTGACTCCTCAGCAGCTGTAAAATTTACAAACATTCTAAGCAATCAGTCCGGTTATAGTGCCAACTATAATAGCAAGGATGATGTTAATAGTAAGGTGGAAAACTTTAATTCTAAAGTGAGAGCTGCTGTTGACATAGTTGCACCTGAAAAGACAATTAAAAAATCTTCTAGCATTATTATACCTTGGAAGACCCAAAGAGTGTCTGACTTAAAAAGAATATGTCGTAGAGCTGAGCGTAAATGGAGGAAAACTAAACTAACTATCCATTATGAGATATTGAAGGTTAAAATAACAGAATACAATAACACAGTCCGTCTTGAGAGGCGCTGCTATTTCTCTAATATTATAAATAAAAATGCTAGTAATCCCAGAGTCCTATTTTCTACAATTGATCGTCTGCTAAACCCAGGTAACACAAAGGAATGCCCCCATAATACTTCCAGCGAAACCTGTGAGAACATTGCTATATTTTTCAATCAAAAAATTAATGATATTAGAAATAATATAGTATATCTCCCCAACACTGTGGAACCTCCTAAGCCCCAGTACTCCGTTATAAACAAATTCAATTCTTTCACCAGGATAGATTTACCTGATTTACATAGAATAATCTCTCAAATGAAACCCTCCACCTGCGTCTATGACCCAATACCAACAAGGTTTTTCAAGGAAGTATCGGACGCGCTTATTGATAATATCCTTGACATAGTAAACTCGTCATTAGATTCGGGGGTTTTCCCAGACTGTCTTAAGACTGCTGTAGTTAAACCCCTACTCAAGAAAAATAATCTTGACTCCTCTGCTTTTGAAAATTTTAGACCCATCTCTAACCTGCCCTTTTTAAGTAAAATTCTAGAGAAGGCAGTAATTATGCAGTTAAACGACCACTTAAGTAAACATGCTATTCTAGATAAATTTCAGTCAGGTTTTAGAACTAATCACAGTACAGAAACTGCACTCGTTAAAGTAGTAAATGACTTGCGATTGAATGCAGACAGAGGCCATTTATCTGTTCTCATCCTCCTCGATCTGAGTGCCGCGTTTGATACCATTGATCACAATATTCTTAGAAATCGCCTTAGTCAATGGGTGGGCCTCTCTGGTAATGTCTTAAATTGGTTTGAATCCTACCTGGCAGGGAGAAAATTCTTTGTTAATTGTGGTAATCACAACTCAAAGACGCATGATATTCTATATGGGGTTCCACAAGGCTCTATCCTGGGTCCGCTTCTTTTCTCAATCTACATGCTTCCGTTAGGTCAGATTATCTCAAGTTACAACGTGAGCTACCACAGCTATGCTGATGACACACAGCTGTACTTATCAGTAGCACCTGATGACACCGGCTCTCTCGAATCAATAACACAATGTCTTACTGGTATTTCTGAATGGATGAATAGTAATTTTCTCAAGTTAAATAAAGAGAAAACTGAAATTGTATTGATTGGCAAAAACGGATTCAGTGAGGTTATCAAAAATAATCTTGACGCATTAGGATTAGAAGTTAAGACCGAAGTAAAAAACTTAGGGGTAACCGTTGACTGTAACCTGAATTTTAAATCACATATTCTTCAGACCACTAGGACAGCATTTTTTCACTTAAGAAATATAGCAAAAGTTAGACCTCTTATATCATTGAAAGATGCTGAGAAATTAATTCACGCTTTTGTTTTTAGTCGATTAGATTACTGTAACGCACTCCTCTCAGGACTACCCAAAAAAGACATAAATCGTTTGCAACGAGTGCAGAATACAGCTGCTAGAATCCTAACTAGGAAAAGAAAATCCGAACACATCTCTCCAGTCTTAATGTCACTACACTGGTTACCTGTGTCTTTCAGAATTGACTTTAAAATTCTGCTTATAGTCTACAAAGCCTTAAATAATCTCGCTCCATCTTATATATCGGAATGTCTGACACCTTATATTCCAAATCGTAATCTTAGATCCTCAAATGAGTGTCTCCTTAGAATTCCAAAAGCTAAACTTAAAAGAAGTGGTGAGGCGGGCGGCCTTCTGCTGCTATGCACCTAAAATCTGGAATAGCCTGCCAATAGGAATTCACCAGGCTGATACAGTGGAGCACTTTAAAACTCTGCTGAAAACACATTACTTTAACATGGCCTTTTCATAACTTCACTTTATCTTAATCCTGATACTCTGTATGTTCAATTCATCATAATAACTATTCATGGTGGCACTAAAATCCGTACTGACCCCTACTCTCTCTTCTGTTTCTTTTTCCGGTTTTTCTGTGGTGGCGGCCTGCGCCACCACCAACTTACTCAAAGCACCATGATGTCCCAGCATTGATGGACTAAAAGCCAGAAGTCCACGTGATCATCATCAAGTCCTTCCGTGAAAACCATAAATACAAAGAGGACTGTTTCATTTATGTTAGGTAGAATGCCCAGAGGGGACTGGGCGGTCTCATGGTCTGGAATCCCTACAGATTTTATTTTTTTTCTCCAGCCGTCTGGAGTTTTTTTTTTGTTTTTTCTGTCCCCCCTGGCCATTGGACCTTACACTTATTCTATGTTAATTAATGTTGACTTATTTTATTTTCTTAATGTGTCTCTTATTTTTCTATTCTTCATTATGTAAAGCACTTTGAGCTACATTTTTTTGTATGAAAATGTGCTATATAAATAAATGTTGTTGTTGTTGTTGTTGTAAAACCAGACTGCTCCGGTCGCTGGTGGGTGAGCAAGTGATCACGGATCCAATCGAGGACGACACCAGCAAGGACCTTACCCGGCACCGAGAGCAGCGTTATCCTCCAGGTGATCACCCTTCCCTTTCCAGATAGGAACGACAAGTCCCATTTTCCAGTCAGCTGGGATGATGCCAGTCCCCCAAATGGAAGCAAAGATTACTAGCAATGCCAGGAGGACAGCCTTACCACCAGCCTGGAGACGTTCACCCAGCTCTAAATGTTTCAAAATATGTGCACCGTTAATACTCTGCATTTGTAGCTTTCACAGGTGGTAATGATGTCAGATGGAAACACGGTGGCTTTCCAGAGGCGGGCGAATACGTTCTCAACACACTATATTTAAAATTTGATGCAGAGGCCAATAGTTCGGTTCAAATTCAATAGAATTGTGGACCCTAAAATGCCCCCCCGTGACGCCACTCATCGGTACTCGCATGCACTGGATGCCCACAGCATAGCAACCCATCGCCCTCCTCCGCATTCAAAGATAGGGCATCGTAAAACTGCAAAATATTTGACAAAAGAAGCGTGTTCAATCCAATGCCCTCCTGATGCAGACAAACTGAGCACCTTGGCATTTTAAAAATGTCATTATTGCTGGTTTTTTTTTTTTTTTTCGGCGAAGCTTTAACACGCCGAGTGAGAGCCGACGTCTCTTTTGCCCACAAGATTCGACACTCTGTTGTCATGGCAACAGTCTCCATGCCGGCCTGGGGATGCCAAGCCTTCCCATGTTAAGTAACGTTTTATTGAAGCGCTGGGAATTGAGATATAATTATGTTTGAAGTAACTCGTGATGGCCCATTAAATTCAGAAGACGGCGAGCATTCCGAGGCAGAATTAGCCAACCGTTCACAGAAACCGGAGTGGCTGAAGGCTGGGTGGCGGGGCACAAGGCCGGGGCCATCACGTCCTCTCTGTCCGCCTGGCAAGTGCCAGTGCTGGGATTTATTAATTACTTTTTTTTTTTTTTTAATTTTAATCTAATGCATGGGGTAACTCGGGCAGATTAATCAAAAGTAACGGCAGCAGCCAACAATGCAATTAGAACGGGACAAGAGGAGCTGAAGGAAATCAATTTGGACAGCGGCGCGCAGTCGTGCATCATAAAACAGATCATTCAGTAATTAGCACCTAATAAGCAAATTAATTTAGCCTGAATAATTTCACGCCCTGAACACAAACCAAACAATTACAAAGGTAAAAGATTTTCTCCGCCAGTGACTTCTCCTCCCCGGACTTCGTATTTCACAGCTGAAAGTTGCGGCGGCTCCAGACCCCTGGAATCTCCTGCTCTGCAGCCCGCCGGGCTGAGCACGGCTTTTATGTATTTGTTTGTTTGTCTGTTTTTTTTATTACTAGTGAAGCCCACTCACCTTCGGTCTCACGCACTTGTCCATCTCTGTCATTTTTGTACACTGAATCCCATAGTAGATGCTCATTGTTCTACACCCAGTAGTTACACGCGGACCCCTGGGCGCTTGCATTTCTCTGTCTTTGTCTTTCTCTGGCTCTGCTCTTCTTCTTCTTTTCCTCTTATTATGTTGATCTTTGTTACTTCACTGGCCTCTTTGGTTTGCTTGATGTTCAGCAGATGTTGCTGGTCAAGTCGTACACTTTCCATCAAGACCAAGATTACCCTTCCAGCACTTCTCCGTCTTTGTCTTCCCTGCATTCTGTAACTCGCACTTGATGCTCAGAACATGGTGCTGCTCGTCTTCTTCTTCTTCTTCTTCTTCCTGTTATGGTGCTCTTTGTTACATCATTGGCCTCTGTGATTTGCTTGATGTTCAGCAGATGTTGCTGGTCAGGACATAAGCTTTCCATCAAGACCAAGATTGGCCTTCCAGCCTCAGCATTTCTCTGTTATTGTTGTTTTAGCTTCCCTCACCTGATGCTCATCAGTCTAACCTCCATAGTTACACAAGGACCACTGGCCACATGTTTTCTCCATCTTTGTCGTTTTTGTACACTGAATCCCCTGGCTGATGCTCATCATTCCAGCCCCAGTATTAACAAACAGACCCCCAAACAGATGCATTGCTCTAAATTCCTTGCATTCTGTATTCTTTACTTGATGCTCAGCAGACGGCACTGCTCTTTTTCTTCTTTGTTCTTTTCCTCTTATTATGGTGGACCTTCCAAGTGTCCCGGCTGGCACAAGTCTTAGTTATCATTTGTGTCACAATCAAAAACACTGTGCACCTTCCAAGTGGTATGCATGTTGTGCCAATCAAATGGTGTGAACCCCCCAAAAACCCATTTGAATTGCAGACTGTGATGTGACAATTCAGGACAAAGACAGAGGGGGGACGAAGTCTTTAACAAGGCGCTGTATACTTATTGTATACGTTCACGTTATTGTGGGGGAACCATGGATTCTGGTCTACGTCACGGTGCCAGAGAAAATCCGATCACACGACGGGTATCGCCGGGCACATCACTTTTTCGTCCCCGTTTTTTGTGACGGCTGACCGGCTGGTGCCCATGCCGTGGGGTTTCCAGGTATGGCAGAGTCGGCTGCAGTCCCTGCTGTTTTTTTTTTCCTTCCATTGTTCTTCTATTCCCTCCTGATACGTAAAAACACGAGACATCAGACAGACGAGGGTCTCCTCTGCTTCGAGTTCCTTTTTCCTCACAGCTTCATTCTGTGCGTTGAACATGTCAGCTCTCCCGCTTCTGTGGGCTCCTTGGCTGATTGGACTGCGTTTGTCTCTGGGGATGCCAGGCTACATGACTGGTGGGCACAGGAGTGAAAATGAAGTCTGTGAATGAAAATGGCTGGAAAGGTCGCGTAAAGTGACCGGGCCTTTAGTGCATGAAGACCTAAGGAGGGCACTGCTGGGTTTGTCTTCTGCCATCACACAAACTCAGGAGGTGGCTTCCCCTTGCCAGCCGCCCTACCCGCTGTGCCACCCTTATGTGAACCACAATTAAGAACAAGGTTGACATCTTTGCTTGACGTTGTGTGTTCCCGCTGTGGCACAGTGGGTGACGCTGCTGCCTCACAGCAGTTCAAATCTCGGCCCTGTCTCTGCAGACCCTGCATGTTCTCCTGTTGGTGCTGTGGGTGTTCCTCTAGGCTGCCCGAGGTGATGTCGACTGGCCTGGTGCCCCCCACCCCACCATCACAGCAGCATGTGAAAAAGGCTGACCTCGGTGATAAAGTGGCGTCCCGTACAGGGCAGGTCGGCCCCTCCTGCTGGGCATGAAACTTCATTACTTTGGGGTCAAACTGGATGGGCAGCGTCCGCCATTCACACACCTGCACATCTCTTCAGAGCCGCGGAAACAGAAACACAAAATGCTGCGTAAGCAGTGCCCCCCCCCCCATTGCATCTGTGCCCACCCACCTCACCCGCAGCCAGTGGACCCTTTGCCAGCTGACCGCCTTCTTGCTTCTTCTAATTGAAAGGAACCAAATGTTTCCTTCCCAGATTCACTTCATCAGCGCTCCTTTCCTAGGAAGCCTAATCTTATTAAATTCCCAGTCCCGGACCCCGTAAATTCATTAGAGCGCAGCATGAAAATGGCAGCCCCTCTTCCAGGCGCGAGCTCTGTTCTAAATTGTCCAAGCCTGGAGATAATTAAAAGGAAGATCCTCAAACATAATTCTTAATTAACTAGTAATGTGATAAGGCAAGATATAAGGACAAAACAATCTTCTTAAAAGGAGAGGGGGAGAGAAAAGGGTCCTTTGTAATTACACGATTAATGGACTCGCACGTTAAAACCTAATTAGTCACACGGCTCCCTCCCAAACGCCGCGCCGGAATTGATTTTATTCCTCGAAGAAACTTTCCGCCATTGTCACCAAGTACCGAAGCGGCTTGGAAAAAGAGCGGCACGCAAGTGAGGGGTCCGTCCTCATTAATTATACAAGGATGCGGCGCGGCGGCGGCGGCTCTTCACCGCGCGTTGACGTCTTCATTTTTAACAGTCCGCTGCCCGCTTACCAAAGTCCACCCGCATCTTAGCCGGCCATCCATCTTCTCACTTCATTAGCAGCAGAAAGCTACGACGAAGTAGAGACATCAGGGGCAAAGTGGCAAGCGAGAGTCGCTTAGGTGGGCACCAGCTCAAGAACACAAGGGGGCACCACTGGGGCTTAGGTGTGTTTTCATTCTGTAGAAGAGAATAACACAAGGAGTAAATGACGGGGGTGCCAGCTCTTAAAAATGAGTACCTTGACCAAACACAAGGGGGCGCCACTAAGCATTAGGTTAGGCTACATTTGGCACAGCTGTTGATAGGAGAGAACTTTATAGAAATGAAAGAAATGAACAAGTAACAGTAGTGATGGCAATGCCAGCTCTTTAAAACTGGTAACTTCAACTAAACACAAGGGGGTGCCACTGGGAGTGAGAACTACAAAAGGGCACAACGGAAAATTATAAGAGGAGTAAGTGGGGCGGATACCCGCTCTGTGAAGTCAGTTTTTCAGTAAGAACACAAGGGGGCGCCACTGTGCATTAGGATGTGCACCGCTGTTGATAGGTGAGAACTTCATTCAAATGAAGCAAATGAACAAGGAACAGAATAACACAAGGAGGTAGTGATGGCAATGCCAGCTCTTTAAAATTGGCCAAACACAAAGGGGGCACCACTGGAAGTGAGAACTGTGGATGCATGAAGCAAAATACAAAAGTGCACAACTGAAAATTCTAGCAAGGAGTAAGTGGGGCGGACACCCGCTCTGTGAAGTCAGTTTTTCAGTAAGAACACAAGGGGGCGCCACTGCACATTAGGTTTGGCCACACTGTGTTAAACTTTACAAATATGGAGTAACAGAGCAATGCCAGGAGTAAGTAATGAGGATGTCGACTTTTTAGATTCAGTACTTGAACCAACCACAAGGGGCCGTTAGAACTGGGAGCGAGAACTTGGGGGTACATGAAGCAAATCCCCAAAGTTCACCACACAAGTGAAAAAATAAAACACGGCTACATGTAAGGTGGACTCCAGCTGTGTAAAATCAGTTTTTCAGTACAAACACAAGGGGGCGCTACTGGGAGCCGCTTAAGGGTACAGTTGGAATTAAGAAAAATGGGTGCCTGCAAGAAGATCCTACGTAGCAGAATTTTAGCAAGAGTGGTTATGTAGACGTCTGTCTGAGCACAAGGGGGCACCACTGGGCACTGATAGAAGTGCGGACGCATTAAGCAAACGGCCAAAGTGCCTTCACTATACTTAAAATTATAACCGCAGTGAGAAAGGTGGACACCAACTCTGTGAAATGAGCACTTCGACAAGAACACAAGGGGGCACCGCTGGGCGTGTGGCTTCATTTTGTACAAATGTTGAGAGGTGAGAATTCTGACTAAATGGAGCAAATGAACGAACAAGAGAATAACACGGGGAGTAAGTGGGGGGGCAGCTCTTTAAAGTCAGTACGTCAACCCAACACAAGGGGGCGCCACTTGAAGTGAGACGTAACAAAGTACACAAGTGAAAGTAGGGACTTGGGAGAAAATGATAAGACCAGCTGCCATGTTGATGCCATGCAGGAATGCCCAGGATGGGATTTGAACCCAAATCTAATTCAGGGCTAATCTGGCCACTTAAAGAAAAATCAGTAAAAATGAAGTTTTGGTGTATTTTAGTCCTCACTGTCACGGGAGCAGAATCCAGTGACATTCTTCCTTGCATGTGTTAATCGACATACAACATGTCACCAGTATAGGGCATCACAATCATCAATAGTTAGATATTACCGGTGCTGTATAATAGGTGATATAATTGGGTCCCCATTGTCACGTGCACAGAGTCCGGTGACATTCTTACATGGATTTGCTAATTGACATCCAAAATGTCACCACATGGCCATCGACAGTTAGACATGAAAGTCGCTATATAATAAGACTGTAGGCTCTTCATTTTCCTTTGCACAGAGTCCAGTGCCATTCTTATTACATGAGCTAACTGGCATACACCGTCTCACCACTGTGTGGCGCCATAATTAGCGAATGTCAGCTAATACCAGGATCAGTGGGTTACGGGCACAGAGCACGGTGAATGTCTCTCTTGTGCCTATCAGCACGCAATATATCGTCACTCTGCGGTGCCAGGGCGAGTACCAGCTAGAAAGTTACAGTAAGGTGTGTTGGGTCCTCGTTGTCACATGCGCAGAGTCGAGTGACATTCTAGCCTGAATATGCTAATCAACGTACAGCCTGTCACCAGGGTACAGCTCCACGATTAGTGACAGTTAGATATGAACGGTGCTGTATAATCGGGGTCTCACTGTCACGTGCACAGAGTCCGGTGACGTACACGTGCTGATCAACATGACATGCATGTCCCCTCCATGATTAGTGACAGTTAGATATGAAAGTTATCATGCGGTGTAGTGGGGTGTCATTGTCATGTGACGGTCTCACCTGAATATGCTAATCAGCACACCCCACGGTGTGTATTCAATATTATTAGACGTTAAGGACCGACAGTGGGAGGGTGGGATTCGCACCCCTTAACTTTCATAAACGGTCCCCATCGAGTGATGGCACCCTAAGTGGTCACCTAAAGGGCTGACCAGCTCTGCTTATGACCCACACAAGCTGGGAATTTCTCTTTCATGGGGAACAATTGCAAGCCCCCGGTCCTCATCACGAATGGGGTTGGGTGGCTTACCTACACATCTTGGTGCCAGGTGGGCACACGTTGATCCATCCAGTGTAGTGCGCATCTAAGGGGGGGTCCTGACAGATCTGTTGTCACTCAGTGTCACTTATCGCTGCTGCGCGATACCCCTACACAGAGTAAATACCTTGTGCCCACCAGTCCGGCCTCAGTCGATGGTGGTCAATTGGATTAGTCCTTAAAATGTTTTGGTAGAAAACCAAAGAGTTGCCTTCCATAAAAGATGAAAGGCAGGCCGGACCCCCGTAACAATCTTTTTTACCCGTGTCTTTGACGTTTCTCTTCCCAGTGATCCCCATTAGGCTCCGTTTGCCCCTTTGTGTCCAACTGTAAGACCACTTGCTCTGCACAAACCCTTAAGACACTCGGGATCTCGGGAGGGTTGGGTGACCCCCGTCTGCTCTAATTACTTCTCAGAAACATTTAAGACCCTCAGACATTTCATAGTTGCCGAGCCCCCCCATAAACTACTTAGTTTGTACAAACCTTTGATCTTCCAAGGGCTGGGTGGTCCTGCCTACTCCGCTTACTTCAATGAAAACCTTTAAGCCGCCAGATGTTTCATAGTTGATCAGCCCTCCATAATCCACTTACTTTGTGCAGACCTTTGATCTTCGGAGGGCTGGGTGGTCCTGCTTACTCCGTGTACTTCAATAGAAACCTTTGAGCCACTCGAGACTTTGTAACCATAAACTGCTTACTTTTGTGGAGCCTTCGGTGAACGTGAAATCTTCTGAGGAGGGCAGGCTGATCCCGCCGACTACGCTTATCACCTATGAGTGTGTGACACTTTATACAATACAATACAATACAATTTATTGTTGTAGCCCAAAATCACACAAGAAGTGCCGCAATGGACTTTAACAGGTCCTGCCTCTTGACAGCCCCCCAGCCTTGACTCTCTAAGAAGACAACAGAAAAACTCCCAAAAAAAACCCTTGAAGGGAAAAAATGGAAGAAACCTCGGGAAAGGCAGTTCAAAGAGAGACCCCTTACCAGGTAGATTGGGCGTGCAGTGGGTGTCAAAGAGAAGGGGGGTCAATACAATACAATACACAGAACAGAACAAATCCTCAATACAGTATAAAAATAAAAATTTTAGAAGTACGGAGCAGAATTTAACAGCAGATGATATCCCATAATATGATTTGGATTTGTTTAGAGTCCTGGAGACCTCAGCCATCAAGCTGCCTCCCCCATTTGGCCAGTGCTGGGCCAGCCAATCCGACGAAAGGACCCCTCTTTCCTATGATTCCTGCGATCCTCCATCAGGGATGACTTTACCATAAGCGGGCACAACAACTTGGCAGGTGGGCCGTGGCACCAAGTGCCACATTTGAGTACCGAGAAGAGAAACAGAATAGGTGAGTGTTAGTATTCAATTCTAACTGTCATATTACTGATGTTTTAGTGCTAATGACTGACAACAGAGATGCAGTCTGTACAGTTAATCAGCAGCTCTAGTCAGGGTGTGCTAAACTGAAGTAGTGAGTCTTCAGTCAGGATTTAAAAGCTGAGACCGAAGGGGCATCTCTTATAGTAGCAGGCAGACCGGTCCACAGTTTAGGGGGTCCTGTAACTAAAAGCTCGACCTCCTACTGTTATTTTACTAATCCTTGGAATCATAAGCAGACTGGCATCTTGAGATCTTAATGTGCGCTCAGGTTGGTAAGTCATGATAAATTCAGAAGTCATGATAAGTCCAGTTATATAACTGTCATGGCTTTGACCCTGGCTCGTGTAAGATTTGTGGTGCATATTGTCTAGGATTGTCTTTTATAGGAAACCAGTTCAGCGTGGTTGTGTGCTCTGTTTTGAATATTAATGAGTTTATTCATGATTTATTGTTTGTTAACATATTCACGCTTAGGTGTGAGTTCTGTCCCCTTAAGTATCAAGGCGCATGGTCTCCCAATTCTTATGGTCTCCATGACAACCAGCAAGAGGACCACCCAATTCTTGTGGTCTCCATGACAACCAGCAAGAGGACCACCCAATTCTTGTGGTCTCCATGACAACCAGCGAGAGGACCACCCAATTCTTGTGGTCTCCATGACAACCAGCAAGAGGACCACCCAGTTCTGGGCAGAGTGAAGCTCTCCAGGATGGCACTGTAAGTCGTGGAATTTGAGTTATTCAGCAAATATTATTGGATTTTCTGGATTCTGTATTTATTGTTGTTGTTTTCTTTTTCTACCTTAACGTTTCATTTCAGACTTTATTTATTTGCTCTTCCTTACCTTTTTAGGCGAAGCAATTTTGATGAACTTTCTTTGTTTTATTCCATTTGTTCTTTTTTTTTTTAATTAATGCACTTTACAAAGATTAATCAACTAAGTATTATTTTTATCCTGAATGCCAGGGGTTTACAGTAATCCTCGCCCCAGAAAGGCAATTTAAAAATCATGTTATGATTTCTTGAACACTGAAGGCCGTAGCCCCATTTTGGGCCTGTGTAGGCCGATGCTCGCCTTTTTAGTTGGGGCTCGACTGCCTGGGGTGAGGTGTGTTTTCAGGTACGAGTCTTTATTAAGCATCTCAGGTTAGGAAAACAGTCCCAAGTGGCTCACAAATCTCGGAGTGACACAGATCTGGTCCTGCTCTACAGAGCAGTAGGAGTCAAAGCATGTTATTTATTCCTTGAATTTACGAGACTAAACCTACGTTCAGCAGAATTCAGGAGGCCATCAGAGCTGTCCTAACTCACCAGAAGGTGGCACCCCAGCAGAGGTCGGCATACACATCCCAGGGAAGGTTGAATGTTCTGGAAACGCTGGACAACAACAAAATCTTAAAAAAATATTGAGCTGACAGAGATGGAGTAATATTTGTAATAAATCCTGAATGTTAAGCGATTGCTCCATCAACGTGGAGAAATCATGCGCCGCTTGTTGAAATGACACGTTGGGTACAAAGGCAGCTGAGGATGTCAAGAACAACCATTTCTCAAATTCTGCACCAAACTTTGAACATCCCTCTAACTCGTGCCTTAAATAATACGCGGATTTCAACATCTCCCCACCACTCCATGTGAGGTCATGTCAGAGTGAGTGAGCTGCAGTCGTGCAAATCGTTACACACGTGAAGATCAACTAAGGAGGACATATGTGTGTGAGGCTCAGCTCACTGGTGGTCACGGATGGAGACAACGGTACTGCAGCAGCCTTCATACTACAGAGCTAGAGGGGCGATTGACAAGGAAATGTCATGTGACATGCAGGCTGGTGGGTTTTGGTGGTCTTTATGAAAATTAATATTTTCATTCCTTTTTGCTCTGGTTCTCGACTTTTTGCTGCAGTTTCTTGCATCGTTGTTGAGAATTTCGAATTTGATTTGAGTCTCATTAGTCCTTTTGGAATATTTTGTTTCCTCCTGAGCTCCTTTGTTGCATATTTCCATTTCTCTCAATAAATTATTTTTCTTTTTCTTCATTTTCAACGATTTTTCATTGGAATCGCTTTGGACACGCCAGGGGTTGACGGTGATCCTCTTCCTTGAGAGTGTTTTTTGGTCCTTACAGAATGTATTTTTTGAAATTAGACAAGTGAAGTGGATTTTTGGCCGGGTGTGGGCGCCCAAGAGGAGGAGGAGGAGGAGCGGCTGCCTATTGTGGGCACCATCTCTAGGCAGGCTGGTGGGATTCAGGCCTCTGGGTGATTTTTGAAGGCCACACACTACTTGAGAGATTAAATTGATAACATTTAGTAAACGGAAGGATTGTTTGTACATGTGATGGCCAACAGCTGATGCCCATCTGTTTTGGGGTTAGTCTCTGCCTTAATGGTTGGCTGTAACTGCTGCCATGTGTGTGTGCCCAGAGACCACCTGAGGTATAGCCATGCCACATGCCACTCTGGGGCAGGCGGGGGTGCTGGCACTGATTGTATGTTCTCTTTCCCCCAAAACTCTCAGAAGATGCCCAAGGAGGATGCCTAGCCCCGCCCACAGCCCCCTGAGATGTCTCCGCCCCCAGAAGACATTTTGACATTTTGCAGTCCCGGATGACGGAGCTCCCATTACTGCTTCTGTTAAGAGGCTGAGGGGAAGCCGACTTTACTTTGTGATGAGGGCAAACATCTTTGTTACTTTCGCTTGTGCCAGTTAAAGGGGGTGGGCTGGCTGGTACCCCAATATTTCTCCCCGGTCACAGCACCAAATTACTTACCGACTCTTCACTCGGATGTCATTCTGATTTTCTTGATTTTTTTTCCGTTTCTATTGCTGCTAAAAGCTCACATCTCAATAAAGCAGAGAGAAACTCCGCCAAGAGGTGCCCCCCGAGCTGCAGCGGGTGTCTTTTCATGTCCCCGTCTGCCCCCCTTTCTTAATCTGCCACAGACTCGCTGTGATCTGCAAATAGCCGCTCTGCAGCACACAGGCTTTTGTGTCGCTTTGGACTTTGAGGTCACGGTGGTCACCTGGCACAAAAGTAAGGGACTTAACTGAGACAAAAAAAAAGACAGGAACATCAAGAGATGGCATCCAAAATCGGCCCCGCCATGGTGACTCTTTAATCCTCTCGGCAGGGCGCGGATTTAGCAGATGATTCAGATGACTTTACCCCCCGCGTGGGGATGTTTGGAGGAAATGTGATGTGGTGGGCTAGGAAGGCGGTCTGATGAAAATCGTAATCCAAGGTCGACTGGAGGAGACGAGGGCAGCAAACTTCAGGAAACGAGTTCTGGGATGGAGCCTGAGCTGAATGTGGAAATGGAGGATCATGGGATATGCAAATACAAAGACAGCACCTTTCTTTAGGAAAGACCACCCTAGAGACCACCTCACCACCCAGCAAATAACCAACTGAGGCATGGAGGGAGCCTAGCCGAACAGTCATGGGTGCAAAGCGGGACTGCTTTCTATCTATTCTATCTATCTATAGATCATTTCAGGGCATCACAATGTTTGTGACACAGCAATGGCAGGTTTGTTAAAGCCGTTGTCATATTTAGTTCTTTGTCGCATATCCCAGCATGCAATGACTGCCTGAAGTCTGCCATTCATATACATCACCAGGTGCTGAGGGTCTTCTCTGGTGATGCTCTGCCAGGCCTCTCATGCAGCCATCTTCAGCTCCTGCTTGTTTCAGGGGGACTTGACCCTTTAAGTTTTCTCTTCAGCATATAGAAGGTCTGCTCAGTTGGACTGATGTTGATGGAGAAGTTTAGAGAAGGCCAGAAGGAGTTGCATTGCTTCTTTGTGGACCTGGAGAAAGCAAATGACAGGGTGACTGAGAGGAGCTGTGGTACTGTATGAGGAAGTCGGGAGTGGCAGAGAAGTATGTGAGAGTTGTACAGGATATGTACGAGGGAAGTGTGACTGTGGTGAGGTCTGTGGTAGGAGTGACGGAGGTGGGATTACATCAGGGATCGGCTCTGAGCCCTTTTTGTATTTGTAATGGTGATGGACAAGTTGACAGACGAGATTAGACAGGAGTCCCCATGGACTGTGATGTTTGCTGATGACATTGTGATCTGTAGCGAGAGTAGGGAGCAGGTTGAGGAGACCCTGGAGAGGTGGAGATATGCTCTAGAGAGGAGAGGAATGAAGGTCAGTAGGACCACCAAGACAGAATACATGTGTGTGAATGAGAGGGAGGTCAGTGGAATGGTGAGGATGAGTGGAGTAGAGTTCGAGAAGGTGGATGAGTTTAAATACTTGGGATCAACAGTACAGAGTAACAGGGAGTGTGGAAGAGAAGTGAAGAAGAGAGTGCAGGCAGGATGGAGTGGGTGGAGAAGAGTGTCAGGAGTGATTTGTGACAGACGGATATCAGCAAGAGTGGAAGGGAAGGTCTACAGGACGGTAGTGAGACCAGCTATGGTATTTGGGCTGGAGACGGTGGCACAGGAGACAGAGCTGGAGGTGGCAGAGTTAAAGATGTTAAGATTTGCATTGAGTGTGATGAGGATGGACAGGATTAGAAATGAGGACATTAGAGGGTCAGCTTAAGTTGGACGGTTTAGAGACAAAGCCAGAGAGGTGAGATTGTGTAGGTTTGGACATGTGCAGAGGAGAGATGCTGGGTATATTGGGAGAAGGATGCTAAGGATAGAGCTGCCAGGGAAGAGAAGAAGAGGAAGGCCTAAGAGGAGGTTTATGGATGTGGTGAGAGAGGACATGAAGGTGATGGGTGTGACAGAACAAGATGGAGAGGACAGAAAAATATGGAAGAAGATGATCTGCTGTGGCGGCCACTAACAGAAGCAGCTGAAAGAGGAAGATGATAAACTCCTGTGTGGCCTCAGCAGTCTGTTTGTTTCATCATCTTGTTGTAGGATGAAGCGCCGTCCACTGAGCTTGGAGGCATCTACTGGAACTCGAGCAGATCAGATGTTTCTCTACACCTCAGAATTCATTGTGCCGTCAGCAGTTCCATCATCAGTGAAGAGAAGTGTGCCAGGACCTGTGGCAGCCATACGTACCCAAGCCATAACACCGCCAGCACCGCCATGTTGAACAGATGAGGTGGTCTGCTTTGGATCTCGAGCAGTTCCTTGTGGTCTCCACACTTTGCTCTCGTCATCACTCTGATGAGGTTCATCTTTGTCTCGTCTGTCCACAAGACTTTTTCCAGAATTCTGCAGGCTCTTTGAAGTCCTTTTCACAAACTGTAATCTCGCCATCCTGTTTTTGTGGCCTCCATCTTTGTCTTCATGAAGTCTTGTGCTGATAGTCGTCTCTGACACGTCCACATCGGCCCCCTGAAGTCTGTTTCTGGTCTGTCGCACAGGCGTTTGGGGCTTTCTCTTGACCATAGTGAGGATTCATCTTCCTGGGCCTACCAGTCCCTTTGTGATTCCTGAGCCCACCGGTGTGTTCTTTCTCCTTCATGATATTCCAGTCAGTTGATTTTGGTCAACCTAAGGTGTCACTGATGGTTTGATTCTTGCTTCTCAGCCTCATGATGGCTTCTTTGACTTTCAGTGTCACAGCTCCTGTCCTCACATTGTTCAATGGCAGCTACAGACTCCAAATGGGAGAAGCAGGCCGAGGTGTTTTATGAAGCCATGAAACCCACCTGAGGAATCACAAACCCCTGTGACGCCAATTGTCACAAACATTATGGTGCCCTGAAATGGGGGGACGGTGTAGAAGAAGTGTCATGTGACTGAAATGTCTGCAAATCGCTAAAAGTCTGCAGTGCGCACTTTAATCACGATGGCTGAATTGTTGGATTTGTCATTTTAAACTGTGAAGCAGAGGGGGAAATCAAGAAAAAACACATCTGTATGTCTTCATGCCCCCTTTATTTAAGATGGCAGCTGGCAGCACACGGTCACCAATGATTCTTTTGGCCCATTTTGTCTTTTAGACTCTCACGGTCCCCTCCGATTTGTGATTTGTCACAGACGTCGCACAGAAGGACGCCACACGTCTGGCACGTCACGCCATCCTGCTACGTCTGATTGTAGACGACCAAAGACAGAACACCAGACTCCTCGGTTTAGGACTCGGCCCAACACGAACCAAAGCCACGTCAACATCATAACCATGAAAATCAGTGAAAAACCCAACGAGTGACACGATGCTGAGCCCCCGCCATGGTGTCGTGCAGCGGTTTTTCCTCCTTTGAGGTCAGAAAGTTCAATTTTGGTTTCACCAGACCTGAGAATCTGGCGTCTCACCGTGTGAGTGACAGGCAAGTGCACCGTTGGGCTGCCCGTTGCCAGGCCACGTGATGGTTGTTATGGGCGTGTCCTTGGAGGTCGTGACCCGATTACTACAACGCAAGGTTTATAAAAGGTCATCTGGGGCAACCAAAAAAAAAAAAAAAGTCACGAGAGTTCCGCGTCTCGTATAAAATTTCTGCGCTCCGTTTGCTGGCGCGTCACCCTTTGACTCGACGCTCGGCTTGGACTAGAACATCAGAACAATCTGCACGAGAAGAGGCCATTCAGCCTAACAAACCTCGCCAGTCCTGTCCACTCAGTTCTTCAAAAATAACATCAAGTTGTGGTTTGGAGGGCCCTAAAGTCCTACTGACCACCTCGCTACTTGGTCACTTATTCTAATTGTCTGTGGGAAGAGAAACTTCCTAATGTTTGTGCGAGATTTCCCCTTAACAAGTTTCCAGCTGTGTCCCCGTGTTCTTGATGAACTCATTTTAAAATACAAGTCTCGATCCACTGCACTAATTTCCTTCATAATTTTAAACACTTCAGTCAGGTCTCCTCTTCATCTCCTGTAAAGGCTCAGCTCTTTTAATCTTCCCTCATAACTCATCCCCTGTAGCCCTGAATCAACCTGGTCACTCTTCTCTGGACCTTTTCTTGTGCTGTTATGTCCTTTTTGGAGACCCAAACTGCACACAGGACTCCAGATGAGGCCTCACCAGTGTGTTATAAAGCTTGAGCAGAACCTCCTGTGACTTGTACTGCACACGTCAAGGCGCTATATAACCTGACATTCCTTCTTAATGGCTTCTGAACACTGTCTGGAAGTCGACAGCTTAGCGTCCACTACGACTCCTAAGTCCTTCTCATAAGGTGGACTCTTGATTTTCCAATCACCCATTGTGTATTCTACCCTCACATTTTTACTTCCTATGTGTAATTTCTTCACATTTACTGACATTAAATGCTTTAACGGCTCAGCTCTTTAAATCTTTCTTCATAACTCATCCCGTGCAGCCCTCAATCAGCTTTGTCACTCTCCTCTGGACCTTTTCTTGTGCTGTTATGTCCTTTTTGTAGCCTGGAGACCAAAACTGCACCCAGGACTCCAGATGAGGCCTCACCAGTGTGTTATAAAGCTTGAGCAGAACCTCCTGTGACTTTTACTCCACACATCAAGGCGCTATATAACCTGACATTCTGTTAAAAAATTAGACCAGTCTAGATGAGCACAGGCCATTCAGCCCAATGAAGCTCGCTAGTCTTATCCACTTAATTATTTGTAAATAACAAGTCAAGTTTTGAAATTCCCTAAAGTCCCACTGTCTATTTGTCCTGTGACTTGTACTTCACACATCAAGGCGCTATATAAACTGACATTCTGTTAGCCTTCTTATTGGCTTCTGTCGGGATGTCGATAGCTTAGAGTCCACTACGACTCCTAACTCCTTCTCATAAGGTGGATTCTTGATTTTTCGCCCCCTCCATTGTGTATTCAAACCTCACATTTTTACTTCACACGTGTAATTCTTTACATTTACTGAACATTCAATTTCATCGTCCACAAATCTGCCCAATCCTGTCTTCTGTCCAAGCCCCTCTGTGATAATTCAATGGATTCTTGATTATCCGCCAATCCACATATCTTGGTATGATCTGCAAACTTAACCAGCTTGTTACTTACATTCCTGCCCAAATCATTTGTACACAGGGGTGGGTAAAAGTAGGTTTAGTTATTTGTATGGACATTGACATGCAGGTTATGATTATCACAATAGCTTTATGAACTCGCAATGGCACAGTGCACTTAGCTACAATCTCATAAGTGCCCAAATTGCCAGCCTCACGTACTCACAACTGTAAATCTACTTTTGCCCACCCTGTATGTTAAAAATAGCAGCGGCCCCAGCACTGCCCCCTACTGGTCACCACTCTTAACATCGGCCAATTCTGAGAAGGTTCTCCTCACCTTCACCCTCCGCTTCTTGTGTCTGAGCCAATTCTGCTCCCCCCATCGACACACCAAACCCTGACCTGCCAATTCTTTTATTTTGATGCCCACCCTCTCAAGTGCCACCTCATGAAATGCTTTCTGACAGTCCAGATCTATAACATCAGATGCTCCGCTCCACTCGTGGTGACCAGTAAGCCCCCCGGCCCCCTGCTATGCTGTGTGAATTTCCACTCGTGCGGTTTACCCGCTCTGTCCAAGTTGGCCTTTTCGCCTCCACCCTGTGGTGTTCTTATTCCACTTTAGGCCGATCCTAACCTGTGGATGTTCCTGTTGCGAGGCGCTCACTTCACTTAGACTTGCAGTCTTCATGGCTACAATTTTTATCGTGAGAAGTCAAGCAGAACGGCCCTTTTATTGGCCAACTAGAAAGATTCCAAGCTTTTGAGGCAACTCGGGGCCCTTCTTCGGGCGAGACGTAATACCTTAGGGTGATATCAAAATCAGATTGCAGACAAATTTATGTATGAAGAACTCACCTACATATTTCTTGTCGCTGTTTTAAGAAAATTCTACTTTGGTCGCACCCGAGGCTTCAAGCCAAATGTGTGGTGCTTTTAACATGAAACCTCTGGGGGGGGGGACCACCAAAGATTAGTGGATCACAAATGGGTGAACTGCACAGACCTGCCACAGCTTGGACTTCTGTCCTTGTTTTCAAATGTTGCTTCAGATGACGAATGTACCCTTGGGGACCAGGTGGGTGGCAGTGGTGGGATTCTCTCCAACTAATTTGGTCATTGAAAGCCAATCCTTACCGTTAATGAAAGCTGTTGTTCTACAGCATGGCAGGCCAGAAGTCTCACTCTTCAGCATCAGGCATTTTTCATTTTGTAGATTATTTCTAACAAATCAGCATAACTTTGATTTCCAAATATGTGATTGCTGCAAATGAACACCGACAGAGTCGAAGAGGCCCAGGTTCACTGGTGAGCTGCCAACTATCACGAAAATAAGAAGTAATTAAAAACTCCAAATGCACCATTGGAAGAGCAAAAGAAACAATGAAGGGTCCTGAATCATAACGAGCAAAACACAAAAGAAAAAGAACAAGAAAGAAGTTTGTGCCACCAGCAGCCATAACTGGCATCTAAGAAACACCCAAAGTCTGCCAGCCGAGCTCAGTGACAGCTGAATTCTCTCCAAGGCCGCACATCCGAGGTCGGCCACGCTGTTCAGACAGCAGCGGAAAGGAGACGATGACGACAAGGGCGCCCAGCACAGTAAGAACTTCACAAACACAGGGTGACAGGCGTCAGGGGAGTCCTGTACACACACCTTTGGAATTTCTACAGATTTTTTAATAAACGGCAAAAAATAAACTAGCTTTTACTTTTTTTTTTTCATTATTGTTTTTTTTTTTTTTTTTTTTTTTTTTTTTACAAGGTTACTCAAAATTATTCTGAATGAGTTCTTTGTTACATTGAGTTTAGGATTAATCTTTGTTAATACAATAAAAAATGTAAATGTACAGAAAAAAAATAACAGGTACTGTTCTCACCATATACTGCAGAATTAATCAAGTACAGAGATCAATTGTTGGTTATTATCTAATTATTTGTAATGTAGTAGACAATTTCATAATCTACTTAATGAAAAAAAAAAGCAAACGCTGTCAGCACAGCTCAAATTTAAACGGGTTAAGGGCGGCGGTGAAACGCAAACCTCATCCCGTATACTGTTTCCAGAGAAACGCTCGCAAAATGTCAAGGTTACGATACAAAAATAACAAAAACCAAAAAAAAAAAAAAAATGTCGCCGGCATCTTCTGTTTGAGATCCGTCGTGGAAAATGAGCAGATTCTACCTTCAGACCACTGCAAACACAGTCGTTCATGTGGACCTCTCGTTCGGAATAATACACTGTATGTACCAGTTGGATCGACAGCTAGATAGATAGACAGATAGACACACCGAAACGTGTGTGTACATATACCATGTAGAGTGTGTGTGTGTGTGTGTGTGTGTGTGTGTGTGAGAGGGACAATTTAAGGGCTCTGGTGAGAAAAATTCCCTACCACTTTAAGGGTTGCTGCTGTGTAGAAAAACACGCCTCGACCGGAAGAGTGACGGCTTTAACACCACTGACATCACTACCGGTGTCTGTCCAGCACACACACACACACAAGCAAAATATGGACACATAGATGTGTGTGTGTGTATATATATATAATATATACAAGTAGTATAGTTATATGCATATATTTGTAAAGAGATGCTAAAATATACATGTATATGCGCACACACACTTATTTTGGAATTCAAATATGCATACATAAACACCACATGTGTACGGCCACAGCTGTACACATCTTCCAATGAAATGTATGTGTATGTGTATATATATATATATATATATATATATATATATAAATATATATAAATGTATGCTTGTAAATGTGCGTGTGGGTATATATTATATATATGTGTGTGTGTATGTATATGCATTTATTTACATATGTATTGTATATACCCTCACATATGGAATTTATATACATATAAACACCATGACATATATAAACAGTATAATGTATATACTGTATAAATAGATACAAATAGATGTCTAATTATACTGTATATGTGTGCATATATATATATATATATACAGTATATATAAATATATATATATATATATATATATATATACACAGGGGGTCCTTGGGTTACAACTTCTCGACATACAACGTTTCGAGTTTACAATGCTCACTCCCATAAAAACTTAAAAAAACTGAGATGTGAGAAGGACTAAAGGTAAGGATTTTTTTGTTACACTCATTTTTCTGTTCCTACAGTACAGTGTACAGTACAGTATATTTATGTCCTTTTCCTTTTTCTGTGTCTTAGTTGTGTTTTAATGTTCTAGATTATGATTTTGCAAATGTGTTAGGATAGGTAAGTGACTTAGGCTAGTGTGTGTTTTGACTTGCACCAAAATTTGGGTTACATCGATGTTGTAGGAACGGAACTGTGTCGTAACCCGAGGACCCCCTGAATATAAATATAAATAAATAAATTGGCCAAATAATTCTGACATAGGCTCCACCTGCCCCATAATCCTGATTCTGCACTGGGTAAGCAGGTAAGGAAGATCAATGGATGGATGGATATACACTGTCAGGGATGCCAGGGGCAACGACCCGGCCGGGACGCCTTGAGGGACCGGAAGAGGGTCAATGCCCACCCTGGATCACGTGGGGGCTGCCTTCCTGGTTGCTTTGGGGGCCACGGGTAGAGGGCTTGGAAGCCCAACCCTGTAGGGACCCGTGGTCACCGCCAGGGGGCACCCCAATGCCTTGGGGACCCTGGACCTCAGCACTTCCGCCACACCAGGAAGTGCTGGGGGGAAGAAGAGAAGGGACACCCGGAGAGCTTCCGGGAGAACAGCCGGCATTTCCACCACACTGGGGCGTGTCCAGGGAGGAATGCCGGGACACACCTGGAGCTCATCCGGGATGATATAAGAGGGGCCGTCTCCCTTCAATCGAGGCTGGAGTCGGGTGGAAGCAGGACAAAGAAGGCAATTGTGTGGCCAGGATTGTGTTTGGGGTTCGTGTGTGCACTTGATTATTGTAACTATTAGTTGTAAAATAAACGTGTGGCGGTGGATTACAACATGTCTGCCTGTCTGTGTCCGGGCCGCGTCCACAACACATATTGCTGTTTATATACAGTATTCATACATCAACACCACATGTGTGCGGGCACATTTATATAAATATTATAAAGATATGTACACACATAGGTACATGCTCATACTGTATATGTTACTGCATGTATAGATTGTGCATGAATGTATGTATATGTACAAAATATGCCCAAATATATAAACATATAAGTAGGGTGTGAATGAATACATGTATGTATACATATAAAGAAGTCTGTGAACATATACACACAGATATACACATCATGTTTATATGTATACAGTATACTGCATAAATAAGGGCATATGTGTTTGTACTATATATATATATATATATATACACACACATAGACATGTTTGTACACATAATATATATATATATACACATACTGTATATATCAATATACATATCTCTCTTGCTCTCTTTCTATACACACACATACATACACTCATATGTAAATCTTAATCTATAAACCTATATCTATCTTTCTATAATACTATATATATATATATATACACATTGGTATTATAGTACATTTATCTATATATCTATAGCTGTTAAACATACCAGCTGTACAGTGTAAAAACAGAATGACTTTGAAGATAATCGTAAGAGCAAATCCCTCGACTCCTTCCCCTCTTTAGAATCCCATAAATCAGGACGTTATTCTCAGTTAACAGCTAATTAAAAATGCTAATCCTACCAAACAAAGACCTTTGCATGAACCAGGAGGTGAATGTAATGCTGTTCTGGGTGGCAGTAAGGCTTTTGGAAGCTGACCACTACATGGAGACCACCTGCATGTTCTTTTGGGTCTGGGATTTTGGTTGTGTGTTGGCGGGTGGTGGGGGGGTGGCAGGGTGGGGTTGTTGCAGGCTGCTGGCAGGGTGGGTGTAATGTGCACTGGTGGGTGGCCACCTCTGCTCATTGTGGCGTTGTGGTGATAGTCAGGATGGGGCCCTTGGGTAGGAAGAGAAGTGGTTGAGGTGGAGGACGGCTGCTATTTTGGCAGAGTAGAGATGGTGTATCATTAGACTCAAGAGGGTACAATTTGTCTGTTGTTTTATTTATTTAAATGATAATTCCCATTAACCTTTGACATTTTACTTGAAGGTGGCCACCGCACAAGAAGCCTTCAGCTCAAAACATAGCTTTGCGAAAAATGCAAAATCCCTCCTTTACCACAAATACTGAGGGAAGGAGACGAACGAGGCTAAGCCGGCCTGCCTGCTCTAAGTATGGCCGCCCTGACGTTGCTCTTCTAGGCTGGCGAGGTGTTCCCCGGGGCAGCTGCTGTACACAAACAGGCCCGTTTAAAGTGCTCTAGAAGGTGACCTCTGCATTTCTGCTCTTTTAGCGTGAGTTCTGACAGGCTGATGTCTCTTTAGGAGGTCTCCTCAGGACGCTGGGCACTGCAAACGCTCTCCCTGACCCACAGTCCCCCCCACCGAAAGCTGTAATATCCAATCGCTGTTGTCAAAAATAACATAAAAAAAGAAAAAAGAAAAAAAAAGAAACCCCACAAATAAAAAGAATCAACAAGACCCCCCCCCGTCCGTTCTCTCCATCATACTTTGCTTCTTTTTCTTTGCCACAAATCATTTGACTTTTTATTTCCTCCGTTCCTTCTTAAAAATCCTCAATCTGCTGTTTATTTGTCTGTAGTTTTTTTTTTTTAATTGTTTATTCACTTCCATTTTTGAATTGATGTCCACAAAATATGTATATTGTCCTCCAGGTCTGAACACTTGAGGTAAAAGTAAGCAGTTCTAAGATTTAAGCTGTTCACCCCAGTGACTGCAGCCGTCATTTTCCCAGAGGGGAGACGAGGGGTGGTGGGTTGGTGGAATTTCTCCTCTCCTCTGCTCCCCTCCCATTAGCAACATGTTATCCTTCTTTCATATAAAAGTTTTTCTGTTCATGCTTTTCCATTTTTTTTAATTTCACTTTTTCCTTCTTTTCATTTTCCTTCTTTTTTTTTTCCAATCTTTTTCCATGGCTCAGCAGAGACTGAGGTGGGGCAGTAAAAACTGTGGAAAGATGGCTTTTTACGTTGCATAGTGATCAAAGCTCCCCAAATACTCCAGGCCAGCTTGATAGCAGAACTGATATTCATCCTGAGGAAAGGAGAGGAGAAGAAGAACAAGAAGAAGAAACTGAGTGAGAATTGCACAAAAAGAAGAAAAAGAAGAAGGTGGAAGACATAAGATTGACACATAAGGGGACGAGGGGGCTCATGCAAGTCCAGCCGGTGTCCTTCTACCTTCCACGACGTGGGCACCAGCAACCACCCTTCAAGGGACAGCCAGTCAGTGCAAGGCATTTGAGTCGACTTGGAGTCGCACCACTCGGGGATGAGCGTCCAGTAGCCACTCAATCACCTTTCTCCACACAGACATGAAGAGAGAGTGAGGCACGACGGAGACTCCATCCACCTAAGACTCAATTAACAATAAATATTGTCCAAGATGCAGGTATAAATATGGCTTTTACAGGAACAGATCTAACGGGCGCACAGGGGATGGACCCCAAGCCTGGTGTTGTTACCTGATCTGCACCTCCTTGAGCGATGTTCATACAGGCGTACCCCACCTTACGTTTGACAATGCTCATTGCTCTATACCAGGGGTGTCCAACTCCGGGCCTGGAGGGCCGCAGTGGCTGCAGGTTTTCATTCTCACCCTTCCCCTAATCAGTGATCAGTTTTCACTGCTAATGAACTCCTTTCCCCTTCATTTTAATAGCCCTGTTTTTAAGGATTAAGTCTTCTGAATTGATTTGTTTCATCATTAAATGACAGCCAAACAGAAATGAGACGTGAAACGAGACGACAGATGACCAGCTAAGCTGGGAGTTCAAATGCCAACCAATCTCTTAATGAGAAGTTGATTCTTTCTGTTAATTAAACCCGTTATTTAATTCCATGGCCTGTTTCTGCCCTAATTCTGCCACAGCAGACATTTCCAAAACTGTTGATTTTTTTGTTTTAGTGACCTGAGCAGATCAACCTTAGTGAGACCTTCACCTTTCTTTACTTTCAGATATTGTGTGATGGGCACAGGTGAGCTGGTCAGGTGGTGGCTCGTTTTGTGTCTCATTACTGTTTGGCTGCTCATTAAGGAAAAAGAGATTTGCATTGGGTGTGACGAGGATGGATAGGATTAGAAATGAAGAAATTAGAGGGTGAGCTCAAGTTGGACCGTTGGGAGACAAAGTCAGAGAGGCGAGATTGTGTTGGTTTGGACATGTGCAGAGGAGAGATGAGGGGTATATTGGGAGAAGGATAGAGCTGCCAGGGAAGAGAAGAAGAGGAAGGCCTAAGAGAAAGTTTATGGATGTGGTGAGAAAGGACATGCAAGTGATGGGGGTGACAGAGCAAGATGACGAGGACAGGAAGATATGGGAGAAAATGATCCACTGTGGCAAACCCTAATGGGAGCAGCCGAAAGAAGAAGACAACTAAGGGGCATGAGTCAAGTTAATTAAAACTAAGGCAGAAGAAGATAATTAGCAGCCAAAACTGGTCACTGATGAAGAAGATGGTTACAATGAAAACTGGCAGCCACTGCGGCCCTCCAGGACCGGAGTTCAACACCCCTGCTCTATACCATGGAAGTGTGTGCTATGTGATGACAGCTCGTCTTAGTTAAGGGCAGGGGTGGGCAATGTCAAGTCCTGGAGGGCCACAGTGGCTACAGGTTTTCATCCCAACTCAAATGCTTAATTAGAAACCAATCCTTGCCAGTATTAGACCTCATTTAATTTTATGGCTTGTTAGTCTGCGCAATGTAAGGTTCTTGTATCATAGATTTTTTTTTCTTTCCAAGGATATCATTCAAATCATTTGAAACCTAAAAGGGGTCATTTTCAGTCCGTCACATTTTTCTATTAAGTGTTTTATTAAATCAAACAGTGCATGATGAACACACAGAGATGAAAATGGAAACAAGTTAGATGGAGAACTGCTGGCTGCTTTGTCATTTACATCTTCTTGATAATAAGGAGCCATTCAAATGCTGAATGCAGCTGTTTAAGATTGAAATAAGCAATTAAGAGTGGGAAACCTTAACAAGCAATACCACTACAATGAAGTATCAAAATGTCACTTGAGCAATGAGTGCTTCATCAGCAATAATTGACTTCTCATTAAGAAACTGGGTTGGAACAAAAACCTGCAGCCACTGCGGCTCTCCAGGACCGACATTGCCCACCCCTGGTTTAGGTCCAATTTCTCTTTATTAGTGGATTCACAAAGTACTGAGACCCCTTCACTATTTGCAAAATCTATTGTCTTGTAGGTTTCATTTTAAATAGAGAAATTTGACACTTTTGTCCATCAGTCTACACTCCATAACCTATAACAGTGGTCTCAAACTCCGGTCCTGGAGGGCCGCAGTGGCTGCAGGTTTTCATTCTAACCCTTTTCTTAATTAGTGACCTGTTTTTGCTGCTAATTAACTTCTTTTGCATTTATTTTAATTGACTTGCTCTTGAAGACTCAGACCTGTTAATTGTTTCTTTTTCCTTAATTAGCAGCCAAACAATAATGAGACACAAAATGAGCCAAAACGTGACCAGCAAACTGTGACCATCATACAATATCAGAACATAAAGAAAGATGAAGGTCTCAGGGATGCTGATCTGCTCAGGTCCACAAAACATTTTATCAGAGCTCTTAGAAAAGAGAAGATCAACAATTTTGGAAACGTCTGCTATCACACAATGACAGTAGCAACAAGCCGTGGAATTAAAGAATGCGTTTAATTAACAAGACTCCGCGCCTCATTGAGCAACTGGTTGGAGTTGAAGGTCCTGACTGAGTTGGACTTCTGTTGGCTCACTCACTTCACATTTCATTTCTGTTTGGGTGCCATTTAAGTAAAGAAATGAAGAAATTCAGAGGAACGATCAGGGGAACAAATCTTAAAAAAACAAGTCAATTAAAATTAAAGAAAAAAGAGATAATCAGAAGCAAAATCTAGTCACCAATTAAGATTAGGGTTAGAATGAAAACCTGCAGCCACTGCGGCCCTCCAGGAATGGAGTTTGAGACCACTGACCTATAATGACAATGCAAAGACATGTTTTTTAGAAAGGATTACAAATTGATTAAAAATCACAAACTGAGATCTCTCATTCCTAGCAGCATTCGGACCCTTAGCGGTGGCACTCCAGCTTGTGCTCAGGTGTCTGCTGTTTGCTTTAATTCCCCTTGAGATGTTTCTAGAACTTGACTGGAGTCCACCTGTGGCAAACTGAGATGACTGGACGTCATTTAGAAAGGCATACGTGGACCTGTGAATGCAAGTTCCCACAATTCACACAAAAACCAAGCCATGAAGACCATGGAATTCTCTGCAGACCTCCATGATCAAACTGAGTGAGGCAAAGATCAGGGGAAATGGGATCATACCATTTGTTAAAAAAAATTTAAAAGCTTTGACTGTTCCCAGGAGCACAGTGTCCTCCCTAATTGTGAAATGGAAGAGGTTTGGAACTACCAGAAACTTCTTGGAGTTGGCTGTCTGGCCAATCGGAGTAACTGGACAAAAAGAACCTTGATCAGGGAGGTGAGGAAGAACCCAATGGTCATTCGGACAGAGCTCCTGCTGAGATGGGTGAACCGGTCACAAAGACGGCTAGTTTGTGTGCCTTTGTGTTTCCCTTTTTGAACTTTGGCATTAAACAGGATGGACCCGCTGGTTCCCCAACTTTTCCTAAGTAATGCTCAGCTGATTTGTCCCTTGGCACATAAGAAAAAAAGGTCAAGCAGTTATGAAGAGGGATGCTGACGTCAGGATGGTAAAAGGTAATGCAGGCACTAATATGGCGAAGGGCAACTCTATACACCAAAGAGAAACATCTATGCCAGGTAAAAGGACCAGGTCCCCAAAGTTTAAATAAGCTTACTTTTCTTTCAGTTCTCACCACATCTCCACACGTTAAATCAGTCCGAACGTTAAAGAAATGCAGTTGACTCACCTCTGTTTGCACCATGGCTGGCCGCTGTGTCCTCAGCATCTTGACCGTCTGGAAAATGTCCACCACACCCTCGTACCGCATCCGTTCCAGGACAATGCTAAGTGTTATGAACACGCCGGTCCTGCCGACTCCCGCACTGCAACACGAGGAACAAAGAAAGGTGAGGGACATGGAGCTTCATTAATAAAATCAGCCACTTTGTTGTGAACTGTAGGCCTGAACTGACCAGCAGAAAGAGAATGATAAATGCGACAAGGAGAAGACGCACAAAGAAGGGGCAAAACCAAAGAAATGTCTGAGAATAAAAACAAATGCTAATACACAATCTAATATTTGAAGTTAAAATAAACAAAAACAAAACATAGACTACCATTGAATTCGTTCTACAATATTACTAGCTAGAAATGACGTCTTTTCTTGAAGAGTATTATGCCTATATTTGGATACTGGTGACTCTGCACCAATGCCTTAAATAGTCGTGATGATGATGACATCCTGTGTCATGACACCGCACATCCTGTTCTCACATGACAATAACATGAACACAAAAGATGGCATGACGACGTCACAGTAAAACGTAATCTCCTTCCTCTTCTTCTTTACCCACTGCTATGTGGGGTCAATGTGCTTGATCAACCTTCTCCATTCAGCTTGGCCCTGAACCTCCTCGCCAGTCAAGCCCTTTACCTTCAGATCTTCTATTTTTTTACCCATCCACCTCTGCTTTGGCCTGCCTTCCTTTCTCTTCCCCTGTCGTTCCATTCCCATCACCCTTTTGCCCACATCTTCATTGTCTCACCTCATCGCATGTCAATTCCACTACAACTGTCCTGTACTTTCTTAGATGTCTCTCCCACTTTTGTTGTACTCTCTGATTGTCTCATTTCTTATTCTATCCCATTTTGTAACTCCACTTTCTCAATTCTGCCATGTCCTGATCTCCTTTACTGTCCATATGTCAGCTCCATACATCATTGCTGGTCATACCATTGTCTCAAAAACCTCACCTTTAACCTTCACCTTAATTCTTCGATCACACAATACTCCTGATACGTTCTTCCAATTGTTCCATCCACAGTGCACTCTACAGAAATATTTTAACTAGCGGTATGAAATAATACAAACTGATATTTAAGTCTCGGCATCCACTCGTTGGGTCTGTGTAAGGCAGTCTTTCTCAACCACTGGCGGTGGGTCGTGGGTTGTCTTTGTAGGTTCATTAGTGAGTGGTGGTGGGATGTCTAAGCCATTGTTTCTCAACCACTAGGTCGCCATCGGGGTTGTTGCCACTGGGTAGCGGGTTCATGAGTTAGTCGATTAAGCGATCGGCATTGCTGTGTGTTATGTTTCCCAATTTCTAAGTGATTTTGTTTCACCAAGGGGGACTCCAGTTAGCATGAATTTCACCTTGGGGGCGGTTTGCAATTGCTCTTAGTGGGTCGTTAATGAATTACAAAAGGCAAAACTTGGAGGCCGGACCACAATGGTTGAGAAACACTGATGTAAGGAAGGTGGTTGTTGTGATGTGAGATTTTGCATATCAGGTGATAAATATTTTGTATGTCTTTATTTGTAATTTAGGCAAAACTAAGTCAGGAAAGTGAATTTTACGACAGAGTTGGGGGAAGTGCTTGAAACAAATGTTTCTCTGCTAGAGTCTCTCTCTCATCCCCCACACAAAACCAGGTTGCCTAACTGTTTGGAGGGTGACAGGTGTGAAGATATTCTATTTCCCCATTGGTCTGAAGTATGGCTGTTTGGAATTGGCTTGTATCCGAAGCCTTTAAGTACCATGACGCCCTATTGGCTGTAGGGGTTGGACAGAACATCTATAAAGTTTCATTGGTTAACCGCACTCTCTCTCTTACTAACATCTGATGAAGGAGCATCTCTCTCTCTTACCAGGCTCATGACCATCACACACCATGAATTGAAAAGGACAACACAATGAAGAGCACAGCTCGGCACCAAAATTGAGACAGGCATACGGCCTGTTCTGAAGGAAGCTGACTAAAAATGAGGCCTTAATTAGAGACATTTTAAGTAACTAACAAGTCTGTGTACCGCCTGAAACTACACATCACCATTTATCAGGTTGTATGGTTGCCAATATTCAAATGTACGAGTTTGTCTATTGTTATTATTTATGAATATTATCAATAATGCATTGTTTAAATCGTAACTTAACTCCTGCTTGTCTTTTACTACACCTAATTGCCTGAGGTTATAGATGTAGGACAGACAGATAGATAGATAGATTGAGAAAGGCACTATACAATAAATAGATATAAAAGGCACTATATAATCATTAGATAGATAGATATTTTATTAATCCCAAGGGGAAATTCACATACTCCAGCAGCAGCATACTGATAAAAAACAATATTAGGAAAGGTGGGGAGAAGTTATAAAGTACAATACCTTAGAAACAGTGGTAAGTCTGTGATATCTGAGGCATTCTGACAAAGGCTACAAATTAATAATACAAAAGGGGAAAGTAGAGTAAAATATTACTCTACCAAGACAAAACAGTGGTGCAGGCCAAAAGAGGTAACCAGTTGAGGAAGAGCCAATCAAAATGAACCTTAAAGGGTCTGTGAAATAATAAAAGATTTACTATTGCAACTGGTTTTGGCAATTTCTAGGCATTATTACCTTACCGTATTGCTATTCTGTCTTTTTCAACTCGGTCGACTGTAAATTGGCATGATTGTATTTGTACATTATATGGGGTTCTGATAAATACAGAAACTGAATCTGTCATTAATTTGTGTAATAACTTGTATTACTATCCGTTTTCCCACATTTATATAAAGTAGTAATCACAGGAAGTTCTCTATACTTAGGGCTGCACTCACATACCTCTGTGGATACAAAAATACTTTTGTCCTCTTTAATGATAGTTAGTTTCTAATTCAAGTACTGTATATACTCACATTTAAGTTCTGCCGCTTAGAAGTCGGGGCTTGATTTTACCGCATAATTTCTGGTATTTTATAATGTCGGTCGTATAAGTCGAATGTGGAAAACTTGAACTACTGGTCCAAGATGTTATTATATGCTAATGCCCACCTGAGAGAGTAACCACGGAGCACACAGCCTTTTTTTATGTATTGTGCCTATGTGACCAGATGGTAATACTCGAACTATTCTGAGGTGACGTTTGCATTGTTTTGTGTTTTTTGTATCTCACACCCTCATACACCTTTATCGTAAGAGCATCCCTTATCTATGATGGAGCGTTCGATCAGAAGAAAATAGGAAACTGGTTTTAAATTAAACGTCGTTGAAGTGGCAAAAGAAATTGGTAACTGCGATGCTGCAACAAAATTCGATTTGTCTGAGAAACCGGTGCGAGATTGGAGGAGGCAAGAAGATTTAAAAAAAAAAAAAAAAATGAAGTGTCGCATTTTTGAACGGGCGCATAAGTCGGGGTCTGATTTTATGATCGATTTTTCAGGTTTCAAGACCCAACTTGAGTATATATGGTAGGTCTGTTTCTTTGGTTTTGTTATATCAGTGAACTGACAAGACTTGAGATATGACTGGGAGAACAGACGAGTAAACACAAAAAGGGGTCAAAACCTGAAGATACAAAAACAGGAGCGTCAAGGCCAAAACGAGACACAAAAATCACGGTCAAAAAGTCAGAACCAGAGCACATTAGAATTGAAAAACTTTTTAAAAGGGGGGTTTGTAGTACTAGGGTGTTGTACCGTGTTAGCCATTATGAATGTAGTGAAAAGCAAAATGACCCCTTATATTGGCAAACTAAAAAGATTACAATATGCAAGCTTTCGAGGCAACTCAGGCACCTTCTTCAGGCGAGATGTAAAAGTTTTTTGAATTTTCAGCTTGAATGAGGAAGTGATTTCCTGATGGGACAGTTAAACCCATGGCAGAGCACACCTCCCTAACAACGAAAGCATTTGCTCTAATGACAGGAACTCCAAGCGAGTGTAAAAACCAAAATGGCGGGTGAAACAAACCAAAAAGCTATTAACCTTAAAAATGAAGGAGAATCGCCACAAATGGTTCCCAGAATCAGACTCAGAAGATCCCAAAATGAGTGTATTGAGAATTGATGCAGAAAAAAGATAATATGTAATTACAAAAAGGAATCCAATCCAAAAACAGTTTTTGACGATTTCTGACTGACATTTTTATTTTGCACCTTGTTCCTGGTTTTATCTCAGGTATTTATTGGACCCTCACAATTTCTTCTTTTCCTCTTATCTACTGGTCACTTCTCACTCACCAATAATCCTCGGGCACTTAACTAGAGCAGAGTAGAGTGGAGTTAAAGGGGTGAGGGTCATGGCAAATTCACCAGATAAAGGGATCTTCCTGTCAAGTACTTTTCAAGTTTTATCCAATCTTCAGATTCAAGGGTTCTGCTTAATTAGCCAAACTCCTGTGGCTTCGCTTTGCTGACCGTGCTGTGGGCTAGCAGGGTGCCCATTAGAGGATTTCAGGCATTTGCTCTAGAGACTTGTTCCCTCCATTTGCATTCCAAGTGATAGCTTGAGGATTGAAAAAACATTTCAAATTCTAAATATACATCCAGACTGGCTGGCAGGGGGTAAGAGGGTGGAGGGTGCGGGAGTCCAGTGTACAAAATGCCAGCGACCAAGGATCAGCTAGCAGCAGCTTTTGCAAACTTTTGCTTTTCTTCTTTCCTGATCTGCGGATTTAAACATCCATCGTGTAAATCCGACAGGCATATCGAGGAATAAATGAATTTTCATCCTGCTCAAACAACCGTGCAATTAATATAGAGGCTGAACTTCTATGTTAAGATAACCTTTTAACAGATAATTCAGTGGGACAGAAAATCTGAGGGACACATTATGTGGTCACCAAGTGTGACTTACTGCGGAGAATTTGCCTGGCAAAGCTGAAAATATTTTGTGATGCCCAAAGAGGTAAAACAAAAGGCAACTTTTTGATTCCTGAGATATGAAGCTGTCAGACGTGTCGTTATGGATTGAAGGAGGAGATGAGTTGACATGGTCACCAAGAATCCTGACGTCAAATACGGATGAGTTGGGGGGTGACATGTAAAAAAAAGATGGCAAGGTCGGGCTTAGGTTTCCGACCTCTCGGATGCTAGTGGAGGTACACAGTTTATAGTATGGTCTGTGGATCGGTTTTAATCCGTTTTTGTATGGCGGAATTTCTACTACCGTTTGATCACATTTAATACTGTATAGGGTGGCCCATATTTATGCATATGACGCTTCACAGGCTGTAGCATTTAAACTACTGCGCGAAAAGTATCGGAAATGGCATCCCTGTGTAGCCTGAGAAAGGGAGTAACGATGTGCCGTTGATGTTTTGGTATTTACATGTTACTATTGTAGAAGGAAAATTTTTTATATTTGCATATAGAATAGCAAATTAACATAAAGAACCATAAAAAGTAATTAAAAGCTTCTAAAATATTAGATTAAGCATAAACTAGAATGTCAAGCAAATAAGATAAGTCAAGCAAATAGTTAACTAAAAATCAGGTATATTACATTATTTTTTAAGCTTACAGCAACATTTCTAGTCTGGGAAAGAACAGAAATTGACGTATCAAAACCAGTTTAGAACAGGATAAGAGTCTGAGAACACCTGTGTTCAAGGCTGAGAAGCTAAAAGAACAATACCACACAGAGAAGATGGCTCTGGTAGACACATAAAGAAACCAGATGGATTGGTGAATCAGCAGAAAGGGAACAAAAGGCTTTTGAGGTCACACTGTTGTAATGCATGAAGAGAAAATTTTGGTAAATTCAGGCTTTAGCAAAAATATTAGAAGAATATATTGGAAATGAACTTTGGTGTAGAAATTAAGACAAATCAAGTATGCCAAGCAATGATTAAATAAAAGCATATACAATATTTCTTTTTAATTAAAGTTTAGCTTTAGGCCACCAATATCGCATAGCATGAAAGGCTAGAAGAGGAAGTGACACCAGGAAAGACCAAATATGGAATAGAGGACATCTTCCCAGTTGAAGAACCAATCAAGAATAAGAAAAACAGAAACTGGAATAAACAATAGACAGTATGGCCAGGTGCAGAATGAGCTCATTGAACACGGTTAAAATGATAAGAATTGTTATAAAAACTTCGATTATGGCAATGTTCAGGGCTCAATCTCATTCGGCCGAATTGGGTTGAGTCTGTGTTGTTGATTTATTGCAATAAAGCTTTGAAACTCTGTCTTTCTATCCCGAGTCTTATTAGCCTTTATTTTTAGGTAAATGATGAATTTTTCACCACAACACTATTACATGTAATAATAATATTTTTCAATGTTTTTAACTTGTTTTTAAAGGGCAAACATAATGTAAAGGAGGCTACTGAGGCGAGGGATCTGCACTGGCAATCGGAAGGTTGCCAGTTCGAATCCCGTAAATGCCAAAAGGGACTCTGCTCTGTTGGGCCCTTGAGCAAGGCCTTTAACCTGGAATTGCTGAGCGCTTTGAGTAGTGAGAAAAGCGCTGTATAAATGCAAAGAATTAGAATTATTATTATTATTACAGCTCTAAGGGGCCCAAAAGACCCCTGTTCATTGTTCAACTGTCATTATTAGGATGCAATTAAGTGTGAAACACCACATAAAAGGTGAAGTAACAACAGAAAACAAAAAAAGGAAGTTAAGAACTGAAAGCTACGGCTAACATACAAACCTTTCTACATTTCTTATGATTGTAAATCTCACACCACTGCACTTTCCTAGAGAAAGAACACAGGAAATTCAGTTCCCCTGTGCTACTTTTAGCACAACGGGAAGGTGTCTGCTGTACGACGCCTTACAGTTATTCAGAGATTTGGGTTATTCTGCACATTTGAACTCCGATGAGCCGTACCTGCAGTGGACAGAGATCGGCCCGTCCTGTCCAAACTGTTCCTTGGTTTTATGCACCTGGCCTATGAAGTCGATGAAGCCTTCTCCTGATTTTGGCACGCCTTGTTCTGGCCAGTCTGTAAACTGGAACTGCCGTACTGTTCGGGATTGACCGTCCTGAAAAATAATGAGAAAATAAATATTAAAATGATTTTTTTATTATACAAAAGTAATATTTGCCAATATTTCATTGTGTGTTCTGTATGTGCAACAATAAAGACCCTATGAACCTATCAGCCTCACCAAACAAAAAATTAATAATTAAACAAGGAAAAGACTTCAATTTTACACAAACAGCAACTTTAATTTTTAAAATCTTGAATATTTTTTAATGCCATTTATATATAATGCTAGTTTTCTGGCTTTCAGTTGAAGTTTTGAGCTGAATTAATTCTTCTTACACATAAATCTTTAAAAGCTCCGGCTCAAACTGAACTTATCAATGCTGAAGACCCTGGATTTCCAAGGTCAAATTAAACTGAGCCTTGGACTACAGGACCCCAAAGCCATGTGAGAAGTCACACCAAAGATACTGGGAGCCTTTCGACGATACCACAATGCAATCTGCTTCTAGTTAGAACGTCCTGCACATCCTTAAAGTAGTGAAGAATGCCAAAGATTGGTGGACGGTCAGTTGGCTGAGGTCAGCAGAACTTTGACTTAGCCAGACTCCGACTGTCACTTTGTCTGTTTTGCACTGTGGACCCCCCAGAGATTTCTTTTCTCCAAAAATGTTGCCGATGTGCAGGTTTTATCTTCCTCTCTTCCTTTATCAACTGGTGAGAACTCTATTACAAACGCGTTTATGTTGACATGACTTCTTAATGTCAGTAACTGACAATGATTTAGTTTTACTGTTGTTCTTATCATAATTTGTATATATACTGGATGCATGTAAATGATGCATTCTTTAATAATGTACAGGGAGATTCACTCGAAAGAGGCCCCGAATATTCTGTTGTAACTCTCATTGGGATGAAGCAATCTGAACCAAAGAAATACGCTCTATACCTTGACGTATGTGTCATCAATCACATTACATGCGATGCTGGAAGTAGTTTCTTTTTCCTGCCAGACACATTTCGACGCGGCACTCCATGTTCCTGAACGTATCCGCAAGCATCTCAGTTGGGGGAATAGCAGCAATTTCACGTTGGATGTTTTCCTTCAAATCTTTCACAGTGCGAGGCTTGTTTAAGCAAACACCCCAGAGGAAGTAGTCTGGTGGTGTCAGATTCGGAGACCGTGGTGGCCAAAGCCCCTTTGAAATGACCATGTTGCCGAAGAAGGACTCCATTTCTGCCATGCTCCTTGCCGATGTGTGACATGTTGCTCCATCTTGCTGGAAGTAACCTTCCGTTAACTCAGAATCAACTGTCATCGCTTAAACGAATTGGTGAGCCAGTAGGTTTGCACCATGAAGACGAGCTGCTCAATACGGTACACCGCCATCCTGATGAGAAGTGGAGTGACTGAGTGAAGGGGTCCGGACGGGTGGAATGCACCCAGAAGTGGCAAACAGGGGTTAAACATCGCGACGGCTGTCTGGCGCCCACCTCATCGCTCCAACGCAAGGGCATCCCGGCTTGTTTGAAGCTCCGTATACTGAGGAGCACATTGTATGTTGTTTCGTTTAGATTGCTTCATCCCAGCGAGACTTATTACAGAATATTCGGGGCCTCTTTCGAGTGAATCTCCCTGCACTATTAGATTCGAGCTATAAACATGTGTGGATTCTAAGCTCATAGCCTGTGAAGAGTGCTATACAGAAATAAACTGAATGAACATGCAGATATATAGTCAGGGGGTGCTATGATGACACGGAGCAGGACTAAAAATGATCTCAGGATAGATCTCCAAAAACAAAAAACAAGAAAGGTATTTATACTGGCAGCAGGAGAAGGCCTGGTACTCATACATATCTGTGCATATTTATTAGACTGTTTATCATACCTGAGTATGTAGAGTATTCAGTATATGTAAAGTCTGTCTGTGTATATGGAGATGGCATATATTGGCCTTCTTATCCATCTGTCTCTCATTCAAGGTGTCCTTTCTAACAATCCACTTAACAGCACCTTTTACATCTCTCCAACATCTATCTATAGTGTCCTTTCATTATCCATCCAACTATCAGTTATAGTAGTACAAAATATATAATGTACTGTACATACATGTATATATAATGTAATATTTTGGGTATTTCATATCTTTTAATAAATCTGTTTAGCGTAAAGTGCCTTTAAAAATTATCTATCTATCTATCTATCTATCTATCTATCTATCAAATAGAACCTTTTATAAATATCTGTATCATTTACACCTATCTATTATATAGTGCATTTCAAAGCTCTTCTCTCTATTATATAACTAGGGAGCATCGCCCCCTGCTTGCTTTGCTTGCCAAGCCCGCTGCCTGCACTACGCGCCAGCAACTTTGGGTCTCTGCTGCTTGCAAACAACAAAACTTTTAATTCTCGTACATACGCCTCTTCATTGGGAAGAAACACTACTTTTCCCTGATGGCAACACAAATTAGACGACCTACGTCTAAGTTTAAAGCCAAACAATATCTACATACTTCTGTCATATCGTCCATGTCCATATATTCAATCTCTTTTCGCTTTTATCTTTTCGTCAATATCGCATTGAATTTTGATTCCGTGTTTGGAATTCCATCTCGCGAGATTTCACTTTCACAAAACAACAAATCTTTTAGTTCTCGCGGATAGGCCTCTTTATTGGGAAGAAACACTACTTTTCCCTGATGGCAACATGAATTAGACGATCTACAAGTCTCCAACTTGAAGTTTAAATCCAAACAATATATTCAATCTCTTTTTGCTGTTCCGTTATTTCACCGAGTAATAATTTCCGTTTGTTTGTGCTAATGCGATCTTTACTATCATTTTTTGGAGACTTTTGAATTTTCGTACTTCCATTATCTCTAACCTGCTCTGCATGTGTATTGCGCCAACGTTTTTGAATTCTTTACGACGTTCTACTTTGTCATCTACTCGTTGTCTTTTATTTCTGGCCCCGGGTCTGGTTAAATCTCTTGGCACAAAGTCTCGTCTCATGGGAAGTGAAAGTGTCTCTCTGAGAAAGATCACGACTCGTCACAGGATAAAAAGTCTTGTCTCCCAAGATTTTTTTGATTATAATTGAGAGATATCTCTCATATCTATCTGTCTTTTATACAGTCATTCACTTTTATATATTACACAGTATATCTGTATCATATGTAGCGCCTCTCATGTCTGCCTGTCTATCTATCTATTGTGACGGACAGCCGGGTCCCATGCCCGGCCGGGACGCCTCTGCTACATACGTCCCGGGGGAGCCATCAGGGACATTGCAGTACCTTCCCCGGGGCGCTTGGGGGCAGCCTCCCTGGCTGTGGATCCCTCCTCAATCTCCCCCGTGGCTCCATGGGACATGGAGTCCACCACAGCAGCCCGGTTGGGAGATGGGGTGGCCGCTAGGGGGTGCTGCGGATGACCAGCCACCACGCTGGACAGTTTATCAGCCCCACCTGGAGGTGCAATTAAGACCAGCTGGTCAGGCACCTGGAACACTTCCGGGTGGGGTATAAAAGGGCGTGCCTCCCAGCAATCCGGGCCAGAATCGGGAGGAAGAGGACGAGGTTGCCTGGGAGGAGTGGTGGAGCAGGAAAGTGAGGGGTTTGTGTGTTTTGTGCATAGACTGTGTTGGGCCTGTGGGACACGGGGAAGACGTGTACCCACGGCTGAAGAGGTAAAAATAAAATAAACCCTTTGAGTGTGAACACGTGCCTCAGCGTGGTCTGTGCCGGGTCGGGCGCTATATAGCGCCATATCACACTATCTATCTATCTATCTATCTATCTATCTATCTATCTATCTATCTATCTATCTATCTATCTATCATGTAGTCCTTTTGTGTTGCTATATGACAATGCCTTCATGACAGTGGTCTCCACAAGGAGGTTACAATTAAATGTGAAACTGGCGACAAGTGCACTGGAGTAACTGACATATACCAGAACACTCCTGAGAAATTTACGTCTGTGTGTTTGATACTCCTGAAATAAGACCACTGAGGAGAACTTTCCGATTTGTTCACGTTCAGCAGACGGTTAGAGACTGCCTCAGTATTTGGCTCTGTGTTGCCGTCTCCCAGGGCTCCCTTCTTTGGCATTCTTCCCTTCTCCTTCTTTTCATTATTTCAATTCTTCTGTTTTCTTAATCCTGTTACTTTGTGCTGTCATATAAGCCAGTATGCTATCCAGGTGCTCTCAAACTACGAGTGAACAGATCAATAGTACAGAAAGCATGAAATTAATCTTATTCTGAGACAGGGCCAAAGTGAATAATCTTAAAACAAATCGATAAAACAAACTGGCTCCGAGTGTGCAGACACACAAAGCTTATGAATAAATTCATCTGTGACTCTGGTGACAGGGCAAGGGGAATATTTTAAAATTTGACCCAAACCAAAGGGCACTTTGGGGCCTGGGAGGGTGTTGGGCAGTGTGGGGGCAACAAACACATTGAAGTAGAAAATAAGAAATGCGTAGAAATGTCCCTTACACTCTTGTGGCTGAATATTCATTAAAATTAGATAATACATCAGTTCTCTTCTAGGTTTACTTTTGACCACTTGTTTGATGGTGAAGTGGTAGACAAAGAGAGTCCAACCGCTGTGATCTAAACTCATAAGTTAAGTGGATCTTAAATTAATTTGAATCAAGGCTGGAAAATAGGGAGCCACCATGGGTCGCCCCAACCAGGAATACAGTTATCTCAGTCACTTGGCTGCATTTCCCAAGGTGCTTTGGGTGCTTCATGATCTTTTGAATAGTTGGCATAGCATGTTGAGAAGTGTTTTGTTTTACTGTTTTGGGTATTGCATTTGAGGTTTTAAGAATGAGATTAGTGTTTTCAGAAATGTGTCTAAGAAACTGAACACAAGTACCGGAGAATTTTAAGTGGAAGAAATGGTTGGTAACGATCCTTCCACTGTTTCACATACAGAAACCTTGTAATGACCAAAATGTATGCAAATCCCCTTAACTCTTTTAGGGCTGATTTTTTTTTTCTTTTACTCCCAGGGCTGAATATTTTTCCAAAACACCCAGTTTTCTGAAAAGCACACAAAGCACTACTGCGGTGGGCTGGCGCCCTGCCCAGGGTTTGTTTCCTGCCTTGCGCCCTGTGCTGACTGGGATTGGCTCCAGCAGACCCCTGTAACCCTGTAGTTGGGATATAGTGGGTTAGATAATGGATGGATGGATGGAAACAAAGCACTAGTTTCTCACATAAACTAACATAAAATGTCTGTTGCTGAGTGCAGAGCTGTGTCGTCACGTGTTAGCCATCTCTGCCTGCGATGGAAGAATTAGCAGCTGTGTGGGGGTGGCAGCGGCAGCAGCGGATCAGCTGGAGACTGACCAGCTGGTGCTGGCACTTCACTTTCATTTGAGATCTCGATCTCCAGATCACTTGCGCCAAATTCAAAGTCTGACAAGTCAGAGTTAAATTCAAAATAACGAAATCTACGCAAAACATCGTCCACCGAGTATTCTGCTTTGCTCATTCGCTTTGCTCTATCGCTAGATGTCGATGACGATCTAGATGTTATTTACTCTGTGCTACTCATAACCATGCAGGGATTCGACGTCAAGTCAATGAGTTGAACATTCCTCCTAGCAAAGAGGGTCTACCTATAAAGTAACAATGTGTTTTCTCGATATTTACAGCTCATTATCACCATCAATCCCGTTGTCGACAGAAGTCAACATCCGCCCTAAAAGAGTTAAATGAAAGTCTGCAATACAAACATTAATCATGTCAGAATTGTTTCATTTGTAATTTCAAACTGTGGAGCAAAGGGGTCAATCAAGGAAATGGTGTCTTTGTCCCAAACATTATGAAGGGCACTGTATATGGTAATTGTTTAATTCACCGATTCATTAAATGATAGAAAGAAAGAAATATAAACTACACTGAAACTTATAATAATATCACAATTAGGGAATCCCGGGCTCCCATGAATGACACAGTGCACTGGCATCTCACATGTGAATGGTTTTAGAACGACCGACACTTATTTTTAATAAATCTACTGCAATATGTTGACACCAATAAAAGACTAACCTTATCTACAAGCAGTTCATTCTGTCATATAAGTACATGTATCTAGTTAATTGCGTAATAAGAGTGTAGAAAGCACAATGTGTCAAGCGTGCGGTCGTCCAGATGAGAGCGCACCTTCGTGCAGAGTATGCCAGCCGCTGAGAAAGCACGCTCTGCCTCCAATGAAGTAGGCGGCACAGTCATCAGATACTGATACACTTGCTCTAAACAATGCCCGCGCTTGCCGTTGCTCTGAAACACCGCCATTTCAGCTTTTACTGATGCATCCACTTTCTTGTCATCATTCTGTGATGGCAAGTTTCTTGGTACAGATAATGCGGATGCAACAGACTGACGCATTGCAATTTCAAGTTGCTGTTCAAAGCTGTTGTCTGACAGACGTCAATGAAGTCTGCCCCGTCCCGGCATTTGTGAGTGCAGACACCTCCCAGTCCACTGTGCTCAGTCTTAGTGGGAGCCAGGAGACTGACGACTGCTGCTGGCCTGTTGTTGACTGAATTAATCGGCAACACACTACACCGTGGGCCAAAAAACCGTGCCACTTAATTATTTTCTACTATAACTCTGTTATTTCTTGATCGATTTTTACACATTTAACACTATATATGCGTGCTTGGCCGTTCCCGGTTTCCAGGGAATTACAGCAGTTTCATTCCCAGGATTCCCTAATCACAATGTGAACTACTGCTTGTGATCTAGTTGCTATTAAAAGAACTATAAATAACTGACTGATTAAATTCTTTTGATAATCCTATAAATGACAGACTGTAGGATTCTTATGGAATATGAGTGTGGGACTGTGTTGTAATTACATGGTGTGTGATTGGTTGATTTATGAATTCATTCAAAGGTAGAAGGAAAGAAGGAAAGAAAGAAATTAAGAAAGAAGACTGAGTGATTACTCACAGCTAAACAAGTAGGAAAAGTAGAAAAGTCATTGAGCAATAAGAAACAAACGTAACAGCCAAGAGATGAGCGGAATATTGTGTCCATTTAAGAAAAGTTGGAGAAGCACCGATTGGTACATTGGAAGAGAGACTGAAAAAGTGAACAAAGGGTAAAGAGGAATTAAGAAAAGGAGGAGAAACGGAACAACGCAGTGATGAGAGAAGGAAATGAGCGCGATAAGCAAAAAAGACTGGGGGCCGTGGAGTAGAGAAAGGTGAAAGAAATGGAGAAAGAGAAAGGAGAGGATAAAAACTAGAGAAACAAAATGGAGGAACAAAAGGGGAGAGAAAGAAACAAAACGTTAAAATAAAGTGACAAAGAACTCAGGAAATTGATCACAGAATTAAACAGAGAAAGTGTGAGACAACAAGAACAGAACAATGGAAGAAGAAGAAGGGAAAAATAAAGGAACGGAAGACACCATAAAAGGGACTATACATGAGAAAGAGTGAGACGCAGAAACAAACCTGACTGAGTGAAAACATCAGAAAAGCAAACAAAAGAAGAAGACCGCATAAAAAAGCAAAGCGGAGTGACAAACAAATGAAAACCACATTAGATGGCGAGGACAAGTGTAATGATAGTGGTGCACAGCCCACCAGTTTCGAAGGACTCACCCTGGCATCTGTCACTTTAAACTCCCTCAGGATGTACTGAGGCATGTTGTACTCCGCCATAGGATCGACGACAAAGTACTGGTAGCGGGCCGAGCGCTCTGCTGGCCAGTACTGATGGCACTTCTCCTGCAGAGAGAAAGTAAATGTTAGCTCCACATGTTGACTTCCACCCGACACACTGACAGCTCTGATTGGCTTGACGTTACTCACTTGATGCCCGTTTCTGTCAGATATTTTTGCTGCATTGAAGTCCCTAGAGGACGGTCCTGATAAAACTCTTTACCCTGTAGCCTTCACTGCAACATTTCCAATCCTGTCAGATATCAGTATGCTCAGCTCAGTTCATTTGATAGGAGGCGCTACTGGGTCTCCATAGCCGTCAGAAGGCACAATAGCTCCTCCCATCCTGGCCATTTACAGTATAGCAGAAACATCAGCATAGGAACTCAACTCCTTTAAATTCATTATACTTGAAACAGATGCTAGGAATGTTGGGGCACACTTGTGAGTTTCGCTCTTAGGTAATTGTTTGCACTTTGTGCCTTCAGAAATACTCAGACCCCTTCACTTTTTAAACATTTTGTTATGTTACAGCCTTGTGCTAAATTAATCATTTCAATCCATTTTTTTCCCCACATCAGGTACCACTCAATACCCCAGAATGACAAAGCGATAACAGGATTTTAGTAGTAGGGTGTTGCACTGTGTTAGCCATAATGGACGCAATGCGAAGGAAGGCATAACGACAACTGAACAGATTACAATATGCAAGCTTTCGAGGCAACTCAGGCCTCCTCTTCAGGCAACCTGATTAAGTGTGAAAGTTAACAAACATATGGTGAGCACCAAGATAGAAACCATTGCTGCTGCTGTTGTTGTCTGTTGTCCTGCATGTGAGTGCCTTATGTGGACCCCAACTATCTTTGCCCCTCCTATTAATACGGTTTTCTTTACCAAGGTGCTGGAAAGCAGCAACATGTTGCGTGAATGGATAGAAAACTAACAATTTCTCAATGGCAGTACAACTAAAAATGCTGCTGCTACTATAACTGTATGTGCAATGTGGCTGCCATTATTATATATTGCCTTACATACCCATCAGTGATAATAGATAGATATGAAAGACTCTGGCAAAACTGAAGAAAAGCACTCTATTTTTGATAGATACTAACAATTTAATATTTAGATATGAAAGGCACAATACAATTCATGTGTAGGAAAGGTACAATTTGATGGAAGGGTTTGCATGGATATGTAAATAATGTACCATTCACACCTATCATATACTGTAGCATCTTTCATATCTATTATATAGTGTCTTTCATATCTACAGTACAGGCCAAAAGTGTGGACACACCTCCTCATTCAATGTGTTTTCTTTATTTTCATGACTGAAGGCATCAAAACTATGAATGAACACATGTGGAGTTATGTACTTAACAAAAAAAGGTGAAATAACTGAAAACATGTTTTATATTCTAGTTTCTTCAAAATAGCCACCCTTTGCTCTGATTACTGCTTTGCACACTCTTGGCATTCTCTCGATGAGCTTCAACAGGTAGTCACCTGAAATGGTTTTCACTTCACAGGTGTGCCTTATCAGGGTTATTTAGTGGAATTTCTTGCTTTATCAATGGGGTTGGGACCAGCAGTTGTGTTGTGCAGAAGTCAGGTTAGTTGGACGATCATTTATTTTTCAACAGGACAATGACCCCAAACACACCACCAAGAAGGAGAGTGATGGAGTGCTGTAAATGGTCATGAAAATAAAGAAAACACATTGAATGAGGAGGTGTGTCCAAACTTTTGGCCTGTACTGTATGTATTATATTTTGCTATTAAAATCTATCTATCATATATTGCCTTTCACATCTCTCACTCTCTCTATTATAAATAACTATGTCAATCAGTCCATTTTACAGCACCTTTTACATCTCTCCAATATCTATCCATAGTGTCCTTTCACTGTCTTTCCAAATATCAGTTATTGTAGTACATAATATATAATGTACATACATGTACAGTGGTGTGAAAAACTATTTGCCCCCTTCCTGATTTCTTATTCTTTTGCATGTTTGTCACACAAAATGTTTCTGATCATCAAACACATGTAACCATTAGTCAAATATAACACAAGTAAACACAAAATGCAGTTTTTAAATGATGGTTTTTATTATTTAGGGAGAAAAAAAATCCAAACCTACATGGCCCTGTGTGAAAAAGTAATTGCCCCCTTGTTAAAAAATAACCTAACTGTGGTGTATCACACCTGAGTTCAATTTCCGTAGCCACCCCCAGGCCTGATTACTGCCACACCTGTTTCAATCAAGAAATCACTTTGGGACTCCAGCGAACCACAGTGAGAGCCATTATCCACAAATGGCAAAAACATGGAACAGTGGTGAACCTTCCCAGGAGTGGCCGGCCGACCAAAATTACCCCAAGAGCGCAGAGACGACTCATCCGAGAGGTCACAAAAGACCCCAGGACAACGTCTAAAGAACTGCAGGCCTCACTTGCCTCAATTAAGGTCAGTGTTCACGACTCCACCATAAGAAAGAGACTGGGCAAAAACGGCCTGCATGGCAGAGTTCCAAGATGCAAACCACTGTTAAGCAAAAAGAACATTAGGGCTCGTCTCAATTTTGCTAAGAAACATCTCAATGATTGCCAAGACTTTTGGGAAAATACCTTGTGGACTGATGAGACAATAGTTGAACTTTTTGGAAGGCAAATGTCCCGTTACATCTGGCGTAAAAGGAACACAGCATTTCAGAAAAAGAACATCATACCAACAGTAAAATATGGTGGTGGTAGTGTGATGGTCTGGGGTTGTTTTGCTGCTTCAGTACCTGGAAGGCTTGCTGTGATAGATGGAACCATGAATTCTACTGTCTACCAAAAAATCCTGAAGGAGAATGTCCGGCCATCTGTTCGTCAACTCAAGCTGAAGCGATCTTGGGTGCTGCAACAGGACAATGACCCAAAACACACCAGCAAATCCACCTCTGAATGGCTGAAGAAAAACAAAATGAAGACTTTGGAGTGGCCTAGTCAAAGTCCTGACCTGAATCCAATTGAGATGCTATGGCATGACCTTAAAAAGGCGGTTCATGCTAGAAAACCCTCAAATAAAGCTGAATTACAACAATTCTGCAAAGATGAGTGGGCCAAAATTCCTCCAGAGCGCTGTAAAAGACTCATTGCAAGTTATCGCAAACGCTTGATTGCAGTTATTGCTGCTAAGGGTGGCACAACCAGTTATTAGGTTCAGGGGGCAATTACTTTTTCACACAGGGCCATGTAGGTTTGGATTTTTTTTCTCCCTAAATAATAAAAACCATCATTTAAACACTGCATTTTGTGTTTACTTGTGTTATATTTGACTAATGGTTAAATGTGTTTGATGATCAGAAACATTTTGTGTGACAGACATGCAAAAGAATCAGAAATCAGGAAGGGGGCAAATAGTTTTTCACACCACTGTATATATAATCTAATATTTTGGGTCTTTCATATCTTTTTATAAATCAGTTTATCATAAAGTGCCTTTAAAAATGATCTATCTATCTATCTATCTATCTATCTATCTATCTATCTATCTATCTATCTATCT